>OZ019980.1:24529669-24959669 GCA_963970395.1 Ephialtes manifestator
CTCGAACGGTTACCGAGTGAGAGGAGATTGAATTTTCGAAGCCCAGCACACACACACACACACACACACACACACACACACATACATACATACGGACATTTTTTCTAAACCACTTTTCTCGACGTTTTAGGTGATTCTAAGCATACTGACATGAAAATCTCGAAAAAAAAAAATTTCATGAAAACAAAGCTTCCTCTATGAGGAAGCAAAAGTGATTACGTACGTTATTAAATAGTGTTCCATATTTAAATAGTGTTAAACAGCTTCCCTGTTACGTGGTGATGCAATAAATGACGGTTCATCTAATTCCGTTTTTTATTTATCCTAGACTATTTAGTCGGTAGCTGGGTTCAATAGAGAAATCCGATCTAGCGCCTAGTCAATTTCATACTATAGGGTTAACCGATTTCCGTATTGGCTAATCACTAGCTAAGTTTACCGGACGAATTAACAGAATCGTAGCCAGATTTTAGACAGTTTTTCTGTACAACGACTAGACAGCGAGAAATTACACATAGCGCTCGGATCTAGCTAGTTTTCCGACCTAGATCTTGTACAGAAAATAAGAAAACTAGTCGATTTCTAGGTGATGGCGAGTTGGAATTTCCACACGGGTGGCAGCCACTGACCACTGCCGTGCCAGGTGGAATATTTTTCTCAGAGAAGAGAAGAGTATTCTTTCTCAGTCCAATAGATCTTCCGAATTTGTACTTTATTATTATCCAACGTGTAGATACAATAATGTATCAGATACACCAAAACTGTCAATAATTGAACATTTTTTTCCGATAACTGCGGTCGCGCTGTTGCTATTACATACTTTCATAAGCTACTTGAATAGCGAAGAACTCGAGAAAGGTGAGCTTCATAGCTAGCCAAGAGGTTACTCGAGCAAATTAGCTTCCCCCCGCTTGCGATGCTGTATATAGTTGTATCGCTGCGAGCGAGGGCGAGCTGCCGAGAAATTCTCGCGGTTAGTATTAGTTAGTACACCACCGTCATCGTAAAACGAGCCAACAAGCTTCTCTCGATCCCCCTTCTCGCTTTCTCCTTCTTCACTTCTTCCTCGTCACTCCGTAACTTCATTACTTGACTGCCTTATTCCGTCGCGTGAAATTCAATCGATTAGCTGCAGCTCGAGAGTCGTGAGCTTTAGCTCTAGTCAGACGAAGAAGCGACGGATTTTAGATGAGATGAGAAAAGAACTGTTGATGCTTAACTCTCTCTCCCTCTCACACACATTCATCTCACCTTCGGTACTTATTTTAATCTATTACTGATCCTTTCTTTACATGTTTCTTTACAGCGTGAAAAAAACTCGTTAACTGGAGGAAACTGAATTTACTTTATATTTAACTTCACCTTGAATAAAAACTATTTACCGTTATAGAGTAACAACACTTAATATTCAATAAACTCAGTATAAATAAAAAAATAGAATTTTAATGCTTCCATAATTGCAAAAATAAACTTAAGTTTCAATATCGCAATATAATATTTATCATTAAATATACTTAACTCTCGAATTTCTAAATTACTACCTTAATCAGTGAATCAGCTATTAATTAAATAGAAAATACATTTTGTTAATAGCTTAATATTTTAAGTATTCCAAATTTTACTTATCTAAATGTCGTTTAATACGCTTTTAGTGAAATTCCTTATTATTGTTGTAATACTTGTAATCTTTTTAGATCGTTTACAGACTTTCCTTCCCTTCTGAATAAAATACTATATAATGCAATGTCCTCACTATTGAATTTAGGAGAGATTAGTCTTACCACTATGTATAATGTATAGGCGCTATTGGGTAAAATATACACAATGCTCGTGTAACGTGTAGCTATAAAGCAGTTTACGCATATACACCACGTGGTACATAGAGTGGACCAGGGTAGCTTTCGTGCAAGGGATATATACACGGGAGTTAGGGGAACGCCCCATTAGGAAGCCGTTAAATAATAAAGCCGCCATATTAGACATACGGGAGCACCCCATAGGTCCCGGGTCCCCCGTACGAAACGCAACACAGAATCGAGAGGATTATCCCACAACGATACGTCTATGCACTCTGAATTCTTGCTGGTCTATAGCGAATCTCGTTTTTTTTCGCAACCCCTGCTTATACAAACACTCTGCACTGTTAGAAAATATGGGAAGTTTTAATACATAAACTCGTAAATTACATTCGATATCCAATTGTCATATGAATTTAATGTATTTTTCCGTAAAATTGCAGCAATTTATTAAAATTAACATATTTTTGCTTCCTCATAGAGGAAGCTTTGTTTTCTTGAAAATTTTTTTTTTCGAGATTTTCATGTCAGTATGCTTAGAATCACCTAAAACATCGAAAAAAGTGGTTTAGAAAAAATGTCCGTATGTATGTATGTGTGTGTGTGTGTGTGTGTGTGTGTGTGTGTGTGTGCTGGGCCTCGAAAATTCAATCGCCTCTCACTCAGTAACCGTTCGAGCGATCGGGCTCAAATTTGGCACACATGTAGAGTAGCTGCCCCCCTTTGAATACTGCAATTTTTGAAAAAATATATATAGTAATTAAGTTTTTATGCAATTTTTAATTTGTTGAAAAAAGGACGTGAATGCTCTAACTTTCGTAAAAGTTCGCCGATTTAGCTAAATAGTTCTTCATATCTAGATATAAGTTCAATGTTGTATGGTATTGCATTTCGGCGAAATCGGTAAAGCGGTTCGGATTTTATAGAATTTTGAATTTTTCGAAAAAAATAGATTTTGATCTAAATTACGTCGAATTTCAACAAATGAACAGAAATTTTGTACAGACGAAAAATAACATTCAGAAATGCCATGTACCAAATTTGGTGATGATCGGTAAAGTCGTTCGGATTTTACACCATTTTTCATTTAAAAAAAAATGTCGATTTTCGCTATAACTTCCGGAAAAGTTGAGAAAGTACGACAAAAATTTGTATCTAATCAAAATTAGATGTAACGGTGTTTGCAGAGGTGATTTATAGCTGTATTAAACACCTCTGCAAAAGAGACACAAGGTATAAAAAAAAAGATGCAAAGTAGAACCTTGCACATTGCTTCCTCATTATTTTTCGCTTTTTACAAAGCTTCCTCTATGAGGAAGCCAAAATTGAATAACATACTGCTTCCTCACAGAGGGAGCTTTGTAAAAAGCGAAAAATAATGAGGAAGCAATGTGCAAGGTTCTACTTTTTTATTGTTGGTTTCTTCCGTATGCCTTCTTCAGGCTTTTACGTTTCCCCTCTCTCCTTTTCTCCGTTCCTTCATAGAGACCCCTCTAGAGTGTTGTCCGCAGCCACTCATCCTAATGCACTACTGTATCGCATTTGCACGAGGGCACAGGAAAACTGCGGAAAACCTGGCCGATACAGTCGGCTTTATTTTTACTGAGTTTCTACTGTACGAGAATACATTAGAAACTCAGAAAAACTGCCTCCCGCTCAGCAGTTGGCGCGCAAATCAGTGCAAGGCTAAGCGGTCACCCATCCAAGTTATGACCGCAAATAATGCTGCTTAACTCTCGGGACCGCCGAAGCCACACACCGACCGCGCGTCCACTGCTGTCGGTTTAAAATTAACATATTTTTACAGTGAATAGCAACAATTTTTTTTTAATTCAAGTACTTTTACAGTAAAATTCAAGTAAATTATTGAAATTACTACGACACTGGTGGTTGTGCGGTCGATGTGCCGCTCTGGCGGTCCCGCGAGTTAAGCAGCATTGTTTGCGGTCATAACTTGGATGGGTGACCGTTTAGCCGTGCACCGGATGGCACATCAATCAGTGAGCGGGAGGCCAGTTTTTCCGAGACCTCGGTGTTTACACTTAAGTAAGTTACTTTCGTGAATGCACCGGAAAATCAGAAGAATATACGGCCGTCTGTACCGGTACGGGTTTTCCGCAGTTTCCGCGTGCCCATGGCAAATGCGGTACAGTGTAACTAAAGTCGACTGCGGACGCATTGGAAAGTTACGTTAGCTTAGTGAAGTGCGGGTAGGGAGTGACAGGGGTAAGGGCGGGAAGGGCGGTAAAAGGCGATTGAAACCATACCATGGTAAAAATGAAAAAAAAAAAAATTGAAATTACTAGTTTATTGTATGCAGGAAAAGACCTATTACAATTATTAATTTTTCTTAATTATATATCTTAAATAGCTTATTATATAATATCTCTCTTCCGGTTTAGGTAGATCTTGGTTTCTTAAGTTTTCTTAACAATTATTATCATGGAGAGTCGATTTAGTACGATAATTTCACTCTTATGAATAATCCAGCCTATTCTAGTCCCACACTGTTAAAAATCTGCGGTGTAAAATGACGCTGGTGTGGACTTTTTGTTGATGTTACCCATTAGTGTTAACTTTAACACTTTCTCCGGTGTAAAATTGACACGGGCGGTTTCGTTAAATGTAATCCCGTGTCAATTTCATTTATCAACACCTACATTAGGATTTTTCTTCGTTTTACGAATAGCAGTATAACCGTAACACCCGCTCGTGTTAATTTGGCACTGGTCGGTGCCAATCATGTGCACATGGTGGGGCGGCCAACTAGCCGTGATCAATGGCCGCAGCTATTGTATCGAGGAATCTAGAAGATCGCGGTTTGCTTGTATTGTTTGTGCGAGAGTTGTAGAATATAAATGCAAATTAAGTGACAAGTATTATTATCCCGTTCTGGATGTAACGATCAAAAAAGTCAAATTTTAAGGCGAAGTTCGCTGGATCAAAATGACACCAACGGACCGCTCATCGGCTACGAAGATTTGTAGGAGACAGCTGTACATTTTACCGACGAGTGTCAAGTATTTAGTGTAGCACAAAGCAAATAATGTTTTAGTTTAGTTGTTGAATTACCAACATTAAAGGACAAGTATGCATATGTTATTAATCAACCATATGATAGTGCTGACATGTATATGGTTCCAAAATATGCTATAGTTGAAATAAAAGAGATTACTACAAAATTTGTTTGGTGCAATTAATTTAAACGAGTATTTGAAACAACATTTTCAGATTATAACACCTGTACAGTGTAAAAACATTAAGACCGCGCTGGTGTTACAGAATTAATACTAAGGTGGTGCTAATGATACGATTGCTAGGGGTGTTAAATTAGTGTCATGATTATTTAATACTATTCGATTTACACCGCTTGTTAACACAACAGACGGTGTGGACCTATATAGACACCAACCTGGTGTCATTTTTAACACCAGATTTTTAACAGTGCATAGGGCAAAAGCACGCAGCTTGCAGCATGGAAACATGTAACAGAAAAATTTCTGCAGCATCTCATTTGTTGTACCTTTCAACTGTATCGGGAACGGTTCTTCATTCATGTTCCGGGGTTTCCTTTTCAGTTCCAGATTACGCAGTAATGGCGTTCATCTTGTGGCATTTCGATAATATATTCAAATAGGCAAACAAGCACTTTATTTAAACGATTGTATCTTTCGGAAATCGCACCTAATACATGCAATCTATGAAAAAAGACACATTAACCGGTGCACAGAAGCTGTGTACCAAATTCTGTTAAGACATCTTTAAGCGTTTTAGCCCCCATGGGAAATGAAATATATCCAAAAATATATCTGATGTAACCAACTTTTCGGCGGATAATACATTTTTTATATATTTTGGATATATCTTAGCATATATCCTGAAATAAACCTGACATATACAAATTTTCGGCGCAAATATATTTAGTATAAAAATTATATATTTCCGAATGTACTTTATTTCCATGGGGGAGAAAACATTGTAGTAATAGAAATAGGTATATTCGCGTCATGTCAGTGAAACGCATACTCCCATCATTACAATTGATACAAATTAAGAATCGGCCCGTCGGATGACAATTTAAAGGAAGTAATAATAAAAAAAAACTAAACGCGGGCGCCATGGGTAAGCTGAGAAGCAGAAAAAGAAAATTCCCCCATGACAGTCTCGTCGTGGAAGGTGCAAGTGGCGCCGTGGTCCAAGTCGCTCTCGTCGACTTTTGTTTGCTCAGGAGCATCAAGGAAGCGCCACTCTCGGGTTCACATAGGTGGCACATTGGAACGCGTCGCGCGCGAGACACCAAAGTTTCTTCGTCCGGTGTGTAATGGTGATGCATGGGGATGCTGAGAAGAAATTTGAGGCCTCGAGATTTTCTTCTCCCTTCGAGCGGGCGGGTTATGTTAACCTATGCCTGAGGGCAGCACTCGCTCGGGCTTCATTTTTCTCTCTCTCTCTCTTGGTTGAAAAAGACTGACGTAGATCAGCCGCGGGATGACGAGACGCATCTGCGTTGGCGCCACGTCGGATTTGTTTGTTTTACTTTTGGGGGTTAACTGCTGAGCGGAAAAAGGGGGGAAGGTCCCCCCGGCACATATAACCGCATCGTAGCTTTCTCTTCTATATATATATATGAGTATAGATGTATATATATAATGTGTATCCTTGTGGTTGACTACTATAGTAGTATATATACACTGTGGATTCTCTCGCGATGCTTTTCTGAGGGGTTAATGAGGTCGTTAACGAGGGTTTGACTAATACCGAACGCCCACACTCGTCTTATTCTTCGACAGTTTCT
The DNA here is from genome assembly GCA_963970395.1 of Ephialtes manifestator. Taxonomy (NCBI): domain Eukaryota; kingdom Metazoa; phylum Arthropoda; class Insecta; order Hymenoptera; family Ichneumonidae; genus Ephialtes; species Ephialtes manifestator. The sequence continues at coordinate 24,536,261 of OZ019980.1, forward strand.
TTACTGACTTCTTCTTTATATATAAGTAGTACCTTACAATGTATATCATACATAATATATACTGTATTATAAATATCAAAGTTTGATGTCTAGATCGTCCAACCCACTGATGAAGGAACGATTTAAGTGGATTCGAAGAAAGTAGTAGTGGTTAATTTGCATTGGAAATGAATTTGCGTTACTCGCTGATTTTAACGTATGGGGTATTTCTGAAAAAAATCGGTAAAATATCGATTACCGATTAATCGGTACATACCGATCATCCGATTTTTCTCAATATTTTTTATGTTATAACTGCTCAAAGGAACGCGAAATTTGTGAAGATATTTAAAAAAAATATTACCGAACTCTCGAAATTTCAACATATCGATTTTTCGCTATTGTTCTCAGTTTGTATATATCATCACAGAAAACACCAATTTCCAATTTTTTTACAGCAATAACAAAAAAATATATATAAAAATTTAACATATCTCGAGTCGCCAGCATTTTTACCAGTGCAGATTACGATGGAATCACCAATCGATATTTTCAATAGGTCGAAAAAAAAATCCTTCCACGAGAGTCACTCACGGAATGATCAGGGGGCTTTTAATCCCTCGAAACAAAATATCGCTGATGCAGCTCACACACAGAGAGTTCCGGAGGGATGAGAGGGCGCCCGCTGGTTGTACACGATGAAAGCTCGGAAAGCTCGAGAGGGCAGAAAGCGAGATAGACAATTTTTTTTCCCCGGACCTATAACCAACTACTATATATCCGCAAATCGAGTGGTTTTTTTCCCCCTCGTGAATTTATCAAGCGTTCAAACTCTCGCATCCGGGACTCGCTGCTCTCCATATATCCGCATCTCCTTCTCTCTCGTTCTCACACACAATCACAATCAATCTTCCCTTCCCGTCGAGCGCCCGCGCCAAAATCGTTATATTCTACTGTGTGTAGCGATGCTCGGTGCAAGCCACTGTGATTCGCTCGACGTTTTGCCGCGTCCCAACGCGCTTTATGCATTTTCGCGCATTAATATATCCGCATTATCGAAATCACACGGTACGACGCACTCGTTTCTCATTCCTCTTGTTCCCTTTCGCACCATACACACATTTTCGGTTGCATAGTGGCGCCACCGCACAGAATAGTACCGATAGTACCTGACACACGGTTTACCGTGTGTGCGATAACATTATGCGTGGCGCTGTGTATCGTGTACACGGATTGGAGCGTTTATCGTCAGTAGAGCTCCAACAACAGCCTGTACGAATTTATCGCGCTTTTAATCCCTGCTGCGTCACTGAGTATGTGTTGTGCGCGAGGAAAAGCAGAGGCTGCTGCAATTACGTACACGCCTGCACGATAATTTTGTGGACGAGGCGCATCGACGCTTGGCGTAAAATTCGCCCATGTGAAACTCTCCACAACTCGCGATGTGTATAGAGGAGAGCGGGGCATAATGGTACGGCAGTACGATCGAGACGGGGTAAAATGTGACATATGAAAACAAAAATTCCTACATTGACAACGCGACATCCTGCAGTCTTATTAATTTGCCCAAATATTTTGCAAATCGAAAAACGCAAATTTTTTTACACTTTGACTCGACTCAATGCGCGTGACAGAAAAAAGAAATAGTACTTCAACCCTAGTGGGTTCGACTACCGTGGTTTTAGATTGAAATTACCGCAAAAAGCTTTTCCACACACCAATTCACCGCAAAACCACTGAGCTTTTTTTTTTTTAGCGTCGGTGGTTTCGCTATTTCGATCACCGCAAAAACACCGCTGTAAATTTCTAAAGATCACGAAATTTCGTAGTGTTTTGTAATTTGTATAAATCACGGTAGAACTCACGGCTTGATGGAATTTCCAGTGCCATGGGAATCCGCAGAATCCGTTTTACCACTGATAAACAACAGTAAAAGTTATCCACGTCAGTATATGGGCGGACGATAACTTACGAACGCCCGTACTTATACACAGAACACTCACTTGCGAGAAAAAGTTTCGGCTCGTTCGCCATCTAGCGGGCTAACTTCGGGTGCACGCGCAATGACCGGCTTAGATTCGCTAGATGGCCAACGAGACTTGAAACGTTTCTCGCAACCGATTGTTCATCTTTTCGTGCATATAAATACGTAGCTATCGCAAGTTGCTGTGCTCTCATATAACTGAAGGACCACGTTTTGGAGATGTCCTAACTATTTGACATAGATGGCGTAGCCATTTAGAAATGTGGAACGGGAAAAGACGATGTTGTCTTCTCTTCAGAGTTTCAAATGTTACATATTTTATACAATTAAAGTTTAAATATTGACGGTAACATGGAATCTGCCGTGATTTAAGCCGTGATTCGGTCCGTGATTTCTACCTACAACAAATACAAATTACAAAATATTACGAAATTTCGAAATTTCGAAAACGGTGATCGAAACAGCAAAACCATCAATGCCTGATAAAACAAAATCGCTCAATGGATTTGCGGTGAATGGCTGTGCGGAAAAAGTGCAGAAAACACTGAGGTGGTTTTCGCGGTTTTTTTGCTGTGACAGAACCCACTAGGGGTCACGCAGCATGAGAGTTCGTTAATTTACACAGGTGTTCTTCATAACATAATAAACAATATAAACAATGACAAAGCCCCGAATTATTGAAAAAAAATAATCAAAACTCACCATCAATGGGCACACTCTTCGTATGCTGATGTCGATGAGGAATATCGTCGAATATATTTGTGAAAGCTGCGTCCAATGTAATTAAAACTAAATATACAATGAGTCAATATTTGATGTAAAAAACTATACAATTTTATATTCCATTAAATTTAATTTCATAGATATCGTGAGATTAATAATCATGGCAATAAAATCGTAACATAATTCTTTTACGATTTCAGCATACGCTGGTGCCATTCTGACAAGGTGTACCATTATGCCCCTGTTCCATCGTGCCCCGTAGCTATTATGCCTTACTCTTTCTCCTATCTCTTTCTATCCTTAATTCGCGCTGTTGATCGATTTACTCTAACGAAGGAAGAATTGGTAGGGAAAGAAAGAGGGGAAAAAAAGAGTGGTACAGTAGAGGATCTCTCAACCATACAGGAGACGATAGATCTCTTTCTGTATTGGGAAATCACAAAGGTCGTCATGGCATCTGGTGGATAAATTGTAACTACTCTATCCCGATAATTATAACCTATAATTTTCTGGAAAATATAATCTTTAGCATGTTTAAAGCTAATATTCACATTCTAAGAAGATGTTTTCTTAAAATTATTAATTAATACAATAATATAGGCCTTATTTAAGGATTGAAAAGCTTTAACCGACTGGATGATCGCCGCCATTTTTTCTTTGCGTTCAATTCCGAATGTGGTTAACTCTATCCCGTCCATTCGATCTCCGATCGGATGGTGACTTCAGGATATGATAGAGTCTCAGAATATAGTAATCTATGAATGTCCAATTTTGTTCTGATTTTCAAAATCGATTTTTTTTGTCTTTTCGATTTATGATTTTGCAAAACTTGAAATTATCATACACCTGTCATTATGAGAAATAATCGTTACTACAAGGAAAAAGATAACGAAAGAGACATGTTTTCTACGTAAAAATGTCTCAGGTTTCCACAAAAAAAAATAGTTTCATTTCAGGAAATAAAATAAAATTATTTTTGTTGAGTCAAAATTTGTATTTTTAGTTTTGCGTACGATCGTTTGACAATCGATTATCGAAAGTGCGCGCGCATCTGCGATTTTGTCTCGATCTCTGTTCTACATCTTCTCATCGTCAGTCGTAGCTCATGAGCGCTCATGTAATGACGTAAAGAATATATATTCATTTAACTGCTGCAATGTTCTTGTTAAGTTATTTTCCTACCCTCTGCAATAAATTATCTGGCTTTATCTACGTTTAGTCGAAGTTTGATACTTATGAATTTTTCAAAATCCTGATTTCAATAAAATTTCGGAAACTTAAAATGTCGTTTCCAACATGGCGGACCAAATGCAAAAACGATTTGATTTTGATGAAATTCGATATTCGAGTTTTTTTGAGGTCGCTGTGGCCAAATTCGAACTCAAAATTAGAAAACATTTCTCATTCAACATTTCAAAATTTAAAATAAAAAATAAAATTTCTTTCCGATATCATGTATTATGGGATCAACATTTTTTTAAAAGATTTATTTACACATTCCAGTGCATTTTTTCTGTATCACTAACAATGTTATAAAATTTTGTTAACGGTACAAAAAGGCGTTAAAAAAATAGTCTTGTCGAAATAACTGCTGTTGTTATTATTATTGTATTTTGAAAAATTAATAGTACATTACGATACTAGTGCGAAAAAACTTTTTCTGGCGAGTGTGAGTTTGCAACACGCGCCGAAGGCGAGTTTTGCAATCACACGAGTTAAGAAAACGTTTTTCGCACGAGTATCGTACAAAATTTTATTTCACGAGGTGTGTAAATGGGGTTTGATGCACGCGAAGCGTGCGTAAAACCGCGTTTTACGCACGGAGTGATATAAAAACTATTTATTCGGAGAATAACTAATTTATAATGTTACGAACAAAAATGGTGCCTTTATCTGTTAAAGCTAAATCCGAATTAATATTTACGCGAAGCTCGACTGTAAACACAACATTGTCAACGAGCTCAGCGTAAACATGTGTATACTCACATATGTATGCGTCACATATGCCATTGGTGAAGTGCCCATTAATTCTGTGTACGCGAATTTTCCGATCGCCGAGTTATTTCAATGTCGACGAAAATGACGACCAGATATCGCGGTGCGTGAAACTACCCTGCCGCTGTTTTATAAAACATTTCGCGTTTCGTAATAACTGTATGAACACTTCGACCGGTGAATTTTTCATTCGAGCTCGTATACAACGAAAAAATCGCGTTTCACGGAAATATCTATTACTTTTATGAATATTTCGTTATTTACACCCAACAGTCGCATAGTGGACACAATTTTTGTTTTATTCCTTCTCAATTTTATTTCACAGTTATTTATTTCGTACTGTGGATTCTCGATGGGTGAATTAAGTTGCCAAATTTTGATGCAGCATCGTTTGGATATTTTCACATTATTTAGCTTCCTCATAGAAAAAGTTTATTACCGTGAAATTTGATACATTTAATAACGACGATATTTAGTTTACGTAACTTCAATTTTGTAAAAATCGCTTGACCCATTCCGTTTTTACATTTTTCAAAATTTTGAAAAACAACATTTTTCAAAATTTTGAAAAACAACATTTTTCAAAATTTTGAAAAATGTCAACGCTCTAACTCGAAATTTTTTTAGCTATCTGATCGAAACTTCGTATGAAAATTGAACAAAGTTATGCGATTTATAGTATTATTGCAACTTTTGTAAAATTTGAAAAAAAAAACGACAAAATTACGCCTTCTATAGTGTCCTAAAATTTGGGTATCCCTTAATGAAAATAAAACAAATTATTTCACGAATATAGTCAATTTATTGCCACACTCAGAGAAATCGTAGTAGTACAGTCAACTATAAAGTGACAACTATTAATTTTTAGTCGATGCAACTATTTTCATAGTTACGGTAATTAGGAAAATAGTTATGGTAACTATTTGGTAGTTATAGTAACTATTTGTTAGTTATGGCAACTATTAAAAAAAGGATGCAAAGTAGAACCTTGCACATCGCTTCCTCATTATTTTTCGCTTCTTACAAAGCTACCTCTATGAGGAAGTATGTTATTCAATTTTTGGCTTCCTCATAGAGAAAGCTTTGTAAAACGCGAAAAATAATGAGGAAGCAATGTGCAAGGTTCTACTTTGCATCCTTGTTTTAATTATATAAATATACTTGTTGTGGATTCGCTTTTTCTATTTCATTATTACGTTATTTCGTGATTATTAGAGCGTTTCCGAAAGTGAATATGATAATGTATATTTTTTAAAATAATTCAACATTCCATAAAATCAAAAATTTCATACCGTTCATCACTAAATTATACATATATAATGGCTGAATATTGTTTCATTTATATACAAAATTTGAGCTCGCTATCTTAAGTTTTGCAAAAGTTACAATAGAGCGATAATGTCAATTTTTTGAAAAATTCAAAACATCATAAAATTTTAACGGTTCAACCGATCTTAACCAAATTCAATAGCGATCACCGGCGTATGAAAGCTCACATTCATACCAATTTTAAGATCAATATCTCGAAAATTGAAAGAGTTATCGCGTAAACAGACATTTTTCAAAAAATTAAAAAACGCGTAATAATTTAACGATAAAGTGGATTTTAACAAAAATCTGTATGAACGATGAGGCTTCATCCCTCTATCTATGGTCCAAATTTCAGCTTGGTATCTCAAGGCATTTCCGAGTTATAAAAGTTTACATTTTTCGATCGTGTAACATACACACACACACACACACACATACAGACATTTTTTCTAAATCACTTTTCTTGACGTTTTGGCCCATTCTGAGTGTACTGACATGAAAATCTCGAAAAAAAAAATTTTCATGAAAACAAAGCTTCATCTATAAGGAAGCAAAATTGGTCGTACGAATTGAAAATGAATAGTTGTCACTTTATAGTTACTAATACGATTATTTTCTCTCAGTGCATTAACTTGCACTGATTATCATTGTTTTTATTTTTTGTTTCAGAAAACATTTAATTGCAACGAAATTTAGTTTACTTAACTTGAGACAACATAAGGTTATAGGGCGTCTCAGAGGTTGAAACCCGTGAAATCTTGACAGGGTACGCCAGACGTAACAACAAACACCTTGAGACGACTCCTGAAGGAAAAACGCTGCGAGATATCGAATTCCCGTGGGCCACTTCCTGCGTGCGTTACTCTCTCCTACAGTTTGTTACTATAACATAAAGAAGAAGAAGAAGAAGAAGAAGAAGAAACTAAGTGTGGTCCGTGCAGTGCTGGCGCCGAACCGCAGGCAATATTTAGTATATATACTTTCTGTGACTTTTGACGAGACGGGAACCAGACAAACGGGAATAGACACCCTCCGTGCGGTACATACAGAATATATAAGCGGTTATTACTGTCTCTGACAAGTCGAGTGCATTTAGGCTTGAGAAAAGGAATAAAATAGATAAAATAAAAATGAAACAGTAGCTGTTACGTTCCGAGCTAACGAGACGTTGGAAAGGGATATATTTTTGGGAGTTCTCGGTTCGATTAATGATTAAAATCAATATTTCGAATTATCACGCTTAAAACATGTGGATTTATTTATCCGAATTTAACAGCTTAAGGCCTTAGGCCACCCTAGAGGCCGAAAAAAATAGGCTTTTTTGGTAATTTTTTCCAGAAATATTACGAAATAAATCGAGATTACACAAATGAGACTTTATTAAACATATCATTAACTGCATACAATATTTTTTTTTAGGCAATTTATTTCAAAATGGCGGCGGTACAGCGTTTTTGCCACGACGTCTTTTTTTTGCCTAAGGCCTTAAAACACCAATTTAACAGGATAAAACTTCTTATGTTGTCACTGTTTATGACAATTATTAGTTGATTATTTTTAAAAACTTATACTTAAGCGCGGCGTTCAAGCGCTTGAAATATTGTGTTTAAGGAGGTTGGAGCGCTCCACACTAGTCAAATCAGTGCTAAATTTTTGAAAGCGTTTCTACAATTCCAGATGGTTTAATAATCTGTTCCAAGGTGTTAATTACATAGCAGCATTAGTTCTTGATATTCAAATACATTCACAGCTGTGATGTCAACAATAAATCGATCAATATCTGCAAATTTCCGATGTTATGTTTTTTCATCCAGTTTTTTAAAAGGGTTAATCGTAATATCAGTCCGATTATGACGACCAATAGCTCATTTTGTTTAGTAAAAGATATTCTATCGATTGGCCGTCTATTTTTTAAAATCGTATTAGTAGTTCAAAAGATACAACCGTTTGTTTATCCTATCATAACCTAACATCAAGTATACAAATGGCTGTAACTTTTGAACGCCGGATACTATAGAAAATCTGGACGGTCAATTGATTAAGGATCTTCCACTGATCAAAATGAGCTATGTTTCGTCATAATCGGACTAATATTACGGTTTACCCTTTCACAAAACTGGATGAAAACAAAACATGACATCGGAAATTTGGAAATATTGATCGTTTTGCTGTTCATATGATAGCTGTGAATGTATTTGAATATCAAGAACTAATGCTGCTATGTGATTAAGGTAGTCTGTTCACATTAGCTAGTCAAATCAGTGCTAAATTTTTAATCGCGTTTCTACACATTTTGGTAGTTTTGCCGACTGTTCTGCAGAGTGGCTTGCTCATCAGCATTAGTTCTAAATATATAAATCGATCCACAGACACGGTTTTTAATTAAAATACCCCGATACATACAAATGTCGGATGAGGTTGTTGTTATCCAGTTTTATATTAGAAAAAACCATAATTTTTGTCAGACTTTGACGAACGATAGCTCATTTTGTTTATTAAAAGATGCTTCATTGATTGACCGGAGACATTTTCTTATAGTATTCTTTGTAAGAAAATTCCAACCGTTTTTTATCTACTCTAACCTATCATCAGATTTACACATGCTTGTAACTTGTGAATAACTAATACTAATACAGAATTTGTCCGGTCAATCAATGAAGCATTTTTTAACAAACAACATAAGCTATTGCTCGTTATAACTAGATTAATATTGTGGTTTTTTCTAATATAAAACTGGATGACAACAACCTCATCCGAAATTTGTATGTATCAGGGTATTTTTATTTCAAACCGTGTCTGTGGATAGATTTATATATTAAGAACTAATGCTGATGAGCAAGCCACTCTGCAGAACAGTCGGCAAAACTACCAAAATGTGTAGAAACGCGATTAAATATTTAGCACTGATTTGACTAGCTAATGCGAACAAACTACCTTAACACCTTGGAACAGATTATTAAACCATCTGAAATTGTAGAAACGCTTTTTAAAATTTAGCACTGATTTGACTAGTTCTACACTAGTCAAATCAGTGCTAAATTTTAAAGCTCCAACCTCCTTAAGACATGTTGGTTATTTGGAAATTTATTGAAGACTGAATTATTGATAAAATGAAGGAAAGCAGGAAAGCATACGTGAGTGGGGAAGAGTGGGGGACTCTTGGATTGTGAAAAAGATGCGAAGTGGTCACCTAATTTGCGGAATCTAAGAAAACATGATTTTTGTGGATGAGCCGGCGGAAATGAATAAGCAAAAATATGATATTTCCGTCCGTTAAAGTAAAGATACAGAAAAAGATGATTGGATGTTAGGAAGCTATTATTAATTAGGAATATTAAAATAAAAATTCGAAAAAGAATAATTAATTGAAATCAAAAAGAAGGCCAGGACGTAACAGTAGAAAATGCTCTTGAAGCAACCCAAAAATCTCCTTTTACTATAAATATGTAAGATAATTAGTTTCTTCATTTTACTATAAGAAAAGGTTGGAAAGTCGGTTACATTAACTTTGCAAACTTTTTTTTTTAATAAGTGTTAATGTTTCGTACGATATTTGGTAAAAATCGACAAAGGCGGTATAATTTTTTTAAACATTGAGTTAAATGATTGAATGTATTCAAATGCAATTTTTTAGAATAACCCACTTTGCTCGGTAATTTAAACTGAAAACCCGGATTATTTTTTTAATTTTTGTACTAAAACAAAGCATTTTATATAAATAAGCAAAAATTGTTATTTTCTTGTTGCAGAACAGGACAGAAGTGTGACAAGCTTCTACAGGTTCCAGTACTTTTATGGCCGGAACAATCGGTGACGCGTACACCTTCTGGTCGATCGACAGGTACTTTGGAATTCCCCAGGCTGAGTTAAACTCACAGTCTCACACCGACAGCAACAAAGTAAAAGCGAAAGACAGAAAGAGAATTGCTGGGACAACCGAACACCAGTAGACTTTGCCTCTTATATTTTACTCTCTGAAGAATGTAGCGGCAAACGGTATAATAGGAAAATCGGAAAGGTCACATCTGGAAGTAATTACGCGCGACGGGACCGATGCGTATAACGCAGGCTGTGCGAACTTGCCCGCATATAGTTGTACCACCAAAACTGTCGTTGCTAGTACCAGAAAAAGCAGCAGAATTGTACAAACGTACGAAAAATGTACACTGTCGAAAATATTCAATATAAGTTTACATTACAAGTAAAATATGGAGTTTTACTTAAATTTTTACATTAAATTTAACGTGCAACTGAAATGTATATACTTGCAATACTTTCTGCTAAATCCTAAGAAAATCAGAATATTTTATATACATATTAGGAAATTTAATATAAATTTATTTGCAGTTTTTTAAATGAGAAAATGTTGTAATTAATTAAGGGGTTATAAATAGTCAGGCGACCGAAAAAGTGTATTTTTTTCTTTTGTTATATTGTAAATATGTATCTTTACAAGAGTTTGGTATTTCGTAAGTTACGTTTGTTCTTTAAATGTTACTTTTTAAAATATCAAATTTCTGTATAATTATATAGTTACGATTTCTAAAAAAAAATTGCGAAAAATAACACCTTTTGCTTCCTCATAGAGGAAGCTTTGTTTTCATGGAAAATTTTTTTTTTTCGTGATTTTCATGCCAGTACACTCAGAATGGGCCTAAACGTCGAGAAAAGTGATTTAGAAAAAATGTCTGTATGTGTGTGTGTGTGTGTGTGTGTGTATGTTACACGATCGAAAAATGTAAACCTTTATAACTCGGGAATGCCATGAGATATCAAGCTGACATTTGGACCATAGATAGAGGGATCAAGCCTCATCGTTCATACAGATTTTTGTTAAAATCCACTTCATCGTTAAATTATTACGCGTTTTTAAATTTTTTGAAAAATGTCTGTTTACGCGATAACTCTTTCAATTTTCGAGACATTGATCTTAAAATTGGTATGAATGTGAGCTTTCATACGCCGGTGATCGCTATTGAATTTGGTTAAGATCGGTTGAACCGTTAAAATTTTATGATGTTTTGAATTTTTCAAAAAATTGACATTATCGCTCTATTGTAACTTTTGCAAAACTTAAGATAGCGAACTCAAATTTTGTATATAAATGAAACAATATTCAGTCATTATATATGTATAATTTAGTGACGGACGGTATGAAAGTTTTGATTTTATGGAATGTTGAATTATTTTTTAAAATATACATTATCGCATTCACTTTCAGAAACGCTCTAATAATCACGAAATAACGTAATAACGAAATCAAAGTGAATTGTATTATAAATTCTATTTCCAAAAGAATTACGGATTTACAACTCTATTCATTACCAAGATCAGCGTCGCTTTTGTTTAGAAATAAAAAAAAAGAGAACCTTTCAAACCTCTATGCAAAAATAATGATCTATTCATCGATTAGTTTTTGTTTGTATGGAGATAGTTCTATTCAATATCACAACTACGAAAAAGGCAGCCATTAAAGTCACTAGCGATACGTGTTAAAATCCACTTCATCGTTAAATTATTACGCGTTTTTAAATTTTTTGAAAAATGTCTGTTTACGCGATAACTCTTTCAATTTTCGAGACATTGATCTTAAAATTGGTATGAATGTGAGCTTTCATACGCCGGTGATCGCTATTGAATTTGGTTAAGATCGGTTGAACCGTTAAAATTTTATGATGTTTTGAATTTTTCAAAAAATTGGCATTATCGCTCTATTGTAACTTTTGCAAAACTTAAGATAGCGAACTCAAATTTTGTATATAAATGAAACAATATTCAGTCATTATATATGTATAATTTAGTGACGAACGGTATGAAAGTTTTGATTTTATGGAATGTTGAATTATTTTTTAAAATATACATTATCACATTCACTTTCGGAAATGCTCTAATAATCACGAAATAACGTAATAACGAAATCAAAGTGAATTGTATTATAAATTCTATTTCCAAAAGAATTACGGATTTACAACTCTATTCATTACCAAGATCAGCGTCGCTTTTGTTTAGAAATAAAAAAAAGAGAACCTTTCAAACCTCTATGCAAAAATAATGATCTATTCCTCGATTAGTTTTTGTTTGTATGGAGATAGTTCTATTCAATATCACAACTACGAAAAAGGCAGCCATTAAAGTCACTAGCGATACGTGTTAAAATCCACTTCATCGTTAAATTATTACGCGTTTTTAAATTTTTTGAAAAATGACTGTTTACGCGATAACTCTTTCAATTTTCGAGATATTGATCTTAAAATTGGTATGAATGTGAGTTTTCATACGCCGGTGATCGCTATTGAATTTGGTTAAGATCGGTTGAACCGTTAAAATTTTATGATGTTTTGAATTTTTCAAAAAATTGGCATTATCGCTCTATTGTAACTTTTGCAAAACTTAAGATAGCGAACTCAAATTTTGTATATAAATGAAACAATATTCAGTCATTATATATGTATAATTTAGTGACGAACGGTATGAAAATTTTGATTTTATGGAATGTTGAATTATTTTTTAAAATATACATTATCACATTCACTTTCGGAAATGCTTTAATAATCACGAAATAACGTAATAACGAAATAGAAAAAGCGAATCCACAACATGTATATTTATCTAATTAAAACAAGGATGCAAAGTAGAACCTTGCCCATTGCTTCCTTATTATTTTTCGCGTTTTACAAAGCTTCCTCTATGAGGAAGCCAATAATTGAATAACATACTTCCTCATAGAGGTAGCTTTGTAAGAAGCGAAAAATAATGAGGAAGCAATCCTCAGGTTCTTTGCATCCTTTTTTCTGTAACTTTAACTCAGTTTGATATTTGATATTTGATATTTATTGGAGGATGCACAGGGAATGAGTGCTTTACATAGCATATGTACATAGCGTTTTTGTTTCTTACTTAGTCTAATATGCTTACAGTTTTATCGAATACTTTGTACTTTTCTCATTCGCCTTATGCGAGTCGCATGAGCCCGAGTCTGGGCTTGTTCGCGACTGCAATCAGTTATATTTATATATTTTTAGATTAAAAAATTAGGGATTATTCTTCAGATGTTACTTTTTTTAAATATCAAATTTCTGGATAATTATATAATTACTTATTAAACGTCCACGCAACTACTAAAACAAGGTTGAAGGACCTCGGTCGATGGCCTATTGGCAATCCGAACATTTTTAAGACCATGTACCTTAAGGGAAAAAAAATGTACAACGTATTGTCAATAAATTCTTTTACTACTACTATATAATTACGATTAAAAAATAAAATAAAATAAAAAAATAACACTTTTTTCGGCCATTTTACTAGGTACAAATCCTTAAAGATTCACTCGAGGCGGATTCTCTCAGGTGCAGCCACGAGGACTTTTCGTCAGGCGAACCAAAGAGAAAAAAAGAACGCGAAAGTGTCGAGCTACCGATTTTTGAACGTGACGGTTCCGCAGGAACCGGGATTACCGGTTGTATGTGCACACTCCACTCTTGTTTCTACTTTTATGTACTACTAGCTATATACAGTGAAGAATGTATCCTTATGGATTGGATGGATGGATATGGACTCGTTGAAGGACTGGAAGAGAAGAAAATATTTTCTGTCAAATAGCCATGGAGACGATGAGAAGAAAAGAGGAATAGATAGCATCTACTGATGTTTAGGTATCTTGTTCACTGTACTCAACGAAAACTAGAGCTGTCTCGGTTTCTTATCGGACTTCAGAGCCCAAGGATTTTAACCCGTCACTCCGGATTTAGGACGAAGAAAACCCTTTTACTTTAGATGCTTTACTTTAGTTTTCTACTGATATTCTTCGTCGTGTACTCCACAGGGAAAAAAATTAATAGATTTTAGGTGGAAAGAACTTTGAGCTGTTACACATCAATATTTTTGTGACATTCTACGTCAATTCGTCCGCATTCTTATTTTTACACTTTAATATTTCTTATAATTAGCTTGATTCTACCTTCAATTGAAAATAATTTAGATGGATTTTTTCAAATTACTTTAAGGGGTGTAAATAATACATTTCTTTTTAAAAATCTTATATTAAAACCTTGTTAAATACATAATGAGCATTATAATTCTGCAATTTTATAAAGACATACAGTGCATCAAAATGTTGTGAGGTAAAAAGTAAAATTTTTAACTTGTCGTAGGTTTTAAACCAAACCAGTGAACAAATTTTAGTGTTCGATGTCTTATTTTATCTGTCGAAGAGTGCATTTTGGATTGAATATAGGAATTTTTATTTCAGGTCTTTATGACAAAGCTATGATTTTAAATGTGTAAACAAATCTCTCTCTATTAAAAACTCACTAAACAATTGATTACAGTAAATCTAATTTTCACTGCATCAAAAATTGCTGTATTCAATCCAAAATGCACTCTTCGACAGATAAAATAAGACATTGAACACTAAAATTTGTTCACTGGTTTGGTCTGAAACCTACGACAAGTGAAAAATTTTACTTTTTACCTCACAACATTTTGGTGCACTGTATGTCTTTACAAAATTGCAGTATTATAATGCTTGTTATGTACCTAATGATGTTTAAATGAAAGATTTTTTAAAAGACGGGTATCATTTACAGAATTTTTTTTCTTATGACTTTTTTTAGGTGACTTGGTCCCCTTAACTAATAACTCCTAATAATCCTACATTTTACGAAAGTTAGAGAATTTACGCTCTTTTAAAAAAAAATTCAAAAATATATAAAATCTAAATTTTTGTATATATATTTCATATATATTTTGTCAAAAATTGCAACAATCTGAAACAGGCTCTCTTTTTAACAGAATATTTTATAACAGTGAAAACCTTCACCTGGCGCGGCCTGGGTCAAGGGAACGGTCTTACATACCTCTATATAAATCCGTAGGGTCTGGAAACTCCTACAGATTTTAAGTGGTGGGGTACCTCTTAACGAAGATGTTTTTCATACTTCACCTTGCGACCGCTCGGGTCACTGCGATCGAGGGATGTTCGGCGCGCATGCGCATTTGTCGATTTTGTGGCGCGCGTATTTTTAAATCTTTATCAATGAATATGTTTGGTACTGCGTCCGGGTCCAGTTTTGGATTCTTGTACAAAACCTTAACAAAAAGCCTTAATTGGAATCGAGTTTATTGCTAGCTAGATGCTAATGTTTAAGCATACCATACGCATAACCAATAATTTGCAAATATATAATTTTGTAACTATACTCATTTCAGCAATCAATTTCCCGTTTGCGTCATGTTTCACATATTTTCGGATGATGAAACTTGGTTCAAAATGTCTCACAGACAAATTGGCGGGATTTTAAAACACTTTGTTTCGGAAAAGCGGCAGCAATCGCAGCTTGCCATTTTTGGCGTAAGATATGATCCGCCGGCACTTTGAACACTGATCGTTTCACAATTAGACTCTTGTTGCCGATTTTACAAGTCGAAATTATACACGTTTTCGTCATTTTGTTTAATACAATTTCGCATAAGTTTGCAAAAATACGGTTTTGAAAATTCTGGGAAAGTTAATTACTCAACGTTTCGAGCTGTAACGTAAACAACATCCCTTACGTCTAGCGCACCTAGTAGCCACCATGAGAACTATGCGAAACGTCTTCGCTAAGGGTGACACCCCCACCACCAGAGTTTCCAGACCTGTATGTAAGACCGTGGTTAAGGGTGGTTGCCAGGGTTCTGATTTGACAAACTATTTTAATTTAATACCACTAGCAACAACGTCCGCGCTCCGCGCGTCCTATGCTTTGGTGACTTTCCGTCTGTTTTTTAGCTAAAACGATCCTGAAGAATCAATATATATGTCTACCCAAAATAGCAAGTAGTCAGAATTACGCTACTTTCATGACATACCTTTGATATAATCATTACATATCCTCTTTAAAACCGCTCTACCAATCACGATCAATTTCAGATGCTATAAAAAGGCAGTTTTATTAGGCATTCCTCAGAACTGATATATCTAATAGACAGCGTTCCTATTTCATCCCATAAAATAATTACTTTCGATGTGCTGTGTTTTTAAGAGAAGATATTATAATCGCTGAAACTTATTATTTTCAAAAACATAATCACAAAGTGAATTGTATTATAAATTCTATTTCCAAAAGAATTACGGATTTACAACTCTATTCATTACCAAGATCAGCGTCGCTTTTGTTTAGAAATAAAAAAAAGAGAACCTTTCAAACCTCTATGCAAAAATAATGATCTATTCATCGATTAGTTTTTGTTTGTATGGAGATAGTTCTATTCAATATCACAACTACGAAAAAGGCAGCCATTAAAGTCACTGGCGATACGTGACTCTACAGCGGCCATGGCAGAACAGCGAAAGCGACAGTTCAAAATGCGCGCCATGCGCGACGACTTTGCAGCGGCATCCTCGACAGACTGAAGTTGGCTCTAAAACAGCCGTCGCCGACCAATCGGAAGACTCGAAATGCGGTTTCAGACTTTCGAGTTCGATGTGAAAATCTGGAAAAAAAAATTTCATAAAAACTTCAATGTGATAAATATTTATATAAATATTGATGTCTTAATACCGACAAACAAAAAATTTATAGCATAATGTAATAGTACATTACGATACTAGTGCGAAAAAACTTTTTCTGACGAGTGTGAGTTTGCAACACGAGCCGAAGGTGAGTTTTGCAATCACACGAGTTAAGAAAAGGTTTTTCGCACGAGTATCGTACAAAATTTTATTTCACGAGGTGTGTAAATGGGGTTTTATGCACGCGAAGCGTAAAAGGCGGTTTTACGCACGGAGTGATATAAAATAATTTTTCCTGTATATTTATCGATAAATACATAAATAATAAAAACACAGCATCCTCTAAGGTAAAGTACAAAATGAGATGAATATTAAAAAATTTCGAAAATCCAAAAATACAACGAATTAGGATCTATAAATAATTCTTATCACTGTTTATCATCATGAGCCCACAAAATAGCTTCTGCACTATTATAATAATTATTTGGAGCATGAAGAGGCAGCTTAGCTTTCCTCGTTGAGGAAACCTCAGCCTCTTTAGGCCAAAGCTAAAGATGATCTAGCAGCAGCGAGCAGAAGGTAAACCTGCCAAAGTATTTAAGTATACTCTCCAGGGTAGACGATTAGTTGCTTTAATCGCTGTGTGCAACCATTGACCAGCAGCAGCGATTTTCACCGATAAGTTAAAATCCGGAAGGACTCCTCGCTGGCTCTGATGCGGCGAACGTGCCTCGTCTCAAATTGCGGAGACTTGCGCTCTCCTCATCAATGCCTCTCTCGTTTATACCACTGTGTATATATTCGTTCGAGACCTCGCCGAACGGATCGCTGTCTTGAGCTCGTCCATTCAAAACTGTCTACAATATAGAGCTACTATACTACTATATATACACGAGGTGTATATAATGTAGATTCGTTGACAAGATTCGCGTGAAAAATTCTGTGAAAAGGCTAGAGTCCATTTTTAAGGAGTTTGAAATACTCTGTTGTACAATGGGAAGAATAATTTTGTAAAATTTCTGTGCCAGCTTTGGAAGCACTTTTGTTATGTTGAAAAAAAAATGTTGTGAAATGTGTAAATTTTTATTTGGTAAATTAAAAGTGATCTGAACATTTTGTGGATTTTTCGAATTTACAGAAAGCATTATTCAATTCGAAAAAAACAAATGTTTAAACAATTAAGAATATTCTGCGACACGCAGAAAAAAAAATGTTGTTAGGGTTTCTGTTTTAATGTAAAAACTTCGATTTGTTAATTTGTCATTTTTTTTAAATTTTTCATATTTATTTTTATTAAGAAGCTAAGAAAAAAAAGTCATGTTGAAAGTACGAAATTTTATTTACTGATTTAAAATCGACCAGAAAAATGTGTGAATTTTAAAATTTACACGCTTACACTGTTAGATATATAAATTTTGCAACATGCAAAAACGGCTTTTTTGTAAATAAAAATTAAAATATATATCGTAAAATGAAAATGCAATTTTTGTATGACATTAGATTGCAAATAAATATTTATTGCCGATGTTAAAAAATTGAGCCATCTTTTTATAAGGACTGCAAGCTATTATTATTTTTTTTTGTAATTTCACCATTTTTTTTCTCAAATGTCTTACAATTGAGACTATATCCGATTTTCTGGTATTGTGTAAATCCCAGACACTCCTCTTTACGTTGTATTTTGTCTGCAGTACCGAAAAACCAGGAAAGAGATATTCTCGTGCGCTGTGAAAAGACGAAGAATGACTATTGGCTGAACGTTTTTTCTCTCTCTTTCCGCTTCTGTAGATGATCGAGCCGCATAAGCATAGATCGTAAGCGGCTTGGGAGCGCAAAAGCTATAACGCGCTCTGATGCCTCTGGACAAAGTCCTCTCGAGAAAATGCTATACACACCTTTGTCAACGAAGGAAAACGAGACATTCCCAATGGGAAACGTAAAGCGTGCTGAGACGAATATATTTGCGTGCTGTGGTTTCACACCTTTTTGGTTGTATGGCATTGTACTCTGTGGCTATGGAGAGCTGGGTCAGTATCGTGAACGAAAAAGGTCGACACATTTGACACACTTTATTATAGGTAATGGGAATAAGATAGTGAGACGTGGTGAATGATCTCTTTGGTCCATTTCAAAGATTCATAGATTCTTTCATAGGAGCCAGTATCCCAATATAATGGCCCAGTGACAATGTCCTGTGACAAAATTTTTCGGAACAAATATCTCGAAATATTATACTGCCGTTCTCCAATATACGGCGATTAAATTTGCCGGAATAAAATATTCTGTAACGAAATATGTCGGCAAAAAAATTCGAGGTACCATTTTACACATTTGAGACACTTTATTATGGGTAATGGGAATAAGATAGTGAGACGTGGTGAATGATCTCTTTGGTCCATTTCAAAAATTCATAGATTCTTTCATAGGAGCCAGTATCCAAATATAATGGCCCAGTGACAATGTCTTGTGACAAAATTTTTCGGAACAAATATCTCGAAATATTATATTGCCGTTCTCCAATATACTGCGATTAAATTTGCCGAAATAAAATATTCTGTAACGAAATATGTCGGCAAAAAAACTCGAGGTACCATTTTACACATTTGATACACTTTATTATGGGTAATGGGAATAAGATAGTGAGACGTGGTGAATGATCTCTTTGGTCCATTTCAAAGATTCATAGATTCTTTCATAGGAGCCAATATCCCAATATAATGGCCCAGTGACAATGTCCTGTGACAAAATTTTTCGGAACAAATATCTCGAAATATTATATTGCCGTTCTCCAATATACCGTGATTAAATTTGCCGGAATAAAATATTCTGTAACGAAATATGTCGGCAAAAAAAACTCGAGGTACCATTTTACACATTTGACACATTTTATTATGGGTAATGGGAATAAGATAGTGAGACGTGGTGAATGATCTCTTTGGTCCATTTCAAAGATTCATAGATTCTTTCATAGGAGCCAGTATCCCAATATAATGGCCCAGTGACAATGTCCTGTGACAAAATTTTCGGAAAAAATATCTCAAAATATTATATTGCCGTTCTCCAATATACCGCGATTAAATTTGTCGGAATAAAATATTCTGTAACGAAATATGCCGGCAAAAAAACTCGAGGTACCATTTTACACATTTGACACACTTTATTATGAGTAATGGGAATAAGATAGTGAGACGTGGTGAATGATCTCTTTGGTCCATTTCAAAGATTCATAGATTCTTTCATAGGAGCCAGTATCCCAATATAATGGCCCAGTGACAATGTCCTGTGACAAAATTTTTCGGAACAAATATCTCGAAACATTACATTGCCGTTCTTCAATATACTGCGATTAAATTTGCCGGAATAAAATATTCTGTAACGAAATATGTCGGCAAAAAAACTCGAGGTACCATTTTACACATTTGACACATTTTATTATGGGTAATGGGAATAAGATAGTGAGACGTGGTGAATGATCTCTTTGGTCCATTTCAAAGATTCGTAGATTCTTTCATAGGAGCCAGTATCCCAATATAATGGCCCAGTGACAATGTCCTGTGACAAAATTTTTCGGAACAAATATCTCGAAACATTGTATTGACGTTCTCCAATATACTGCGATTAAATTTGCCGGAATAAAATGTTCTGTAACGAAATATGTCGGCTAAAACAACTCGAGGTACCATTTCACACATTTGACATACTTTATTATGGGTAATGGGAATAAAATAGTGAGACGTGGTGAATGATCTCTTTGGTCCATTTCAAAGATTCATAGATTCTTTCATAGGAGCCAGTATCCCAATATAATGGCCCAGTGACAATGTCCCGTGACAAAATGTTTTGGAACAAATATCTCGAAATATTATATTGCCGTTCTCCAATATATCGCGATTAAATTTGCCGGAATAAAATATTCTGTAACGAAATATGTCGGCAAAAAAAATTCGAGGTACCATTTTACACATTTGACCCACTTTATTATGGGTAATGGGAATAAGATAGTGAGACGTGGTGAATGATCTCTTTGGTCCATTTCAAAGATTCATAGATTCTCTCATAGCAGCCAGCATCCCAACATAATGGCCCAGTGACAATGTCCTGTGACAAAATTTTTCGGAACAAATATCTCGAAATATTATATTGACGTTCTCCAATATACTGCGATTAAATTTGCCGGAATAAAATGTTCTGTAACGAAATATGTCGGCAAAAAAAACTCGAGGGACCATTTTACACATTTGACACACTTTATTATGGGTAATGGGAATAAGATAGTGATACGTGGTGAATGATCTCTTTGGTCCATTTCAAAGATTCATAGACTCTTTCATAGCAGCCAGTATCCCAATATAATGGCCCAGTGACAATGTCCTGTGACAAAATTTTTCGGAACAAATATCTCGAAACATTGTATTGACGTTCTCCAATATACTGCGATTAAATTTGCCGGAATAAAATGTTCTGTAACGAAATATGTCGGCTAAAACAACTCGAGGTACCATTTCACACATTTGACATACTTTATTATGGGTAATGGGAATAAAATAGTGAGACGTGGTGAATGATCTCTTTGGTCCATTTCAAAGATTCATAGATTCTTTCATAGGAGCCAGTATCCCAATATAATGGCCCAGTGACAATGTCCCGTGACAAAATGTTTTGGAACAAATATCTCGAAATATTGTATTGCCGTTCTCCAATATACTGCGATTAAATTTGCCGGAATAAAATATTCTGTAACGAAATATGTCGGCAAAAAAAACTCGAGGTACCATTTTACACATTTGACACATTTTATTATGGGTAATGGGAATAAGATAGTGAGACGTGGTGAATGATCTCTTTGGTCCATTTCAAAGATTCATAGATTCTTTCATAGGAGCCAGTATCCCAATATAATGGCCCAGTGACAATGTCCTGCGACAAAATTTTTCGGAACAAATACCTAGAAATATTATATTGCCGTTCTCCAATATATCGCGATTAAATTTGCCGGAATAAAATATTCTGTAACGAAATATGTCGGCAAAAAAACTTCGAGGTACCATTTTACACATTTGACACATTTTATTATGGATAATGGGAATAAGATAGTGAGACGTGGTGAATGATCTCTTTGGTCCATTTCAAAGATTCATAGATTCTTTCATAGGAGCCAGTATCCCAATATAATGGCCCAGTGACAATGTCCTGTGACAAAATTTTTCGGAACAAATATTATATTGCCGTCCTCAAATATACCAGGACTAAAATTTGCCATAAAAAAAAATACCGCGACGCAATATCTCGGAAAGAAAAAATTTGAGGCAATATTATACGAAAAAAATATGCGGACATTTAAAAAAAATATTTAAAAACCCAAAATATTATATGCCCGATTTGAAGTACATATACTGCTATTAAATTTTTCGCAAGAAATAAAGCATAACATAATTTCCCAGAAAAATATCCATTGGCAAAATTTCTAGAAAACGTACCACGTAACAGAATTTCTCTGACAAATATCTCATGATTGAATTTCTTTGAAAAATATCTCGTGGCATAATTTCTCTGATAAATATCTCGTGACAAAATCTTTCCGGAAAAATATTGCCAAATATGATATACAACTTTATCTTATTACCATTTTTCTTAATCAGCAGCTTTTCCAATTTTAAGGTTTTTAAAAACATCGTTAAATAATATTCTTAATACAAACAAAAACAATGAAAAATTTCCCTCCAATTTTTAGATTATTTACCGTCATAAAAAAAAATAACTATTCAATTCTCAGTGTATTTTCAATATGAAAAAAGAAAAAAAAAAACTTCTCTATAAATAACCAAAAATGAGATATTTCTACGTATAGATTATAAGTAATGACGTGCGATTTATTATCGAATGAAACGTGGGATTGTAGTACATGACCAGTCAGCTTTTATTCCATGCATTTTATATAGTATATACATACATCTATTATGTAGCTACGCTCTCGCTATGTACTATCAAGGTTGCGATGGTGAACGTGCGCGCGATCGCGAAGCGTCTACTATAAGTTCGTCAGGGGGCGCGTTGATGCGTACGTAATCCCTCGGTGCTTAACGATAGCATCGGTGGGTTTTATTTTCATTATTCAGTTGTTCGCGGTGGAGCTATATATATATCTTCTGTCTTACTCGGACTCGCCATCCCCTCGTATATATCGGGCCAGGCCACAGCGGAGGCTTACACGCGTAACCCCATGTTTCCATGTCGGTTTAATCAGATAAAACTCGAGGCGCGCACGCCGAGTCCAAAAACGCGTTCACAAACACATACACACATTGACGCGAACGAGAACAGCACTGGAATAACTTTCTCCCTCCTGTCGATCTCTGCCGGGGATTCGAATCACTCCGAACCGAAAATGCACTTAGAGATGAACGTTTTCATCGCTTTAATTACAATGGAAACGCCCGACGGAAATGGAACGGATAACTGTATAAAAAAATACCATAGTTTTGAAAACGAGATTTTTTGCTTTATTCGCGTCAGCGCGTTTAGAGTCACATAAAAACGTCATTTGGAACCAACAAACGATGTAAAATGATAGAGAGAATTTTTTGTTTTCGAGATATTATTTTTCAACTGAATATATTTATTAGGTGGATTTTAAACTGACCATCATTTTTTTTTAAGTTTAAATAGACACAATAAAAAGAGGTCTTTTTAGAGATAATTATAAAAAATTAATTAGTGAATCATTTCCATCCAAAAATGCACTTAGTGATTAAGGTTTTCAGTATTTTTATTATACCGAAGCGTTTGCTCGTCCGGTAATTGAATGAATAACTAGGTGTTATTCGTCCTGTTGGTGCTATTCGGAAAATTATTCGCGTTAATATTATCGATATTGTTTTTAAATTATCTTTAAATACCGTCAATCCCACCCTCGTGGAACCGATGCGACTAGTCATTTAGAAGTCGCAGTCATACCGGAGTTGGTTGAAGATCGAATAATAGTTGCGCAACTACATTCAGACTGAGAGTAAACGAAAAAGCGACCGATCTCCTTTTGCAATGTTTCGATTCTCGAGAAATTCTCATTTGCCGCTGTAACGACCTCCGGGCAAAGAATATGGACGTACATAGAAGTGTAGATCCTATACTCCTCCTGAAGCTGCGCAGAAACTGGAGTACCACGCATTTTCGTCATTTTTGGTGCGTACTTCAGTTTCTGCGCAGCTTCAGGCGAAGCGTAGGATCTGCACTTCTATATACATCTATATTCTTTGCTCCGGGTGACTACAAAATGATATTAATAACCCAACGGATCGAATTGAAGTTGCATTGAAGTTGCAATTTTTATAACCTATAATAGGAGTTACTTTTGTGCAACCATTAAGCGATCATTGCTGTAGTTGCACAAAAGTGACTCTATTCGAAGGATTGCAAACAGGTCTAAATAGAGTCTAAAACTTGCAAAAAGTACATTAGTCTATTCGAGGTCTACTGAACGACCTCTCGGTTCTACGAGGGCAACGAAGACGCAACCAACGACATTTTCTCGTAGACGCTAATCGTTAATTCCAACTCCTCCCCCCAACATTTTTTTAATGCGAAAGAATAAGTATTGTGACGAACACAGGCGGGGGGAGGGGGGGGGCGAAATATTCTTTTTTATTTTGCATACCTCAATATACCCAACGATTATTGCGAATAACATACGATTGTTCGTCGGAATAGGTTTCAGCAATCTTACAAATATATATTCGGACAATCATATTTTATTCATCCGGATATGTTTTTTTAAACGATTTTTACGTGTATCCGGACGAATAATCGTATGTTATTCGCCCGGATATGTTTTTTTAAACGATTTTAATGTTTATCCGAACGAATAATCGTACGTTATTCGTCCGGATATGTTTTTTTAAACGATTTTAATGTTTATCCGAACGAATAATCGTACGTTATTCGTCCGGATATGTTTTTTTAAACGATTTTTATGTTTATCCGGACGAATAATCGTATTTTATTCGTCCGGATATGTTTTTTTAACGATTTTTACGTTTATTCCAAACAAAAAATACAAAGAAAAATTAAGAATTTCATCAAAAACATATTTTAGAATCAATACATCTTGACGCAAAGAATTTAAATAATACAATTTACATGAAATTTTGCAAAAAAATTATGTTCTAAAAAAAATTGAGCGAATTTAGCCGGTTGCCGGACGAATAACACACAGTAATTCGTCCAGTAGTTAACTGGATGAGCAGCCACAGCCTAAAAACAATAAATAACTTAAAATCAATCGGAAGTTATTAGAATATATTCTTATATAGTTTCATAATAATATACCTATTGTAATAAAATTAAATAATATTTTATAAAAAAAACTAATGTTCGGAACAGGATTGGCCAAAAAAAAAGCACAATTCTTTCGTTGTGCTATATTTGGCCATATCGTATTTACAGCATATTTTCGGTTATTCTTCACGAATTTATATCGTAATCGAGCAATCAAACGATGTTTCATAATGGATACATGATTTTCATCAAAATTGGCCGATATTTTATTTATTTATTTATTTATTTATTTATTTATTTATTCTACAGTGAACGGGACAAGTCCCTTGTACACGAAAAGAATGGCGAAACAATCATTTACACTTGTAACAATTTACATATACATACTTTAAACTCTATACAATGAAAAAAAAAACAAAAAAAAAAAAATTACCTAACTTACGGAACATCAATAAGTAATATATATTGGTTTAGGGCGCACAAAAATATAGACGGAGGAGATATGAAAAAATTAGTGAATATATTAGTGAATATCAAAGAGTTACTTACCAACCATTTGCTAAAGTTGAGTACTGATGCGAGATTCTGATTCGATTATTCGAGAATCGATTTTTTTTTCATGAATTAATCGTGATTATTCATCGATTATTTAGACGGTCGATTATTTGTGAATCGATTATTTTTTCCATGATTCGTTTGATAATCGATTCTCGAAATATATCGAAATATATACAGCGAGATCGCGGTGAAACTGGACAGGCCAATCAAGTGCACTAAGCGAGAGCCGCAGCCAATCAGATATCGTCTAGTTAATTGTGCCTATTTCTTTTTATTTTTGTTTTATGATTATCCAGTACTTGAGATGAAAATCCGATTTTTAATCGATTCTTTTACAATCGATTAATTTTATTCCGATTAATCGAATCGATAATTCTTTTTTGAAAAATTTAATCGATTATGAGAACCGATATTTTTTCATGTATCGTCGCATCACTAAAGTTGAGCCAGAATCTCCGGAGTGCTTGATATTTTGTCGTTTAATCGCTATGAAATGAGTTGCAAGCGGCAAAAAGTGTTGCCTATCGAATTCTTATTTCACTACTACAATCGTGCAGTACTTTTTAAGCACAGTTAATCTTAATATTTAGCATTGAAAGAGATAGTGACCACAAACGGTACTAATATTGCATACTATTCGTGATAGCTGCATCGACATTTTTTTCAGTCACATATTTTACTCACATTAGACAAACCTTCTTGAAGTTCAGTTTTTCGTTCTTCTTCTTCTTCTTCTTCGTCTTCCAATGCGAACGGGACTGAAGGACCACAATACAAGTAACCGTGTCGGCGAAATTCAGATTTTCGTTGAACTGAATTATTTAGAAGTATTCGTTTAAAAGTCTTTGTAGGCTCAATGTTTCGATCTCCATATCGTTTCGCCGATGAATATCCATACAGGAGATGGTACGAGCGGTCCGAGCACCGAAATACGCCACGGAAAGTGGAATCTCATGCGAGTCTCTCGAAACGCCGCGGGGTGTCCTATTTCGCCAACGTCGCTCTTCGTAATTCGAGATTCCGTCGGAGCCAATTTCGTCGACTCGCGGAGATTCATTCGCTCGCCGAGGGAGGGCCAAGCGGAGAAAGAATCGGAGGAGGAGGAGGAGGCGAAGGAAGACGACGCCGAGGAAAAATAATACACAGCGCCATCGAAGTAAACCGAGCGTCGTCGCGGCGTCTCGTCGTCGTTGTCGATCCTCCTCGATCCATCGGGAGCCAAAATATTCGGTATATGTGTACCGATCGTTCAGACAGCCAGTCGGGAATACACGCCATATCTCACGTGCACGCGTCCTTATACCATGGCTAACGAAAATTGCGATCTAAAGGAAGCTACACACGAGCTACTCGAGCGCCGAAGCGATATAATATCGAATTACCGTATAGAGACGACCATTATTGTTTTTATTATTATTTTGTCAAAAATAATGACGTCTTTTTGGCAATTACTGTAATTTAATAATCAGGCTTTTATTTTTAATCAGACAATTGTTTGAACAGTTCTTTTTTTTAATACTAGAAATTGGCCTTAATTGTTGTGTTATATATAATGAATCTTCAATATGATAAATATTTGAATCCAAAGATTTGTGGTTGAAACTTTTTTTTTATGAAACATGTAATATTGTTAATATTACTCGTACGATCGTATGTTTATATTATTTATAATAATACAATAGGATATGGAAGAAACATATAGAATTTCAATCGTATATCTATGATATAATACTTCGTAAATTCGCCAGCCAAAGTAGTGATGCGACGATACATGAAAAAATATCGATTCTCATAATCGATTAAATTTTTCAAAAAAGAATTATCGATTCGATTAATCGGAATAAAATCAATCGATTGTAAAAGAATCAATTAAAAATCGGATTTTCATCTCAAGTACTGGATAATCATAAAACAAAAATAAAAAGAAATAGACACAATTAACTAGACGATATCTGATTGGCTGCGGCTCTCGCTTAGCGCACTTGATTGGCCTGTCCAGTTTCACAGCGATCTCGCTGTATATATTTCGATATATTTCGAGAATCGATTATCAAACGAATCGTGGAAAAAATAATCGATTCACAAATAATCGACCGTCTAAATAATCGATGAATAATCACGATTAATTCATGGAAAAAAATCGATTCTCGAATAATTGAATCAGAATCTCGCATCACTAAGCCAAAGTCCGCGTTCGCAACGACAGGATTTTTAAAAAATCGTTTTCTATAATTTATTTTTACCGAGGACCGGTTTTACGGAATGAAAAGCTACTCTACACTTCGGTTATAATATCCTCGACCACGAGGGCGTTAAAAGTATACAGAGGCTATTCGCATATTGTGGCATAATATATTAGGGAAGGAGAAACCGCAGAGGCGTGTGCGATGCGGCAGAGAGTATACATATAACCGAGAGAAGAAGTAACGTACACGCGCGCTACCTCGATAGGAATACACTATAGAAAACGGGAGTAACCCGATAGGCTTCGCCCCGCAGGAAGATCATACTTCGGTACAAAGACTGATCGCTACATCGCACGCGATCACCGTTCACGTCAGCCAAACTGACGATCTTCATAGCACCATTTGGTCGTAAGCCAAACCTCAGCTTTGCGCTTAAGTAAATCTCGAAGCTACGTATATGAAGCTCTACACTTCGTCAGCACAGCCATTTTTTTGTTTACCGAAACATCTCAAATATTGCATATAATTGACCTAACCTTAAAAATAAAACATAGGCCCTAGTAAAAATATATTATAGATATTGATAGAGATCGATAGAATTTGAATGGGTTTTAATCGTATGTTATCATCTCTATCTATTCGGACTTTGATCAATTTATACAAATTGAATCGTTATTAGTTTCCTTTAGTTTTCGTTTTCTATTGGTTAAATACGATAGATACGTTATCGGGATGTATGGTACACTAACGGATTTATAATATTTTATAATTTTTTTTAAACTGATTTTTTAATAAATTCTTAGACCTCTTATTATCCGAAATAAATGCTCTTATTAGTATCTTGATATGCTTGATTATTTATTAGATTTTTCTCGTATCGCGAAGTACTCAAATACGGATAAAATAAAACTTTCGGTAAGGAATGTATACGTGAAGCATTGTTACAGAGTTAATTAACATAAATAATTTAGTAAGAAAGATGCTAAAAAACTGATCAATTTACTGTTGTTACTCATAAGTACGTTAAGCGGCTTATATATTATTGATGTATATTATCTTACAAGAACGAGTTTGGATGGAATAGTTAGACAGTCTATCAGAGATCATGAAAGTTAAGCAGCTTGGGCCGCGGTCACTACAAAGATGGGTGACCAGAAAAAAAACGTAATTATCCGGTCGATTTCTTTTTTTTTTTTTGCTTGGAATAGTACATCATGGGAATATACGTACAATCGTATATTTTTATTGTTAAATTAAATACAAAAATTATATAATTTATAATAATATTATAGGATGTGGACGAAGCATATAGGATTTCGATCGTAAATTTATGATAGTACGTCGTAAATTCACGAACCAAAGTCCGTATTCGGAACGATAGAATTCTTTATAATCGTTTTCGATCATTTATTTTTACCAATTTATCAATTGTTAAAAATGTCTTCAAAGACTTCATCTCCTGTAAATTTTGAGATAACCAACTGAAATTTTCAACATGATTTCACGATTATTGATTGTTAATGATGATGTAGTCAAAGGATCTATCGATATGTCGGTAAATTTCAATTTTGGTGAATAAAAAAAAATGGCGTCACGAAAAAAAAAAAATTTGACAATTTTCACAGATTTATCTTAAATTTTGTTCACATCATCGAAAAACATTTGAGTACAAATTTGACGCAAACCTGTCGAGAGGTTCAAATTTCATGGCATTTTGAATTTCTCACAAGAGAAATTACAAGACTTTAGTACAAATTTCAGATAAATCGGTTGAACGGTTAAAATTCTTCGACACTTTGAATTTTCTGAAAAATGTCTAGAGCATAAACAAGCCTGCAAAGTGGAACTTTGCAAATTGCTTTCTTATTATTTTTCGCTTTTTACAAAGCTTCCTCTATGAGGAAGCCGATTAATTTTAAATAACCGCCGCCATTACATTTTGCATTATTTTTTATTACTTATATAATTAACATAGGAAATGGTAAATATAATATCAAAAGATAATACAAATACAAAAAGTATTTTCCAGAATTTTCAATGGGATAAGTGGTTTTTTAAAAAAGTCTATTGGAAAAGTCATTTGGCCAATTTTACATCCACAATTGACCCTATTTTAATTTGAAATACTTGTAAATATTTGTCTATTTATAAATCAGTTTTTTTTCAGAGTTGCGTCATTTTTGTTTGATTATACAATATAGAATTGATAAGTCAGAAAAAAAATAACATCGCAAAAAAAATGTATCTGGAATTATTGGATACAATAGACAATTTAAATAAAATTCTAATTGCAGGATATTTTTGTGGAAAAAAAATAAATGGAAATTTTAAAAATTGAATTAACAATGATCTTAGCTTTTAGAATCGATGTCAAAATCTTTTTTTTAATTTATGAGCAACATCTGAAAGGATTTGAAAAGAAGTCAATTTAATCACAAAGAATTTACGCTATTTCGAACATTACATCGTTGTACACCAGAATTTATTATCGACTCGTTAAAGCTTTTTTATCTTTCTATTATTAATATTCTCGTTTTCGTGTTCTATTACAAAAAGATACTCGATTGTGCCTCGATAAATCGCTATAAGTCATCATCGTGCTCGACCGATCGAACCCATAATCGAATTTTCATTCATTCGAGTTCGTCGAGCCATGATTTCCAAGTCGATTAAAGGGGTTGCTTACAATCGATCTTTTTATACTCTCAGGTGTAACAACCGAACGAACTTTTTTTTCTTTCATGCAGTTGTGAATAATGGCAACAATGAAATAGTGTTTTGTAGTAACTTTTGTATTTTTCGTGGTAACACTATGCTTTTTTTTTTGTGAGGACCCTTCAAAAAGTCTTTTTCTTTCTAATGTGATAGATCAAGGCGAATAAATTCAATTTTAATTCAAAGCCGACGAACGAAAAAAAAAGATTCTCTTAGAGTTTCGAGATCGAAAACCGATGAATCGAGAACAATTTTAATGCATGGTAGAATTCAAATAGGTTAACTATGTTTTAAAGTCTGATTTTAGTCTTTGGTATTTATGTCTTCATAAATCTTATATAGAACTATTTTTTTTTCAAAAAGCTTCACTTAGCGATGTAGAATTTGTAAGAGGTCTTTTTTATAATACGAAATTTAAAAATTATATCAGATTTAAATTGAAGAAATTATTTTGCAATTTCATCTAATATCAGAATATTCCATTTTTTTGTTATTGCAGAATCATCATTTTCAAACTTTTAGCCGCGTATTTAGATACATTAACGCCATCTATTCAAAGAGGATTGGACACATAATTTGTTCAACGAAGTTCGCTCGATAAATGCATGCGGACTTGCATTTGCAGTTTTCCAGGTTCTTTCGCTAATTGCCGACAGTCGAGCTCTGCATTATCGACCGTCGATTTTATCGGGCAGCTACTTACCGACAGCCAAGCTTCTAGATCTACAATGTTGACTTAACCATCCGTCGATAAGTTGACAACCGTTGTTACATTGTTAAAACCGTTCAACACAAGATCACTCCTTTTTTTAAGAATAAGAAACAATTAATTTCTAAAATATCGACCTTCGGCAAGTACAAAGCGGGAAGAGAGATATTTTCTATGTCATTGCAGGATAAATTGAAGAAAGTTCAATCCTTCAGCGGGTTTGTTGAGATCCAAATGAGCTTGCAAAATTTATTGCAGAGTTTTTCAAAATGTCTCATGAATATTTTTCTTTAGCTTGTTCAGCTTCTGACATTCATTTGTAATTTTGTTACTGTGGTTATTATTATTGTCATTAGAATAAAATGTTCCCTGTATTTAAAAAACGTCGATTATCTCGTGTAGAATAAAAAAATCTACGTTAAAAAATAAGCGAAAATTGAAGAATTTTTGCTTATCAATTGTGCCAATTCTTAAAAACTGAGATAAAAATGGCGCATACAACATAACTTTGTATAAAATGAGAACTAATAGTCTAATTTTAAGCAGTATTTAAACCAGTATTTAAAAAACGTCGATTATCTGGTGCAGAAAAACAAAAATCTACGTTAAAAAATAAGCGAAAATTGAAGAATTTTTGCTTATCAATTGTGCCAATTCTTAAAAACTGAGATAAAAATGGCGCATACAACATAACTTTCTATAAAATGAGAACTAATAGTCTGATTTTAAGCAAAATCGGTGTACGAAAATTTTCAAGATCGCTTAATCCGAATTAAATATAAAATGCACTAATTACAGTCATAAAAACTATTGCCTTTGAGGAAAAGCGTTATAATTGCTATGATTTTATTGAAAATTATCATATTAAAATTTCGATCGAATTTATTCGACAAATCGTTAAATCGCGCGTAAACTCTTGTTAACAGAGTAACCATGGAAAGAAAAAAACATAAAACTTTCGATCTCTCGCACACATTTTCGTAATAAACTTTCCATCCGACAAGTGACTTTGAAAAATGTTTGAAACCCGGCTCGGGAGCACCGTCGTCTTAATCCTTCATCCGGAGGATATCGTGCAGAAGACGTAACGTCCCAAGTTTTCATAATATCATCATCACATCATGACAACGACTTTTTTGAAAAGTAAGTTCAACGATTTGTCGATCTGTTTCAAAATTTGAAAGGTTACGACGATATTTGACGTCTGACTTGTCACCTCTTCACCATTAAGGTGATACAACACTTTAATTGAAATCTATGATCGGTAACAAAAAATAATGCAATTTGCTTTTAAAAATCCAATATATTTTAAATAAATTAAAAATGCAGCAATAAAATTGAAATAGAAAAAAAAATTATCTCTCTGAGTGAATAAGATTATAGTTTTTTATTTAAATAAATAAAAAATGCAGCAATAAAATTGAAAAAAAAAAAATTATATCTCTGAGTGAATAAGATTATAGTTTTTTATATTAAAAATTTCGGAGCTTTGGCATTTTCACAGAAATACGCGACAAAAAAAAATTAGTTTTACCTTTTTTAAACTTATATTTTCAGAATACAAAGTTCTGCAAAAAATTGGCGAAGGTTCGTTTTCCGAGGTTTTGAAATGTCAGGATCGACAAAATGGGACACTTTACGCTGCAAAGCGGCTGAAAAAAATTTATCAAAAGTATTTTATGCTAAAATTGATTACAGCGTGTTTCAATGATCATTTTATCGTGTCGCTATTTTCAGCATCAACGAAATGTTGGAAAGTCCCGAAGTAATAGCAATGAGAAAGATCAGCCGACATCCAAATATTTTGTACATGATAGAATCGCATTAGTGAGTAACATTATTTTTTTTCGAAAATTCAGAACAAAAATTGCGATTTTAAAAATTAATAACACTAAATAAAAATTGCATATTAATAACACGAAATTGCAATTTAATGTTAATGACATTAAATTACATTTTATATTAATTACAATAAATTTTTAGCGATCCATTGCCTGGAAAAGTGACGCTGATATTTGAATTGATGGACATGAGTCTTTACGATTTAGTGAAAGCAAGAAAAGGGTACTTATGAAGAAAGTTGAGTTTACATTTTAATTCGATCTAATAATATAATTTGTAATAATGTTATTTTCGAACAGACGTAATTTAACGGAACAGAGGGTAAAAGTATTTTTGTATCAGTTGCTCAAAGGCCTCGAGCATCTTCACAAACATGGAATATTTCATCGAGATATCAAACCAGAAAATATTTTGCTGAAGGTAAATAGAAAATTTAAAATTTCGTAGAAATTCGCGTAATGGGCCGAATTTAATTAATTTCAATTAAATGCGGTATTTTTGTCTGTAGAAATTTTATTTGTTTCAATAAATAATCATATGGTTATTAATTTTAATTAATTTTATGCGAAAAAAAAACGAGACCTTTTCGAAATAAAAAAAATTGTTTGACTCAAAAAGAGTTAATATTTTATTCAAATTAAATTAATCTGAATTAAAAATATCCTAATCAAAATAAAATTCTATTCGGCGGAAATTTTCGGTAATAATTCAATTTAATTCAATAAAATCTATTTATTTAATTCCCGTCTATTTTATTTGTTTCAATAAGTAATTATATGGTTATTAATTTTAATTAATTTTATGCGAATAAAAAACGAGACTTTTTCGAACTAAAAAAAATTATTCGACTCAAAAAGAGTTAATATTTTATTCAAATTAAATTAATCTGAATTAAAAATATCCTAATCTAAATAAAATTCTATTCGGCGGAAATTTTCGGTAATAATTCAATTTAATTCAATAAAATCTATTTATTTAATTGCCGTCTATTTTATTTGTTTCAATAAGTAATCATATGGTTATTAATTTTAATTAATTTTATGTGAATAAAAAACGAGACCTTTTCGAACTAAAAAAAATTATTCGACTCAAAAAGAGTTAATATTTTATTCAAATTAAATTAATCTGAATTAAAAATATCCTAATCTAAATAAAATTCTATTCGGCGGAAATTTTCGGTAATAATTCAATTTAATTCAATAAAATCTATTTATTTAATTGCCGTCTATTTTATTTGTTTCAATAAGTAATCATATGGTTATTAATTTTAATTAATTTTATGCGAATAAAAAAACGAGACTTTTTCGAACGAAAAAAAATTATTCGACTCAAAAAGAGTTAATATTTTATTCAAATTAAATTAATCTGAATTAAAAATATCCTAATCTAAATAAAATTCTATTCGGCGGAAATTTTCGGTAATAATTCAATTTAATTCAATAAAATCTATTTATTTAATTGCCGTCTATTTTATTTGTTTCAATAAGTAATCATATGGTTATTAATTTTAATTAATTTTATGCGAATAAAAAAACGAGACTTTTTCGAACGAAAAAAAATTATTCGACTCAAAAAGAGTTAATATTTTATTCAAATTAAATTAATCTGAATTAAAAATATCCTAATCTAAATAAAATTCTATTCGGCGGAAATTTTCGGTAATAATTCAATTTAATTCAATGAAATCTATTTATTTAATTGTCGTCTATTTTATTTGTTTCAATAAGTAATCATATGGTTATTAATTTTGATTAATTTTATGCGAATAAAAAACGAGACCTTTTGGAACTAAAAAAAATTATTCGATTCAAAAAGAGTTAATATTTTATTCAAATTAAATTAATCTGAATTTAAAATATCCTAATCTAAATAAAATTCTATTCGGCGGAAATTTTCGGTAATAATTCAATTTAATTCAATAAAATCTATTTATTTAATTGCCGTCTATTTTATTTATTTCAATAAGTAATCATATGGTTATTAATTTTAATTAATTTTATGCGAATAAAAAACGAGACCTTTTCGAACTAAAAAAAATTATTCGACTCAAAAAGAGTTAATATTTTATTCAAATTAAATTAATCTGAATTAAAAATATCCTAATCTAAATAAAATTCTATTCGGCGGAAATTTTCGGTAATAATTCAATTTAATTCAATGAAATCTATTTATTTAATTGCCGTCTATTTTATTTGTTTCAATAAGTAATCATATGGTTATTAATTTTGATTAATTTTATGCGAATAAAAAACGAGACCTTTTCGAACGAAAAAAAATTATTCGACTCAAAAAGAGTTAATATTTTATTCAAATTAAATGAATCTGAATTAAAAATATCCTAATCTAAATAAAATTCTATTCGGCGGAAATTTTCGGTAATAATTCAATTTAATTCAATAAAATCTATTTATTTAATTGCCGTCTATTTTATTTGTTTCAATAATTAATCATATGGTTATTAATTTTAATTAATTTTATGCGAATAAAAAACGAGACCTTTTCGAACTAAAAAAAATTATTCGACTCAAAAAGAGTTAATATTTTATTCGAATTAAATTAATCTGAATTAAAAATATCCTAATCTAAATAAAATTCTATTCGGCGGAAATTTTCGAAAATAATTCAATTTAATTAAATGAAATCTATTCATTTAATTGCTTAAATAAATAGATTTCGTTTCAATAAATTTCATTATATTCAATATAAACTTTATTTGATTAAAATTAACCCATTCGATCGATTTTTGTGAAAATGACTCTAAAAAATCGTGTGATCTTCAGGGAGAAATCGTGAAATTGGCGGATCTTGGATCAATCCGTGGTATTTACAGCAGACCACCATATACCGAATATATTTCCACTCGATGGTATCGCTCACCAGAATGTCTTTTAACGACGGGATTTTACGGTCCGAAAATGGACGTATGGGCAACTGGTTGTGTTTACTACGAATTACTCACGTCAGTTTAAATGAAAATAATAATTATATAAGATTTTTTTTCGATATTAAAAAAAAATCGTTATTATTTATTTTTTTAAATGTCGATATTTGTAAATTTCTTTTATTCGATATTATTTTCTTTTTAATTCAATTGCTCACGTCAGTTTAAATGAAAATAATAATTGTATAAGATTTTTTTTCGATATTAAAAAAAATCGTTATTATTATTTTTTTTTTAATGTCGATATTTGTAAATTTCTTTTATTCGATATTATTTTCTTTTTAATTCAATTACTCACGTCAGTTTAAATGAAAATCATAATTGTATAAGATTTTTTTTCGATATTAAAAAAAAATCGTTATTATTATTTTTTTTAAATGTCGATATTTGTAAATTTCTTTTATTCGATATTATTTTCTTTTTAATTCAATTACTCACGTCAGTTTAAATGAAAATAATAATTGTATAAGATTTTTTTTCGATATTAAAAAAAAATCGTTATTATTTATTTTTTTTTAATGTCGATATTTGTAAATTTCTTTAATCGATATTATTTTCTTTTTAACTCAATTAATCACGTCAGTTTAAATGAAAATAATAATTGTATAAGATTTTTTTTCGATATTAAAAAAAAATCGTTATTATTATTTTTTTTTTAAATGTCGATATTTGTAAATTTCTTTTATTCGATATTATTTTCTTTTTAATTCAGTTACTCACGTCAGTTTAAATGAAAATAATAATTGTATAAGATTTTTTTTCGATATTAAAAAAAAAAATCGTTATTATTTATTTTTTTAAATGTCGATATTTGTAAATTTCTTTTATTCGATATTATTTTCTTTTTAATTCAATTACTCACGTCAGTTTAAATGAAAATAATAATTGTATAAGATTTTTTTTCGATATTAAAAAAAAATCGTTATTATTATTTTTTTTTTAAATGTCGATATTTGTAAATTTCTTTTATTCGATATTATTTTCCTTTTAATTCAATTGCTCACGTCAGTTTAAATAAAAACAATAATTGTATAAGATTTTTTTTCGATATTAAAAAAAAATCGTTATTATTTTTTTTTTAATGTCGATATTTCTAAATTTCTTTTATTCGATATTATTTTTTTTTAAATTCAATTACTCACGTCAGTTTAAATAAAAATAATAATTGTATAAGATTTTTTTCAATATTAAAAAAAAATCGTTATTATTATTTTTTTTTAATGTCGATATTTGTAAATTTCTTTTATTCGATATTATTTTCTTTTTAATTCAATTATTCACGTCAGTTTAAATGAAAATAATAATTGTATAACATTTTTTTTCGATATTAAAAAAAAATCGTTATTATTATTTTTTTTTTTTAATGTCGATATTTGTAAATTTCTTTTATTCGATATTATTTTCTTTTTAATTCAATTACTCACGTCAGTTTAAATGAAAATAATAATTGTATAAGATTTTTTTTCGATATTAAAAAAAAAATCATTATTATTTTTTTTTTGTGTCGATATTTGTAAATTTCTTTTTGTCGATATTATTTTCTTTTTAATTCAACATTTTAAAAAATTTTTATTCCAATATTGCTGAATTTTTTTTTCAATATCAATTTTTTTATTTATTTCTTAAATACATATATTTATTAAATATTGGATTACAAATTAATTCTATAAACGATTTTCTAAATTAAATACAGGTTGAAACCGCTATTTCCGGGCTCGAACGAGATCGATCAAATATCTAAGATTCATGGAATATTGGGAACACCTCATGCTAGATTAGTTGCTAAATTTCGCAGACAGTAAGAATGCAACTTACTGAAAAAATTTTAAAAATTTTTTCGATATTGTAATTAACGTAAATCAATTTTTGCTGTTAAATCTTCAAGCAGTAAGTCAAGAAACTGCGAGTATTTATTTCCAAATAAAGGAGGTACAGGTGTTACAAATTTATTGCCTCATGTGACGGAAGGTGGTAGAGATATTTTGAAGCTGATGCTCGTTTACGATCCGGAGAATCGTAGCAACGTAAGGAGACTTTTGGATCATCGATATTTCAATGATTTACGGGAAAAAGATTCACCGAGACAATCGAGCTGCTTTATTCTACCGAATACCGCACGAGAAACCAGCCAATGGCGAAATCCTGTACTTCTAAGCTACATAACGTCGGAAAGGCGTCGAAAATCAAAAGTAACTACCGGCAATTATTAAAATGATTTTTTAAAAAAATGTTCTATTTTTCCCTGATGTTAATTATTAATGGTAATTTTTTCCACTTTCAAGTGCCAAATCTTTATTATATAATAGTGATGCGAGATTCTGATTCGATTATTCGAGAATCGATTTTTTTTTTCATGAATTAATCGTGATTATTCATCGATTATTTAGACGGTCGATTATTTGTAAATCGATTATTTTTTCCACGATTCGTTTGATAATCGATTCTCGAAATATATCGAAATATATACAGCGAGATCGCGGTGAAACTGGACAGGCCAATCAAGTGCGCTAAGCGAGAGCCGCAGCCAATCAGATATCGTCTAGTTAATTGTGCCTATTTCTTTTTATTTTTGTTTTATGATTATCCAGTACTTGAGATGAAAATCCGATTTTTAATCGATTCTTTTACAATCGATTGATTTTATTCCGATTAATCGAATCGATAATTCTTTTTTGAAAATTTAATCGATTATGAGAATCGATATTTTTTCATGTATCGTCGCATCACTATTATATTATTATAATAAAGATTATTATATTATATTATATATATTATAATATATTATTATATATAAATTATATTATATTAATTATATAATAATTCAAATAATAAAAACAATTTTCATTAAAAAATTATAACTTCGTAAATTTTAAGAAAAGAAAAAAAGCTGTTTATGTCGTTTATAATTGTAAATTATTATATTATTATATATTATATTATATATATATATTATATTATATATTATATTATTATATATAATTTACAATTATAAACGACATAAACAGCTTTTTTTCTTTTCTTAAAATTTATGAAGTTATAATTTTTTAATGAAAATTGTTTTTTTCCAAATTTATAATAAAATAACTATTAAACTGCTTAATTATTATTCGATTATAGGCTTCTCGGACTCGTCGACCAAAACTCTACGACGAAGACACTTGTTCAAAGATTCCCCGAGTGGTAGCATCAAGTCCCAATGCTAGACCAAGTTTAACGAGCCATTCTAGTGTCCCAAAGTTCGAAAAAAGCACAGTGACTGCTTTTGGCAACGATCGAAAAAAATTGGAAAGATCCTGGCGAGGAAATATCTACGCCACGAGAACTCAACTCGATATAGCGGCTTCGAAGACTCAATTTACCGATAAATTACCGCCTATCCAATTCAACAGCAAAACTGCACTTTCCAGAGAAAGTTCCAAGAGTTTGAGCTCCGGAAAAAGAATCGGAGTGCAGCAAGTTGCTTCCCTCACCTCCCAAAAACACTCAAGCATTGGAATGCTTAATTCTGAATCCAGATCGCATTTCCCTCAAAAACGCGAATCGCCCTCGTGTAGCAGGTAAATATAAGTTGAACAATCGAAGGAATAATTATTATTCTGCAACAATTATCTGCAGTTTTCATAAAAAGATATATGGGCGTATCTCACAAACCTTCGACTTTCACGGCCTCAAAGAATAAAAATCTAGTTATAGGAGCACAGGATCGCCAATTTTTTGTACTCATCTTAAGGTAGTTCTGTCGCTTCACGCTCACTTCGCATAAATTTCCGAAAAATGAGAGCGAATTACAAAAACTTCTTGATGATATAAAAATCTGAAAAAAATCATGCATATTTAAGATGCTTAAGACATTATTTCGACATAATAATAATTCCAAAATGTTATGAACAAATTGATGAAAAATAAAAATGTTCAACAAATCTTCCGACAACCTAATTTTTTCGTTTCGATAAAAATGATTCGTTCATTTTTCTGAATACGTATGAATTTTTTCAAATTTTTTTCTTTGCTTTGAATTTTGTGATTTTCTCCATGTAAAAAAACAAAAAATTCAAAGCAAAGAAAAAAATTTGAAAAAATTCATACGTATTCAGAAAAATGAACAAAACATTTTCACCGAAACAAAAAAATTAAGTTGTCGGAAAATTTGTTAAACAATTTTATTGTTCATCAATTTGTTAATAACAATTTGGAATTATTATTATGCCGAATTAATGTCTTCAGCATCTTTAATATGCATGATTTTTTACAGATTTTTATATCATCGAGAAGTGTTTGCAATTTGCTCTCATTTTTCGGAAACTTATGCGAAGTGAGCGTGAAGCGACAGAACTACCTTAAGACCTTTAGAAAGAAATATTTGGTAATGGACAAAGCATCATATACAGGGTGCTCGCATAAAAAATCATATTATCATTTTAACTAAAAATCATTTATTTGGTGCTAATTCATTGTAGGAACTATGTGTTATTGTGTTTTACAAGTGTTTAACTTACTTTCAATTTAGATTTTTTTTTAAATGACCCATTGGAAAGCATAGTTTTATCCCTTCCAATAGGTCATTTTTCTAATTCAATTTTACTCAATTCGTATGCAGAAAATGAAAAGTATGACTGGTAATGACTCTACTGACTCAAAATATAATTTAGATAATTTAGGAACGATAATAGTTTGAATTTATTATGCGAATTTATAAACCTGACATTCTCGAACCTGACAATTGAATACATTTTGACCCAGAAAAAAATTGTTTCTCGTCGAGAGGTCGGGCACATCTGTGCACATCTAATTCGTGATAAGAATAACGTACTTAGATGGAATTTAATTATCTTACTTGACCAGTTTGGCCGGATAACGATGCGAAAAACCTGACATTTATTCTCCACGCAGCAATATGAGCCCATGTCGCAGAACGTTGCGAGCAAAATAATTGACTCTCCGACATAAATTTCACTTCATTCAATCCGTGATGATCCTACCTCCATGTGCATCCAATTCATTTGGATCAATTAGCTTGTGCTGATATTCCTGCACCATATAACGGTGGATGTCAGGGTCACCATCGAAACTGAGTGACAGACGTTCACAGGATAACCGCTTAATTTTCTGACATGTTTGGCGATTATAATTAGGTATATTATGTTCATTGCACCTTACTAGAATTTCATGATTTTTTTCTTATTTTTCTGAAGGCGCATATCAATGCAAGGATAGGCAAAATGTATTTAAAGAAAAAAAAATAATGAATGTTTATCCACTCATTATTTATTTTCGCTTAAAATAATGCGTGGATTTCCACCCATTATTTTTTCGAGTCCAAATTATGAGTGGTTTTCCACTCATAATTAATTTCAAGTTTAAATAATGAATGTATTTTCACTCATTATCTTTTCCAAGGAAAATAATCAATGGGTTTTCACTCATTATTATGAAAAAAAAAAATAATGAATGTTTATCCACTTATTATTTATTTTTGCTTAAAATAATGAGTGGATTTCCACCCATTATTTTTCCGAGTCCAAATTATGAGTGGTTTTTCATTCATTTTCTTTACAGATACAAATAATGAGTGGTTTGCCACTCATAATTAATTTCAAATTTAAATAATGAATGTATTTTCACTCATTATCTTTTCCAAGGAAAATAATCAATGGGTTTTCACTCATTATTCAAACTCGAAATGAATTATGAGTGGTTTTTCACTCACAATTTATTTTGGTTTAAATAATGATTTTTTATCCACTCATCATTCATTTCAAGTTTAAATGATGAGTGGAAAACCACTCATTATTTATTTCGAGTTTAAATAACGAGTGGGTTACCAGAACGAGCAAAAACGCTAGGAATAATTAGAAATTTATTAAAAATAATTAATAATATTTAATAATAATCAATAATGTTTAATATAATTACTCAACAATTAATTATTAATAGCCTTTTTCTTGCTCGGGAAAACCCCTCGTTATTTAAACTCAAAATAAATAATGAGTGGTTTTCCACTCATCATTTAATCTCAAAATGAATGATGAGTGGATAAAAAATCATTATCTAAAATCAAAATAAATTGTGAGTGGAAAACCACTTATAATTTATTTCGAGTTTAAACGATGAGTGGAAATCCATTCATTATTTCCCCTCGAAAAGATAATGTGTGGAAATCCATTCATTATTTAAACTTGAAATAAATAATGAGTGGAAAACCACTCATTATTTATACCTAAAAAAATAATAAATGAAAAACCACTCATTATTTGACCTCGGAAAGATGAGTGAAAAACCATTAATTATTTCAAGCGAAAATAAATAATGAGTGGAAAATCATTCAGTATTTAAATCGTGCATTTAAATACTTTTTCACTCGAATGTGCCCATCCCTGGTTACACCCGTACGAAGTGACGCTAAAATCAGAGTTACAAGCGAAAACGTTGTTAATTTCCGCATTTGAACCAACATAAAACAGTCTATTGGTGCATTATAAAATTAAATTACTTTTTTTCAGATAGATTATGCTTCGTACTTCTTAGTAAAAGTTTGATACTCGCGTAATTCATTCTGTATAAATTACTATCGCATTCCGCAGTTGAGCTACACGAAAGTCAAAGATTTGTGAGATATGCCCATATACATTTTTAAATAATTGTTGTTATAATTTTTGTCTATAAAAATTACGGTAATGGACAAAAATTGGTCATATACTTAATTCTTTAAATATATTTATAGGCATAGATATTTTCAGAATATCTTTTTTTAATTCTATCCCGAATTTCATTAAGAATGCGTTTTGCATTTTTATTTCATGAAAAAAAAAAATCATATTCACGAGTAAAAAAAATTTTATTCGAATTTTTCTGCGTGCCATTTTTTCAGTATTTTAGCCGATACAGGGTTAAAGCATTAAAAAATAAATGGAAGACCAGATTCTTCCATTTATTTCTATCATTTGTATTAACAATTAATTTATGTTGAATTTGTATGTATTTTAATTTGAAAAATGTAGATAACGAAATTATCAGAGTTGTAAATCCCCATTAATTCATGAAATATTGTTTACAGTACAGTTTGATTTCTAATTATCATGTCATAATAATAATGTGTAGGGATTATAAAATGGAGTGTAAACATCTGAAGAGCTGCAAAAAATACTAATTTTTGCTTAAATATTGGAAGAAATAGTGGAAAAGATGGAAGAGATAATTAATGCATTTTTTCAAAAGAATCACCATGAAATTTTATTGAAAAATAATCATTTTTACAGCTATTCAAAAGTTTTGTCATCGGATTACAATCGCTACATATTATTATTATGAAATCATAATTATAGGTCTGATCGTATCGTCATCGGTATTTCTGAAAGTATTAGACATTTACAACTCTGATTACGGGTTTCTTACGTTGATTTTTTTCATGCAGTTTCCTACCGCAAATTGCGTTGAGATCAACAGCAAGAAATTTTCATCGATATCAAATGGGCGTGACGGGTTCGGCCCCTAATCAAAATTCCAGCGTGAAATCGTTTGTTCCAAACATTGGCATTCGGCAAACGAAGCTCGCAACGATAACTGAGCAACAGGGCACGGATGTAATACTAGCAAAGCGCGGAACTAAATCTCCGCAAGCCAAAAGTCCGGCGAAGAAAATAGCAAAACACGAAATTTCGACTCCTCTTGATTCAGCGTTGCAGCCAATTAATAAGAGGCTCAAACCAAGTTTCAGCAAAGCGAGTATCAAAAGAGATAAGTTCTGAGAAGATTTCAAACACTGACAACTGTATTTGTCGCAATAAAGTACCTTTTTATTTTGTTGAATGATTCTTTGTATTTTTTTATCATATTTCAAATTTTTGAGCTAATTTCTCACACTAACAATTAAATAAAGACACTTTTATCGTGATTATTGAGGGAAGGTGTGTAAATTACAAA
The DNA here is from genome assembly GCA_963970395.1 of Ephialtes manifestator. Classification (NCBI taxonomy): domain Eukaryota; kingdom Metazoa; phylum Arthropoda; class Insecta; order Hymenoptera; family Ichneumonidae; genus Ephialtes; species Ephialtes manifestator. Next base: position 24,579,887 of record OZ019980.1, read on the forward strand.
TTCCAGTTAATTGTGACGAGGAAAACACTGTATTTGTAATGGCACAGAGTCGGAAAACGAAACAAACTGTAAAGAAGCTTTTACCTCCTCGCCTCACGCACATTATACTTAATAATATTTGCAATCCATTGTTTTATCATCATTAAAGATAGCTAAACTTAATGTTAATTACGGATAAGAAAATTCCGCGCACACATGTCCATTGAATAAATTTTCACACTATATAAACTGCGAGTATTTGACTTTCGTATACATACGATTTCTTTAAAAAACTATATACAAAGGTACAAAAAATAGTGAAAGTATGTTTTTTGTTTTTTGTTTTTTGTTTTTTTTTTTTTTTTGTTTCTTCATTTATACGTCCGAGCGACAATGATCTTAGAGCGTGGAACATTCATTGTTAAAATTCTTATAAACGACGTTCTCTCTTTCTGTACAGACTAGGGATACGTCGATGTTTGTCATTGCATCACATTGTACTTACGTTCGACCAAAGTCGCCATACCTAATCTTTAGAGTTATTATACGATACGATTTTTTTGCTTGGTGACTCTTGATGATTAATGGCTCTTCATTCCACTAAACAATTTTTTTTGCTGAGCGTTACTTTCAAGCAACCTGGATTTGCTTCAGTGAATCTGGAAATTAATTTGAATTAATCGTCATTTTTTCATCGATTAAATTTCGTAAATTCACTGCTTAATTATACATTTTTTAAATAAAGAATGTCTGTCGCAAAATCATATATTTTCGTTAATTAACATAAACATGGCAGCCGTTTTTTTTCGGAAAAAATTCCCTGACTTTTGTCTGATTTTTCTCTAACTAATTTATCAATTTTCCCTGACCGAAATTTTAAGGACATCTACTAAAAAATTTATAACGCGAATAAAAAAAAATGTATTAGAAACTGATACGTGTTTTTGATAAGTTATTTATTTCTCGATCAACAACGAATAGTACTTTTGAAGATATATTTTCTCTTTCAAAACATAAACGTTCTTTGGAATTATAATGCTTTAAATCCGATTAAATACTGATGTGAAGTGTAATACTTATTTTAGTAATATATAACGCTTTTTAAACTTTTTTGTTGAGTGCTTCGATTTGTTCGAATAGATTTATGTTGTAATGTTTATATCAATTTTTATTTGTTTTTTTTTCTTTTCAAATATTTTTCGGTTGTTTTTTTTTCCAAGTCTTTTATGGATTTTTATTCAGTTATTGAAACTTTGGCAACAATATACTTTTTCCCTGACTAATTTCAATATTCCCTGACTTTTCCCTGTTTCCTTGATCAATTTTTTTATTTACCCGACTTTTCCCGGTTTTACCTGACCGCGGCCGCCATGATAAAGAGTATGTTAATTGATTTTAGCTTCCTCATAGAGGAAGGCTTGCAAAAAGCGAAAAATAATGAGGAAGCAATTTGCAAAGTTCTATTTTGCAGGCTTGTTTAAGCTCTAAACATTTTTCTAAAAATTCAAAGTCTCGAAGAATTTTAACCGTGTAACCGATTTTTTTCAAATTTGTACTAAAACCTTGTACCACAGTAGTCCATATGTGAACCAAATTAGAACCCGGTATCTCGTAATTTGCGCGAATCAGCGCGAGAATAAGATTTTTCGAAAAATTCAAAATGCCATAAAATTTGAACGGCTGGACAGATCTGCGTCAAATTTGTACTCAAATGTTTTTCGATGATAGTCCATAAGTGAACAAAATTTAAGATAAATCTGTGAAAAATTTCAAATTTTTTTTTTTTTCGTGTCGGCATTTTTTTTTTCATATTCATCAAAATCGAAATTTACCGACATATCGATAGTTCCTTTGACTAAATTCATTATTAACAATCAATAATCGTGAAATCATGTTGAAAATTGCCGCAGGATATCTCAGAATTTACAGAGATGAAGTCTTTGAAGACATTTTATTTTTTAATTGAAATTGCAATAAAATTATAACCACGCTATCGATTCTCGTCAAATTTGGTACACATCATGTTTTGATGGTAGTCCTTTTGTGTACAAAATTTCAGCCCGATATCTCTTAAATTGCGAAAGTTATAGCGTGAAAACAATATTTTCAAAATTTTCAAAATGCTGTAAAATTTGAACGGCTGAACAGATCTGCGTCAAATTTGTACTCAAATGTTTTTCGATGATAGTCCATAAGTGAACAAAATTTAAGATAAATCTGTGAAAAATTTCAAAATTTTTTTTTTTTCGTACCGGCATTTTTTTTTTTTTCATATTCACCAAAATCGAAATTCACCGACATATCGATAGTTCCTTTGACTAAATTCATTATTAACAATCAATAATCGTGAAATCATGTCGAAAATTGCAGCCGGATATCTCAGAATTTGCAAAGATGAAGTCTTTGAAGACATTTTTTTAAAATTGAAATTGCAATAAAATTATAACCACGCTATCGATTCTCGTCTAATTTAGTACACATCATGTTTTGATGCTAGTCCTTTTGTGTACAAAATTTCAGCCCGCTATCTCTTAAATTGCGAAAGTTATAGCGTGAAAACAATATTTTCAAAATTTTCAAAATGCTGTAAAATTTGAACGGCTGGACAGATCTGCGTCAAATTTGTACTCAAATGTTTTTCGATGATAGTCCATAAGTGAAAAAAATTTAAGATAAATCTGTGAAAAGTTTCAATTTTTTTTCTTTTTCGTGTCGGCATTTTTTTTTTCATATTCCTCAAAATCGAAATCTACCGACATATCGATAGTTCCTTTGACTAAATTCATTATTAACAATCAATAATCGTGAAATCATGTCGAAAATTGCAGCCGGATATCTCAGAATTTACAGAGATGAAGTCTTTGAAGACATTTTTTTTTAAATTGCAATTGCAATAAAATTATAACCACGCTATCGATTCTCGTCTAATTTAGTACACATCATGTTTTGATGCTAGTCCTTTTGTGTACAAAATTTCAGCCCGATATCTCTTAAATTGCGAAAGTTATAGCGTGAAAACAATATTTTCAAAATTTTCAAAATGCTGTAAAATTTGAACGGCTGGACAGATCTGCGTCAAATTTGTACTCAAATGTTTTTCGATGATAGTCCATAAGTGAAAAAAATTTAAGATAAATCTGTGAAAAGTTTCAATTTTTTTTCTTTTTCGTGTCGGCATTTTTTTTTTTCATATTCCTCAAAATCGAAATCTACCGACATATCGATAGTTCCTTTGACTAAATTCATTATTAACAATCAATAATCGTGAAATCATGTCGAAAATTGCAGCCGGATATCTCAGAATTTACAGAGATGAAGTCTTTGAAGACATTTTTTTTTAAATTGCAATTGCAATAAAATTATAACCACGCTATCGATTCTCGTCTAATTTAGTACACATCATGTTTTGATGCTAGTCCTTTTGTGTACAAAATTTCAGCCCGATATCTCTTAAATTGCGAAAGTTATAGCGTGAAAACAATATTTTCAAAATTTTCAAAATGCTGTAAAATTTGAACGGCTGGACAGATCTGCGTCAAATTTGTACTCAAATGTTTTTCGATGATAGTCCATAAGTGAACAAAATTTAAGATAAATCTGTGAAAAATTTCAAATTTTTTTTTTTTTCGTACCGGCATTTTTTTTTTCATATTCACCAAAATCGAAATTTACCGACATATCGATAGTTCCTTTGACTAAATTCATTATTAACAATCAATAATCGTGAAATCATGTCGAAAATTGCAGCCGGATATCTCAGAATTTACAGAGATGAAGTCTTTGAAGACATTTTTTTTTAAATTAAAATTGCAATAAAATTATAACCACGCTATCGATTCTCGTCAAATTTGGTACACATCATGTTTTGATGGTAGTCCTTTTGTGTACAAAATTTCAGTCCGATATCTCTTAAATTTCGAAAGTTATAGCGTGAAAACGATATTTTCAAAATTTTCAAAATGCTGTAAAATTTGAATTTTTCAACCGATTCGCGTCAAATACAATCCCAGTATTGATTCTGAAGAAATAAATTGCCCTTGTTCTAGAAAAATGGAATTTATCAAATAAATGAATTTTTTTTTAAATATCAACAAAAACTGATGTGACAATAAAACTTTGATGCTGACACATTATTCTGTTGTAACTTATAGATTTCGATTTATATTTACTTAAAAAAATACATTGGAATTTTTTACAATAAAAGATTTCAAAATTGGAAAAATTCTATCAAGTTGTTTTGAAATATGGCTAATTTTGAAAATCATGCATCACTCAATGATAATCAGTTAAAATGTACAAGAATTAGCAGCACAAAATGCTTTGTAACTCAAAAATAATTATTCTGAATAAATTTCTCCAAAAGAACTCACCGTATATTTCTGCTAATTAATTTTTTGGAAACAGCAGGCTTGATTTTGCTGAGACCATTATTGCTCCGAGCCCCACGTCCAGTTATAATATATAAGGTCGATGACCTTTTATTGCTTTTCCCGAGTTTCTTTAACTGCAATTCAAGAAATCTATCCAAAGCCACCAAAGCTTCGGGCACGAAGAAATTATGTAAATCCAAAGTATCTTCGTTGTCGGTGTGATAAATTTGCGCCGAAACGAAAGCATCAGCGGCTTCGGCATGAGCAGTTTCAATGTTTTCAGAGTGAAGTTTAGCCTTTAAGAAATTTTTTAATTAGTTTTCGAATTTAATTTAAGGTCAATTGAAATTAAGGAGAGAAAGTCACAGTCAAACTGTCGATACTCATTGATTGATATTCTCCCTTAATTTAAGATTAATTCCATGTTTTACCATTTGTGAATAATATGCAGCGACTCCAGGATATCCTTTTCTGTAGGCTTCCGCAGCTTTATTGAAATTTTCCATCCGCAATGAAAATTGTTTTTGCGCTTCTCTCCTCGCTTCCTCTCCTCTTGCTACAGCAGCTTTGTAACTAAATTTCTCAGCTTTAGCGGTGGCGTGAATTTCCGGATTCACGACTACCAGAGGAGCGACGAAATCCTCCAAATTCTGGACAAAATATAGGCAATAAGCTTCAGCCTCTTTTTTTCGTTAACAATAAAGCAATTTTATTATAGAATTTGTCTTCACCGTTGAGAAACGTTGTCTGATAAATACAAATGCCGATGGACATAAATTTTCGTTATTTATTTATTTTTATTTTTCGGAAGAGTAATCCGTCGTTTTTTACCTATTTTATTTCGTACCAGCTCATTTTATTTCCCACATATTAAGGGGAGGGAGTCAGGTAAAAAAAAATTGATTTTGAAAATTCAATATCATCCAAATCCTATTGCATATAAAAATGCCCAATGCACTATATTGTTGGTACTCGATGAAAGGATTTTTTACTGCCGTCTCACTTGCATATGCTTTTCAATATTATCTTAAGCAAAGTTCTTATGTTTTCCATTCTGCGCATGATTCAGATCAAACTACTAGGCAGATTGAAATGGTTGATGTCTCATTTTCTTCTTCATGAAAAGATACACAGGCTAAATGGAGCAAATGCTAATAAAAGATAATTTTTTTTAAGTGACATAATTATTAATAAATAAATTTTATGCTATTTTCTAAATCAGTGATTAACTTTGCTTTCAGAATGAAAAAAAAATAGTTTGCTTCATTTAGCCGGTGTATCTTTTCATGAAGAAGAAAATGAGACGTCAACCATTCCAATCTGTCTAGTAGTTTAATCTGAATTATGCGCAGAATGGAAAACCTAAGAACTTTGCTTAAGATAATATTGAAAAACATATGCAAGTCAGACGACAGTGAAAAATCCTTTCATCGAGTACCAACAATATAGTGCATTAGGCATTTTTATCTGCCATTTTTTTTACCTGACTCCCTCCCCTTAAGGAGGTTGGAGCACTCCTCACTAGTCAAATCAGTGCTAAATTTTTAAAAGTGTTACTACAATTTCAGATGGTTCAATAATCTGTTCCAAGATGTTAATCACACAGCAGCATTAGTTCTTGATATTCAAATACATTCACAGCTGTGATATCAACAGTAAATCGATCAATATCTGCAAATTTCCGATGTTATGTTTTTTCATCCAGTTTTGTAAGAGGGTAAACCGTAATATCAGTCCGATTATGACGAAACATAGCTCATTTTGATCAGTGGAAGATCCTTAATCGATTGACCGTCCGGATTTTCTATAGTATCAGGCGTTCAAAAGTTACAGCCATTTGTATACTTGATGTTAGGTTATGATAGGATAAACAAACGGTTGTATCTTTTGAACTACTAATACGATTTTAAAAAATAGACGGCCAATCGATAGAATATCTTTTAGTAAACAAAATGAGCTATTGGTCGTCATAATCGGACTGGTATTACGGTTTACCCTTTTAAAAAAACTGGATGAAAAAACATAACATCGGAAATTTGCAGATATTGATCGATTTACTGTTCATATCACAGCTGTGAATGTATTTGAATATCAAGAACCAATGCTGCTATGTGATTAACACCTTGGAACAGATTATTAAACCATCTGAAATTGTAGAAACGCTTTTAAAAATTTAGCACTGATTTGACTAGTGTGGAGCGCTCCAACCTCCTTAACATCGTGCATTTTTGGTAATGACGATTATTTAAAAATAACAGCTCTTTTTTTAAAAGAGATTTTGTAAAATTTAGTTAACAATTTGTAGTGATTTTCAACAATAATTTTTTACAATTTTGATTTCCAAATTTTGTCGATTTTTCAATTACTTTGAATACGAAAATGAATGCATTAATTAATAAAAATGAAGAGCAATTTTATTACGAGGTGTTTTTTTAAAATAATAATCCGTAATTTTCTACCAGATTTAAAACGCCATAAATTGTTTTTTTTCCCAAAAAAAAGTCTGCAAATTAACCGCGTAAATTTTTTGCAGTATCGATAGTTTTTAAATGACTACTCTTGTTTTCTTAAGGCGATTTTGTCCCATTGAGCGTCAGTTTAGAATCTCCAAAACTTGTATGATTAAATAATCGTTAAGCTGTTTAATAATTTTGTTAAAAAAATGTGAATCCACAAAAACTTGCCTCTGAAATAGCGCGATTTTTGGTTTCTTCCTTCACTCTCTCTAACAAGCTCTGTTGTTTTTTCAAGGTATCCGACTTGCTGATAGTCCTTCCTGTGCTGTTTTCGATAGTTTCGCAAGTTTCCTTGAAATTTCCATCGTGAGCCTTTAATATTTCGCTCAGAGTTTGCGGGTCAATATCGGGCAATGATTCGTAGAGCATTTGCCTGGACAATCGCGAAGCCATATCGTTTGGTGTCTCCCGCGCAATCTTTTCCTTCTGAAGAATTTTATTACCGTGAAGATTTTTTTTTTTTTTTTTTTAGTTCAAAATTATCATTTTTCATCGCTAGTAAAATAAATTACCAATTCATTCTTGTAACAGGCAAGCGCCAATTCCATATCCATGATTTCCTCTAAATTTGGTACAGCGATTTCGCTGGTTGGCTGCACAGTTTCTTCGCGATCCAACGCTCTTGCCATTTCTTCGTCTAGAATTTTTTATTTTCCTTAAGATTCTGTTTTTTGTTTTTTGTTTTTTTTTTTTTGTTTTTTTTTTCTCTTAGGAACTCAACCGTTTGGCATTGCTTAGATTATACAATATTTAAATGCTTTAAATTATAATTATTTTATATTGCGTATTTCAGGAACTCAACATGTGTTAAAATTAATTAAAATAAATAATAAAAGAAAAAAAGTGTTTAGCTTGTAAAGATTAGTAGTTTCGACGTTTAAAATTTAAAACTTTTGCGCACCTTTGGCGATCATCATGTCCAACTTAGCGTGTCGTTCGTTCATCTGATCGTACATGCTTTCGATCCAAAGTGCGTGAAGTTGTTCAGCCATTGATTTTTTAATCCTTATAACAGGTTTGAATTCATCCGGAAATGTAAAATCGTCATTGCCAAAAGTTTTCTCCAATTTATTCACGAATTCGCGGCCAAAATCGAGTTCCAAAACTTCGTCGACTTCGTCTTCGGTTTCCGTCAGTCCAGAAGCCGTTGACGAGGACGAAGCTTCCGGATTCTCGGAAATTCCAAGCGGAAAATTCTTCACCGACGTTGCTTTGTCGTACAACGATGCTAGAATTACTTCCTCTTCGTCGTTGACGCCTAAAGCGTCTTGTTCATCGACAGAATTATCACAACTTGGTAAACTGCGATTCTCCGCGTATTCCATAGAAAAACTTCGAAAATCCTTGATTTTCTGTCGTCGATGTCTCGGACTTGAGCTGTGAGACCTTTGCTTAAATTTGCCAAGCTCGATATTTGATTTTTTCGGAGAATCCGAGCCTGGCGAGGAATTTTCGTTCTCAAGATTAAAGCGACGATTTTCCAGGGCTTTGATTGGAAAATCCGTGGGAACATCTTCCAGTAACACCTCGACTGCCCAATCAAAGTTTCCTTTGCATTCCTGGTTGTAAAAAGCCGTGAGTGAATCGATAGGAATATTTGGAAAAAGTTCGACGAGCTCTTGAATCCGATTTCCGGTGTCTTTGTCCTTTTCGATATTTAAATTTTGCTCCGTGGCGAGAATGTTAACTTCACTGGTCATCGAACTTTTGTCCAGCATCAATTTTAGAGGCGGACGTTCGAGTTTTGCAACGCTTGGACCTTGATTTATGCATCTGTTTACTGTGGAAATTACTCGATAGCTTGGCTCGGAAGTTCCACCGACGTAAGCGACGTTAAAGTCGTAATAAGTTGTGTTTGTAAAGGCATCCACCTTAAGCACCTCTTTGTTATCGTCGGGAATCGGATGGACAGGAATTTTTGCGTCGTCTATCGGAAAAGGCGATTCTTTCCATGATATGCTATTGATGTTATCAGTGATAAGTTCCTGTTCGTCGTTGTTGGAATTTTTCTCTAGTAATTTCATAATCTCAACCTTGAAAGGATTAGTCGAGATCTGCGGACGAGAATCGTCGTCTTTATCGGCAATTTTGTCGGCAATTTCGCTGTTTATGTCTTCGGTCACTTTTGGCTCTGCAGATTTTTCCAAAAAAATCGGAGCATCAACGGCATCGATAGACAAATTGTCTTTTTGATCGGAATCTTTGGGCTCCGAAGACGAGGGACTAGGAAGCGCAGTTTCGTAAATCGAAGAGCCGGAAACGTCGGGATTTTCGTTCTTAATATTGCTCGACAAAGTTTCTTCAGCTCCTCCGAGAATCGAAGTTTTTAGCATGTTCAAAAATGAGCCAAAGGCTGTGGAGGCTTTGGACGTCGATTCGGTAACTTCGTTAACTTCTTTTCCAATTTCCTCGGTAACTTCTGTGGCGTCTTCGATTTTTTCGACGAGAGAAACTGAGGCTTCGATTTCTTGGCGTTTTTCCGGATGTAAAATTTCGGAAAGCTCCAGCGTTTCGATTTCTCTATCGATAACTTCTTTCTCTTCTTCAGGGGTATTAATAATTTCTTCAACCGCTAAGGTATCGTCAATTTTAGGCTTTTCATCCTCCTTATCAATATTTTCAACGAGTTTGTCCTTTTTCTCGTCTACGGATGAGCCTTCGTCATTTAAACTATCATCAGCGCAGTCTTGATCCTCGAAATTCTCACAAACGTCTTTACATAAAATATTTTCGACATTCCACAAATTATTCTCATTTTTATCATTTTTCTCATAAGCATCTTGCTCCTTTTCCTCAGTAACTCGTGTTTCTTTGGTCTCGGAATCCTCGGAAGGTACGGAAGGTAAATCGTACTTCGAGTGAGTGCTGTGAATTTTATCTCTGCCCAAAAGCAGCGTAAAGTCCCAGCAATGAGCCAAAACGTTGTCTTTTCTCTCGACGCTAATTTTCCTCAATTCAGTATCGATATTCGCGGAATTGGAGGCAACGGAAAAGCTGCCTTTTCTCTCCGATCCAATGGCACCGAGAGTTTGTTGAGCGCCATTAGTATCGTTATTTTCCGATTTTTCGGTGACGATATTTTGCACATTTGTGCAAATTGAAAAACTTCCTTTCCTCTCAGAGCCAATGGCGCCCAATGTTTGTTGCGATCCATTGGGGCTTAAATTTTTCGTCTCCAATTTGTCATTATCAAGATTTCCAAGACTAGAACCAACGGAGAGACTTCCTTTTCTTTCCGAGCCAATGGCGCCGAAAATTTGCTGCGAACTAATCGGACTCGTGTCTTTAGCATCGCCAACAGATTCCTCTGGATTTTCATCCGGCGAGAGCTTGACGCTCGCGAGACTTCGATGCGAGCCATAACTTTCTTTGCTGTCACCGGATTTACCGATAATATCGGAAAGATTTTCGCTTCCGGAGCCTTCGAGCATCTCAAAACTCTCGTCGTCGGAATCCTGCAATTCTTGCAAATAATCGTTAAACAATTCTTCTCTAAAATTAGCTCCTTTTTCGGGATTACTGGAAGATTCGCTGGAATCAGTGGCGGAAGTGAGTTCGCTATTGGTATTAATAGCGCTGTGAGTCTCGTCGATATTTCGCATGCTTTCGATATCGTGACTGGTGAGAACATATTGATTTTTTTCGTGATTAGTCCAATTGGATTTGATGTCCGCGATATTAGCAGAAATTTTCGAAAGTTTCTCTTCAAACGGTGGAATAATTCTCATTTTCGGTGGATTATTGTGCGGGGAATATTTCAAGGAAAATCTTTCCAACAAATGATCGCCATTGATTATTCGCTCGTATCTTTTGGCTCTGTCGCGAATTCGGGATTTTGGCACGCTGTGCGTGTTTTTCTTGGCGAGCTCGTTGATATTTTGCGCCCAGGATGTGTTGGGCTCGAGAATTTCAACGATATAGCCATTTTCTACAGCCATCGCTGCGTAAGGTCGCATTTCCCAGGCTTCAATATGCGTGTTATCGACGATAACGGGACTTCTTCCCTCCTTAACCGCGTTCCAAACTCTTTTATGATTGTAATTGTGAGCATCCTGCAATTTGGAAGGATCGAATTTGTAAACACCTCGCCCAAGAGTGACGAAAAAATCGTCGGTATTAAAGACAAAATCAGTAGTTTTTCCTCCGACCGTTGAAGCGACGATATTTTTAGCCAGAGTGGATTTTCCACTGCCCGGCAAACCTCTGAGTATTATCATTATTTTGTGGCCATTTTGCACAGTCGTCTTAATGCGATTTAAGGCTAAATCGTGAGCATTTCGCTGCGGGGTTCGAGGAGGGGATGGTGTACTTATCATGTGAAATTCTGGGATCGTACGCTTAGGGGCTGTTTGTGTAGGTGGCGACAGGAATTGGCTAACGTTTATCGACATAGAGGGAGCGAGATTAATTTTATAATCGCTCTCTTCGTCCTCGATAACGACATCCGCGTCATCGTCGTCATCCGAGCTGCTTTCCATACCGCTTGTGCGATATTGAACTTTAAGGCCGCACAGAGACTCCGATTCGGCCTTTCTCATGCTCGTTTTGCTGTCGAGAGTCGTGAATTTTGGATCTTTGTTGAATTCAGCATTTTCCGCTGCTGCTTTAGCGTCCAGAAATGTTTCCTTTCTCATTGTCTCGTTTTTCGGTGGAGGCGATGATGATTGTGCGGAATGAGCTTGGGAGGCTCGGTTACTTAATTGGGACCACGGAATCGCACCTGCGGGTGGAAAAAGACCCGCAGTTTCGGTTCCTAATGGTATTCCTGGAAAATCACCGAAATCACCTAATTTCGGAAGGTTGGCGCTTATTTTTTCAACACCGGAAGCTCCGTAGTTTAGAATATCGTCGAACAAAAAGTTCTCGTCCATTGACGGATGATCTTGCAGCTTCTGCTCTGGTTTACTCGAAGCTGGATCGGTACTTGAGGATGCATTGCTTTCGTACGATGATTTGAGCTTTGCTATGTTTCCGCAGAAGGAATCCATGCGATTTTTTGATCCACCCTTCTTTGGCTTGTCCCATTGAGACTGCAAACGCGAATCTGTTACTTGAGGGTCTGGTGGAGGTTCTTGAGGTGGTAATTCCTTTCTTATGACCTCTTTATTTCCACCCATAAGACCTGAATACTGCGGCAATTGTGCCGCACCCGTGGAAGCCATATTTTCAATCTCTTCCACGTCATTCCAGACCAGAGGGTTGTCCACTGTTTCTGTTAACGTTATGAGACCCTCTATCGCAGGTCGCACTGTAAAAATCGTGAAAATATATGAGTTTCAAAATGTGCTTGAATTGTCGGTACAACAGTGAAAGATTTGGTTTGATAAACTAGATTATGGATAAATTTTTGTTCTTTAACTGACGATATATTTACTATTTTAAGGTACTCCGAGCGCCTAGGTGCGGGTTTTGCGGGTGCCTGTGCGGGGCCCCTAATATCCTCGAACATGTAACGCTGTACCACCGTGAAGTTATTTGAGAATCTTTTTAAATGTCCGATTAAACTCCCTGATGCACAAAATATGCAGAATTTTTGTTTTTGAAAATAATTTTTCACTTTTTCAAATCATACGGTCCTGAGCCTTCATGAACGATCTGGCAACGCTGTTGTAGCGTATCACGTGATTGAGCGCCATGTTTGCAGAAGGAGCATAAAAACAATAGCTGCGCATGTCAAAATTCAATCGAAATATGACAGAAACTCCAAAACGCGCTGGCCGCTAACCTAACAACCTAACAACTATTGCTATGTCCTTCACCCCTATTACTATGAATTCGATCTTCTATTCTATTCATTATATTATTTTTATCTCTATACACCAGGTATGGGCATTCATTCAATGATAATGTGTTTGAAATACTTTCATGGCCACACTGTAAAAGAAACTTGAAATTTAATGCACAAGTACTGGAAGTTTTTATGTACAAACCGGTGTACGAAATTTAATATACAAATGCGGTGTATAATTAAGGATTATTAAGCCTACTAAATAATAGAACTCATTATTAATGTGAATTTGTAACCTGAAAATGAGACTGGCATTAACGTCAAATACTTTTCAATTTCGCGCGCTTCGCCGGCGAAAGTCATAAGCACAGCTGACGACGTACAGCGTTGCCAGCTAATACGTCACAGGTCCCGCCATGACTGACATGTGATATTAGATTTTTTTTCACAACTTTAGATAGTATTTTCTCGCGAAAGACTTTGGTCGGGATAGTTTTTTAAGCGCGATAATTTATCTCCGAAATCCGCCGTGTCCATTGCATATTTTACTTTTCCGATGTTGAGATGTTTGATTAAGGGGAGGGCGTCAGGTAAAAAAATTGATTTTGGAAATTCGATATCATCCAAATCCTATTGCATATAAAAATGCCCAATGCACTATATTGTTGGTGCTTGATGAAAGGATTTTTTACTGTCGTCTAACTTGCATATGCTTTGCAATATTATCTTAAGCAAAGTTCTTAGGTTTTCCATTCTGTGCATGATTCAGATCAAACTACTAGGCAGATTGGAATGATTGATGTCTCATTTTCTTCTTCATGAAAAGATACACCAGCTAAATGGAGCAAACTATTTTTTTTCATTCTGAAAGCAAAGTTAATCACTGATTTAGAAAATAGCATAAAATTTATTTATTAACAATCATGTTACTTAAAAAATATTACATTTTACTAACATTTGCTCCATTTAGCCGGTGTATCTTTTCATGAAGAAGAAAATGAGATGTCAACCATTCCAATCTGCCTAGTAGTTTGATCTGAATCATGCGCAGAATGGAAAACCTAAGAACTTTGCTTAAGATAATATTGAAAAGCATATGCAAGTCAGACGACAGTAAAAAATCCTTTAATCGAGTACCAACAATATAGTGCATTGGGCATTTTTATATGCAATAGGATTTGGATATTGAATTTCCAAAATCAATTTTTTTGTCCTGACTCCCTCCCCTTAATGAAATCTGCAATTGAAACACGGACAGGAGCTTTTCCCATGTCTTTATGTGCTAATATTAGACTTTTTGAAGGGATAAATAATCATTAAGGGGATGGTGGAGTAGATTTTTTTACCGACTTTAATCGGTAAAAATAGGCAATTTCGTAGTATACACTATTCATCGAAAGTATGCTACAAATATACGTCAAATTTTGCAGGGATGTAATAAAAACATTCATGCTTGGGTGTCAGGTGAAATTACTGTTCAAAACATACAAGAAATGTACAGTAGCCTCCCGCTAAGTGGTCGCCTACAGAGCTGTAGGAGTAAAAACGAGCACTTAGCGAGTTACCACCTCTCCGTAGAAATTCTGCGAGCTCGGGCCGCATTCGGCCGAAACCGGCAGGGCTCGGGCGCATTCGTCCGCGATCGGCCGGGTTCGGTAGAGAATGGTAGTCTTGGTGGGGGAACATTCACGCCTCCCGATCGAGGGGAAGGCACTTAGTGGGAGGCTACTGTAAGAGATTGTATATTGCTGACCCTCTCAAAAACTAATATGGCCGCTCGAAATGTAAACAGGTCCTTTGAGGTAAGATATAAACGTTTCTGGAACTCAGATGTGTTAAATCAGACCGGACACCCATTCTTTGATTATTCCTGAACCTTTCAAAACCATCGGAATGTCGATTACACAAACCAAATCCACGAATAGTGTATACCACGATTGCAAAGACTGTTTGCTTTTCGCACAGGCTCAGAGCTGGTAACGAGCATGAATATAGTTCTGTCATTAGGAGACATGTGGCGCTGATGTACTCTGTTTACTTTTGGCAAAAGCTCCGAGCCCCTGCAATGCGACCGTAGTATACACTATATATGGATTTGGCTTGTGTAGTTAATATTCTGATGGTTTTGGAATATTTAGAAATCATCACGGAATTGACGTCCGGTCTGATTTTACATATCTAATTTCCAGAAACAATTATATCTTACAGCAAAGGTCTGTTGATATATGGTGTGCGGCCATTTTGCTTTTCGGAAGTTTCGGTATCTTTTGCCAAAAGTAAACAGATTACGTCGGCGCCACCTGTATCCTAATCGGGAAACTTACCGACCAAAGTCGGTATCAAAATGTACTCCAGCATCCCCTTAACGTGATGTGTTACTCGTTTTTGTCGTTCTCTCTCGTTCTACCGCGAGCGCCAATGGCGCTTTCTCGCTCGCACTCCGGCGACTCGGTCAGTGTAACACATCACCTCAAGGGGAAGCTGGAGTCGAGTGTAGAAGCATGTTTTTACCGGCCGAAGTCGGTAAAAACAGGCTTTTTCGTAGTTTTGATTATTCTTCGTTAATACGCTACAGATATGCTTCAAATTATACACGATTGTACTGTCAACATAAACAAGTGGACGTACATTCGAATATTGGGTGAATACATACAATTAATGAAAATATTCGTATATTACTAAGCCTGCCAAAATCAAAATGGCCGTCAATGTTTGACAACACCACCTGTTTGGTGTGATATAAATGATTGTGGAATTCACATACGTAAAAACGAAATGTACGTCCATTCTTTAGTGGTCCCTGAATATTCCACGAGCATCGGAAAGTCAATTACACAAAAGGAATCTACGCAAAACCGAAACTACGATCACGTAGACTGTTTGCGATCCCCGCGATAATACAGGCTTAGTAATATACGAATATTTTCATTTATTGTACGTATTCACCAAATATTCGAATGTACGTCCACTTGTTTATGTTGATACTACAATCGTGTATAATTTGATGCATATCTGTAGCGTATTAACGAAGAATAATCAAAACTACGAAAAAGCCTGTTTTTACCGACTTCGGTCGGTAAAAACATGCTTCTACACTCGACTCCAGCTTCCCCTTAAGGTGATGTGTTACATATCGTCTGTCTCTCTCAGATCACCATAAGTACGAGTGCGATAGCTGAATCTTCCCGAAGTGTTATTCTTCGCCACGGTTGATTTTTCGAATAAAACACGAGAAGTACTGACTGCAGAATGCTAAAATGCAGTCAGTACTTCTCGTCTTTTGCCCGAAAGATCAATTGTGGCCAAGAATAACGCTTTACAGTTTTTGTTACCGACCGAGCACTAGCACATCATAAGAGCATGTGAAATACCTCAGTCGGTAATAAAAACTGTAATCAACTTTTTTCACGCATACTGACATTTTACAGCTTCAAAAAGAGTTTCATCGAATGCTCCAGTGATATCCGCATTCGATGAAACTCTTTTCGAAGCTGTAAAATGTCAGTATGCATGAAAAAAGTTGATTACGGTTTTTGATACCGATTGAGACCAGAATGGTCGGGGGGGAAAGTGTTTCACATCTCGTCTGTCTCTCTCAGATCGCCATAAGTGCGAGTGAGATAGCTGAATCTTTCCGAAGTGTTATTCTTCAGCACGACTGATTTTTCGAATAAAAATCGAGAAGTACTGACTGCAGATTGTCAAGATGCAGTCAGTACGTCTCGTATTTTGCCTGAAATATCAATTGTAATCAAGAACAACGCTTTACAGTTTTTGTTACCGACCGAGCACTAACACATCACGTTAAGATGATGTGTTAGTGCTCGGACGGTGGCGACATTACATTCTGTTGCACATAACTGCACGGTACCGACACGCCGTGCCGCCATATTTGTATCTGGGTATGACGGAACGGGGAAAAGGGGGGAGGGGAAACGTAAAAGCCTGAGGAAGGCATATGGAAGAAACCAATAATAAAAAAAAAAAAGGTTGAATTTTCAGAATTTTCATTAAATGGGTGGCTACCATGCCTGGGATTTTTTTACACAATTCTACGTAATAAAACTATAGTATAGCCGAAAATTATAGAATTCTGAAGACTATCACCTCACGCTCGGAATACCTTAAAGGCTGTTCTTCAAAATCTCTTTTCCAATATTAATAAAAAAAAATCAAACAAAACAAAAAAAGTCAACAAACAATGGAGTTCCATTAGGAACGCATTGTTCTGTTTTATTTAATAAAATAAAAAAGTATTTACTGCAAATTTTTTTTTTTTTTAATGCGTTTTTTCTACTGTTTTGAATTGCAAAACTTTTCAACGTTCCAAGATTTTGAATGGAAACTCACAAATGGGTCACAAATTATACATTGTGACCCGCAATAAGAAAATATTTTTGCTACAGCAGGAAGTCATCGATCGTATATATATATATTTTTTTCAATATAATATCAGAACTCAAAGGTTTGAAATATTCGTCAACAAATATCATTGTATCTAAGGCAAATTTCTGCCCTTGAAAAAAAAAAAAACAACAACTTACATTCCCATTGGCAATTCTGAACGACAGTGAGTATAATTTCAGGTTCTAGAGCCGAGCCAAACATCTCGTTGACGACAGAGAGAATTTTTTGCTGCGCGTCTTTCATGTTCCTTTTGTTTCCATTGATCTTGGCTGCGCCTTTTCCAACGGAAGCCACAGGTGGCCACTGATCATCGGATGCCATTCTTTAATGCTAGACCGAGCTATCATCGGCTTTTTCTGTGTAAATTGTTTGCCAAGTCAATAACAACAATCATAATGAAAATAATAATAACAATAATAATCCAACATGTGTGAAGAATGCGCGTCACTAGATCGGAATGTATCGGTAAAATGCGTCGATCTTGCGTCAGACGCGCAAAAGCAAAACAAATCGGCAACAAAATGGAAAATCGTCGATTTTTTTGTTTGTTGAGGTAATTAAGAGTGAAAAATATAGAGAAGTAGATATTATGAACAAAATGACGCTCGCGATGAGTCAAGACGAGTGCGAGCGCCATAAGCATCGGAGTACAGCGATATGTATGACATATACGATAATACGTAAGCGACGTATTCTCAGACATGTTTTCACTTTGCGCCAACAGTTTTCCTACAGAATTTCGTTTACTCGTCAAGAGAGAGAGAGAGAGAGAAAGATAAACTCACCGAAGAAAAGCAGACGTGGTGCTATGTTGAACAACGTAATTGAGAAACCTATGTGCTCTTGGCGTTATTAACGCGGAGCTTAACAGCCGACGTCGTACATTCTTGTTGAAGAATGAAAAACGCAAGTTTAATAAGTGATAACAAACAATGAACTGGTGGTGGTGGCGGTGGCGGACGATCGTCGCTGGTGCGCTGCGTGAATTGTGGGAAGCTGTGGGAGACAGCAGTGCAATAAGCAGCTGCATAGTGGCATAACGACGTCTGAACGTAGCCGAAGGCTGTGGCACAAATCAGTGTCAATAACATACGCAAAAAAAAAAATTCAAATGGAATAAACATGAGCTTTTCGGTGATGAGAAAAATAAAGATTCTAGTTTTTCGAAATAGGGAGATTAAAGTTACTAGATTTTGGAGGTGGAGAATTCAAAATTTATGGAACTTTGAGCTGGAGAGCTCAAAATTGATGGAACTTTTAGCTGGAGAGCTGAAAATTTATGGAACTTTGAGCTACAGCTGAAAATTTATGGAGCTTTGAGCTACAGCTGAAAATTTATGGAACTTTGAGCTACAGCTGAAAATTTATGGAACTTTGAGCCACAGTTCATAATTTATGGAACTTTGAGCTGTAGCTAAAAATGTATAGAACTTTGAGCTGTAGCTCAAAATTTATAGAACTTTGAGCTACAGCGCAAAATTTATGGAACTTTGAGCTACAGCTGAAAATTTATGGAACTTTGAGCCACAGCTGAAAATTTATGGAACTTTGAGCCACAGTTAAAAATTTATGGAACTTTGAGCTGTAGCTGAAAATTTATGGAACTTTGAGCTACAGCTGAAAATTTATGGAACTTTGAGCTGTAGCTGAAAATTTATGGAACTTTGAGCTACAGCTGAAAATTTATGGAACTTTGAGCTACAGCTGAAAATTTATGGAACTTTGAGCTACAGCTAAAAATTTATGGAACTTTGAGCTACAGGGCAAGATTTATGGAACTTTGAGCTACAGCGCAAGATTTATGGAACTTTGAGTTACAGCTAAAAATTTATGGAACTTTGAGCCACAGCTGAAAATTTATGGAACTTTGAGCTGTAGCTCAAAATTTATGGAACTTTGAACTAGAGCTCAAAATCGATGAAACTTTGAGCTAAAGCTCAAAATCGATGAAACTTTGAGCTAGAGTTCAAAATCGATGAAACTTTGAGCTAGAGCTCAAAATCGATGAAACTTTGAGATAGAGCTCAAAATCGATGAAACTTTGAGCTAGAGCTCAAAATCGACAAAACTGGGCTAGAGCTCAAAATCGATGAAACTGAGCTAGAGCTCAAAATCGATGAAACTGAGCTAGAGCTCAAAATTTATGAAACTGAGCTAGAGCTCAGAATTTATGAAACTGAGCTAGAGCTCAACATTTCAAGATTTTGAGGGTAGAGAGCTCAAGATTCTCATATTCTTGAGCTAGAGCGAAAAATTTCTACATTCATCAGCTAGAGCTAAAAATTTCTACATTCATCAGCTAGAGCTAAAAATTTCTAAATTCTTGAGCAAGCGCTCAAAATTTCTATATTCTTGAGCTGGGACTTATAATTTCTGAAATAATAGCAAAATCATTATTATTAATCCCTTTTACAAACATCATAATATTAAGCGGGAATTATGAAATATGCGTGAAAAAAATAGAATCAGGATAAGGATATAGCAATAGAATCACAGTATGCATGGAACTTTAACCTTAGAGTGGTACTGTAGACTGTAAATACTGATAAAGAAACGAAAACAAAGAAGAAACAATTTCCGATTCTCAACTTTGCAGCAAGTTTAAATCCTACATTAGATTCTATAGTAAATAACAAATTATCGGTGAATTTGTACCAACACTAAAGCCGCATTCTCATAACGCGTATTCTTTACGACGTAATTTGCATAGTCAATCACGCATCCATAACATTCCATCCAATTTAAGTATGATTGGATAGCACAAGTCACACATTATTATTATTATGGCAAAAACGTCAAGTTTACCATCCGAATTTGCCGAACTGCTGATGATCTACATATAATATTTGCTCTGCCGTTATCGCGGTTACGTTCTAGTGATGCGACGATAAATGAAAAAATATCGATTCTCATAATCGATTAAATTTTTCAAAAAAGAATTATCGATTCGATTAATTGGAATAAAATCAATCGATTAAAAATCGGATTTTCATCTCAAGTACTGGATAATCATAAAACAAAAATAAAAAGAAATAGGCACAATTAACTAGACGATATCTGATTGGCTGCGGCTCTCGCTTAGCGCACTTGATTGGCCTGTCCAGTTTCACCGCGATCTCGCTGTATATATTTCGATATATTTCGAGAATCGATTATCAAACGAATCGTGGAAAAAATAATCGATTCACAAATAATCGACCGTCTAAATAATCGATGAATAATCACGATTAACTCATGAAAAAAAAAATCGATTCTCGAATAATCGAATCAGAATCTCGCATCACTATTAGGTTCACGCCGATAACATACTAGTGATGCGACGATACATGAAAAAATATCGATTCTCATAATCGATTAAATTTTTCAAAAAAGAATTATCGATTCGCTTAATCGGAATAAAATCAATCGATTGTAAAAAAATCGATTAAAAATCGGATTATCATCTCAAGTACTGGATAATCATAAAACAAAAATAAAAAGAAATAGGCACAATTAACTAGACGATATCTGATTGGCTGCGGCTCTCGCTTAGCGCACTTGATTGGCCTGTACAGTTTCACCGCGATCTCGCTGCATATATTTCGATATATTTCGAGAATCGATTATCAAACGACTCGTGGAAAAAATTATCGATTCACAAATAATCGACCGTCTAAATAATCGATGAATAATGACGATTAATCCATGAAAAAAAAATCGATTCTCGAATAATCGATTCAGAATCTCGCATCACTATTAGGTTCACGCCGATAACATACTAGTGATGCGACGATACATGAAAAAATATCGATTCTCATAATCGATTAAATTTTTCAAAAAAGAATTATCGATTTGATTAATCGGTATAAAATCAATCGATCGTAAAAGAATCGATTAAAAATCGGATTATCATCTCAAGTACTGTATAATCATAAAACAAAAATAAAAAGAAATAGGCATAATTAACTAGACGATATCTGATTGGCTGCGGCTCTCGCTTAGCGCACTTGATTGGCCTGTCCAGTTTCACCGCGATCGCGCTGTATATATTTCGATATATTTCGAGAATCGATTATCAAACGAATCGTGGAAAAAATAATCGATTCACAAATAATCGACCGTCTAAATAATCGATGAATAATCACGATTAACTCATGAAAAAAAAAATCGATTCTCGAATAATCGAATCAGAATCTCGCATCACTGTTAGGTTCACGCCGATAACATACACCTGATATTTCGGCACACGCTTTTACGGTGTCGGATATTTAATTTAAACAATTTAATGCCATCGGGAAGGACGTTCGTTTAATTTGCGATGGGAATTCTGGAGAAAATCTCGGAGATCGAGAAGGAGATCGCGAGGACTCAGAAAAATAAAGGTAAGACTGCATTTTTTTTCTTTTTATCTCATTTATCTCGAAGGTTATATCATTATCGGAATTTTCATAATGTTCATATGGATTTACTTATAATCGCTATTCTGTATAGTTCAGCAATAAGATTCTCTATTCGCAGCTAAAAAAAACATTATATCGAATTTACGCAAGATTTACGCTAAATTGTTTATTGTTGATAATTTGATAATTTTAATTGCACAGCAACCGAGTATCATCTTGGCTTGCTGAAGGCAAAATTAGCCAAATACAGATCGCAGCTACTCGAACCGTCAAAGAAATCTGAAAAGGGCGAAGGTTTTGATGTCTTGAAATCGGGCGACGCTCGGGTAGCGTTAATCGGCTTTCCTTCCGTCGGAAAATCTACGCTGCTTAGCACTCTTACTCATACCGAGTCCGAGGCCGCTTCCTATGAGTTTACGACACTTACGTGTATTCCTGGAGTCATAGAGTATAAGGGAGCCAATATACAGCTGCTGGATTTGCCGGGTATCATTGAAGGAGCTGCGCAGGTAAATTGTTTATTTTTTAAATTTATTTATTAACAGATTTTTGCACTACATTATTCGTTTTTCAATAGCGAATAACAGCTTGAAAATTCTCAATTACATGAAAGATATAAAAATAATGTATTAGTACTATATAAAATTACATATCTGATATCGCAATAAAAATCTAATGTAATATTGAATCTATAGTTTTTTA
This sequence comes from Ephialtes manifestator, assembly GCA_963970395.1. NCBI lineage: Eukaryota > Metazoa > Arthropoda > Insecta > Hymenoptera > Ichneumonidae > Ephialtes > Ephialtes manifestator. Next base: position 24,601,968 of record OZ019980.1, read on the forward strand.
GAAATATTGTGGTTTTAGAATTTTTTAAAAATAATTTTAGAACAATTGGGATAATATTACATACAAAAAGATTATAAATAGTCATACGATATCATGTGTAAGCGAAGCAGCGACTTTAAATTAATAATTAGCAAATTGCAAAATTACGAATCTTAAGAAAAATCTTCATTATTTTTTTATTGTACCGTTCGTCACTAAATTGTATATATGTAATGGCTGAATATTATTCCATTTACATGTAAAATATGAGCTCGCTGTCTCCAGTTTTGCAAAATTTTGACATTAATTTTTTGAAAATTTCAAAACTCCATAAAATCCAAACCGCTTTACCGATTTTGCGGAAATGCGATACCAGAGGTCGCATCACTTTTTTCAATTTTTACAGGAAGTTTCAGTCTGATAGCTAAAATTTGATTGAGTTAGAGCGTTGGACATTTTTCACGATCTTAAAAATCCCATAAAAACCAAACGGGATCATCGAATTTTAAGTAAAGTAATTCTAAGTAAAGATTGATCAGTTTGCTATATGACATTAAAATTTGAGCTTATTTGGTCGAGTAGTTCACGAGTTGTGGACATTACTAACAGAGTTGTAAATCCCCATTAATTAATGAGATATAATTTACAGTACCATTTGCTTTGTAATTATGATTTCATAATAATAATATGTAGTGTTTATAAAATAGAGTGTAAACATTTGAATAGCTGAAAAAAATACTAATTTTCACTTTAATATTGCAAGAAATAGTGGAAAAAATGGAAGAAATAAGTAATGCATTACTTATTTTTTTCCATTTTTTCAAAAGGATTACCGTGAATTTTTATTGAAAAATAATAATTATTGCAGCCATTCCAAAGTTTAATCATCGTATTACAATCGCTACATGTTATTATGATAAAATCATAATCATAGAGCTGATCGTATCATCATCATTATTTCCATAAGTATTAGGCATTTACAACTCTGATTACTAATATATCTATAGAAAATTACATAGAATTTTTTAATTTATTTTCCAACAGGGCAAAGGTAGAGGTAGACAAGTAATAGCAGTGGCCAGAACAGCAGATCTTGTTCTGATGATGTTGGATGCAACTAAACAAGATGTACAGAGACAACTATTGGAAAGGGAATTAGAGTCTGTGGGCATAAGATTGAACAAACAAAAGCCAAACATATATTTTAAGATTAAAAAAGGTGGCGGTCTCTCTTTCAATTCAACGTGTCCTCTGACCAAAGTAGACGAAAAATTAGTCCAAATGATACTTCACGAATATAAGATCTTCAACGCTGAGGTGCTTTTCCGCGAGGATTGCACTGCCGACGAGTTGATTGACGTTATCAACGCCAACAGAGTTTATCTGCCGTGTCTTTACGTCTACAATAAAATCGATCAGATCTCTATCGAAGAGGTCGACAGAATAGCCAGGCAGCCCAACAGTTTAGTAGTAAGGTAAGAAAAAACGATTATCCTTAAGGGGATGCTGGAGTAGATTTTTCTATCGACTTTGATCGGTAAGTTTTCCGATTATCACACAGATGGCGCCGACGTAGTCTGTTTACTTTTGGCAAAAGCTACTGAATCTCCCCAAATTCAATATGGCCGCACACAATATGGCAACAGACCGTTGCTGTTAGATATAATTGTTTCTGGAAATTAGATATGTACAATCTGACCGGACGTCAATTCTGTGATGATTTCTGAATATTCTAAAACCATCAGAATGTCGACTACACAAGCCAAATCCATATATAGTGTATACTACGTTCGCGTTGCAAAGGCTCGGAAATTTTCCAAAAGTAAACAGACTACGTCGGTGCCACCTGTGTCCTAATGGAGAAACTTCATTCACGCTCTTCTCGACCTACTCTGATTGCGAACAAACTGCGTAAACGTACTTTACAAACTACGTGCGCTTCTTTTGTGCTATCGCCAATCCAACATTCTTAAAAAATGCGAAGAATCTCATAGAATCGGCGTCCACGCTCTTCTTTTGAATGTGATGTCTAGAAATGTTTATATAGGACGAAATAGGTGGTGTTGACAGATCGAGCGGCCATATTGGTTTTCGGTACGTTTACAAAATTACGATGTTCTTTATTTTTCAAGTGTTTTCATCCAAAATTCGAGCGGACGCCGATGCACCTATGTTGATATTATAATCCTGTGCAATTTGAAACATATTTGGAACATATTAACAACGTAGTTTGTAAACTACGAAACCGACGCTTTTTACTGACTTCGGTCAGTAAAAAGCTTCGGTTTCTCCCTTAAGGGGATGCTGGAGTAGATTTTTTTATCGACTTTGATCGGTAAGATTTCCGATTATGACACAGATGGCGCCGACGTAGTTTGTTTACTTTTGACAAAAGCTACTGAATCTCCCGAAATTCAATATGGCCGCACACGTTATGGCAATCGACCGTTGCTGTTAGATATAATTGTTTCTGGAAATTAGATATGTACAATCAGACCGGACGTCAATTCTGTGATGATTTCTGAATATTCCAAAACCATCAGAATGTCGACTACACAAGCCAAATCTATATATAGTGTATACTACGTTCTACGTGCAAAGGCTCGGAGCTTTTCCAAAAGTAAACAGACTACGTCGGCGCCATCTGTGTCCTAATGGGGAAACTTCATTCACGCTCTTCTCGACCTACTCTGATCGCGAACAAACTGCGTAAACGTACTTTACAAACTACGTGCGCTTCTTTTGTGCTATCGCCAATCCAACAGTCTTAAAAAATGCGAAGAACCTCATAGAATCGGCGTCCACGCTCTTCTTTTGAATGTGATGTCTAGAAATGTTTATATAGGACGAAATAGTTGGTGTTGACAGATCGAGCGGCCATATTGGTTTTCGGTACGTTTACAAAATTACGATGTTCTTTATTTTTCAAGTGTTTTCATCCAAAATTCGAGCGACGCCGATGCGCCTATGTTGATATTGTAATCCTGCGCAATTTGAAACATATTTTTAATATATTAACAACGTAGTTTGTAAACTACGAAACCGAACCCTTTTACCGACCAAAGTCGGTTAAAAAATCTACTCCAGCATCCCCTTAAGGATGTTATATAAGTTCTGGTAAGTCGTTGAACAATTGTATGTGGAAAAGGGTGTTTCAAAATAAATAAAAATAAAAATTTCTCTTGGTCTTACTCCCCAAGAAGTTAGATTTGTGAAAAGAAATCGAATTTTGTGCCCTTTAAAGCAATTCACTTTTTATCATTATTTTTTCTTTATTTTTTAAATTTTTTCTCGGTAACTACTGGGCCGAACGACATGCTATTTTGAACTCATGGAGAGTATTTGTCGGACTATAATTCAATACGCATTAATTGACATTAATACAATTTTTAAAGAAAAGTTAGTACAATTTTTTCGAAAAATATTTTCACTTCTCGTGTTTCGCAAAAATAGTAATTATCAAGTAATCAAAAAGGTGGAGTACCGGTCGATAGCCCGACATGTACTTTACATGTGTGCAAAATTTCAAGTTGATTGGCCAAGTAATTTCTGAGAAAAATCCACATGATACAAAAGTCATCTGCCTGATCCTGTAAAACCTGCAATTAGCGATAAATAAAAATTTGCAATTGAAACAAATTGAGATGTTACTTCAAGAATGTACAAATATAAATGCCAAAGATTACTGTAGATTTCACCATTTTTTTCTAAATTTCATGCCCAAAAAATCAACTTTATTTACAATTTTTCCATTAAATTTTTTATTCATTATATCCGGCGATTATATACAGCGAAAGAGAAAACACTATATTTTAATTGAGCATGTAGTAAATAAGTTATATTGTGTCAAATCTGGTCCAGTATATATGTATAGTGTAAGGGAAAAAATAATAAATAATAATTATCTATTGCTATTTTTATAGTTGTAATATGAAGCTGAATCTCGACTTTCTTCTGGAGACTCTTTGGGAATACTTATCACTTATCAGAGTATATACCAAGAAACCCGGCCAGCCACCAGATTTCGACGATGGTTTGATTTTGAGGAAAGGCGTCACCGTTGAACACGTTTGCCATTCCATTCATCGCACCCTCGCAGCCCAATTTAAATACGCGCTCGTATGGGTAAATAACTTTTGCGATCTAATTAAAAGTCCGGGGAAACCATAATTTTTTCCATTATTAATCCTTAAATTGCCAATATATCATATTTGTTACTTTAGAGGAATATTTTTAAAAATCAAAGAACAGAATTTCAGAAAAAATATGCCAAAAAGTGTGGTGTTTTATTAGAAATATATTTTACATTTAAATTTTATTATTTAAAAATGCATTGGCACGTATAAATGCAAAACGTACCTTTTTTTTGAAAGTTGTTTTTTTTTTTTTGCTATTCCGATTCAGCAATTTTTACTATTTTTTTTTTCAAGCGAGGCTGCAGAATAATATAAATATATATATAAATAAGAATTCGATAAATTTTATGATTCTCGAGATATTTATAAAATTGCTATTTTTATATATATTTTTTTAAAACTAAACGAGCATCTGTGTGTAAAAATTTATTTTTCAAAAGTCATTTTCCTACTATTTCGATTCAGAAATTTAACCTCTTTTTTTGTTTTCAATCGAAACGCAAAATAATGAGGAAAAATAATATATGCGTGACAAACTTTCTGAATCTGGACATATTTGTCAATAAGTTTTCTGCAATTAATTGTAAAACTATTTTTCATTTACTCAAGATGCGAGAGTTGATACCTTATATTTATTTACATCCAGAAAAAAGATCTTGTTAACGGGACTAGAATCTACGAATCGGAAATAAAATTTCGTATTTGGATGCCGACTTACTAGACTTCCATTCGTTTCAAATAAATTTTTTAAATTTCTAATTAATATATTTGCTGAATAGTAAATATATTCAAATCTAAGAAATATTTATTTGCGTCAGCAGTTATATAAATGTCGATTAAAAAAAAAATTGCTGCCGATTTAAAGAATATATCATTTTAATATAAATATACGACAAGAATGAAATAAAATCGATAAATGTTGCATGTTGATAATAATAAACTCCAATTATGAACGGAAATAAATATATATTGGATTATAAGATAGTCCTAATTGATTTTATTTAAAAATATCTAATACATGTATTTGGTCGTTCTAACTAGATCTTTTTTCCGGATTAAGAAAGTATTTAGTAGCAACAAATAAAATATTTTTTTAGTATCTGCTGCACAGTAAAAATTGATTCAAATAAATAAATATGTTGGAAATAAAAAAACTAAACAAAAATTGAATGAAATACATATTTGTTGGAGGGAAAGTAAATTTTCGTTGATTGAAATAATTAAATGTTGAATGGATCATCTTAGTTGATATTACCAAATATTTTTTTCTGGGTGTATGAACTTGCTTAAACTTTTTTTTACAGGGAACGAGTACAAAGTATTCGCCGCAGCGAGTGGGCGTTCAGCATATAATGCACGACGAAGACGTTATACAAATACTTAAGAAATAAGCTGGTGAAAATACGATCGACGAGTGCCAAGCAACTGCGGCAAAATGCGCGGATAATATTGTCACACAATAGCTTTCACATAGCATTCTATATATTTTATATATATATTTCGAGGTGGTTTGGAATGAAAACGAAACGAGAGACGAGAGATTAAGTGAATGAGATAAACGTAATTTAGCTGTGCTCGTCGATGATACAATATTATCCTATTGCGAGTACTCATGTCCTGTATTGCCTGCTTCGTTAAGAAATCTTTTTAATAAATAAAACTTACTGATCGAATATTGCCTACAATTATTAAGAGTCTTTAAAGTGAAGAAAAATATCTACCACGTGACCTATTAATGATTTTTTGCCTCCCCTTAAAGCGTAATTCAAGCGCACTAATGAAATAAGTATTAAAGATTCAACAAGGGATAAACTTTCGAATAGCTGTTACTTCCGATTGGGCTGCAATTTTGCACAGACCTTCTTTTTGACGATATAAGATAGTTTATAAAATGATGTTTGGCGCATCGCAATATTTTTCTCAACATCGTATTTTTAAAAATGATAAATTATTCACTGATGGAAACAAGCGCAGAATTGCAAAAAAAAAAAAAAAAAAAAAAAAAACGGAATCTCCGGGTCACAGGTAGCAGTAGCGCTGTGGCTAACTTTCTACTCTTTGTATGTTTTGTACTTATAATAACAGTCTTATTAATAACAATAAAGGTAACGGTTTGTATATATTCTGTACAAAATAACGATAATAAAATTTAAAAAATGAATCTTTGTTTTTTTCCTTTATTTATAATTAAAATTTCGTTTGATTTTAGTTTTTGAGTCACAAGAAAAAATGTATGTTTGTGCAGTGGGGGGGCTTCGCCCCTGGACCCCACCAGGGCTCTGTCCCTTGATCCAGTCGGATGGTTTCACCCCCCTCCTCGGCTGACCATCGGCTCCAGTACCCAAACATGTAGGTACAGAAAAGCTAGGAATGCATGCAATTTTTCACTTTAAAAAATTCAATACTGATCTAGGGTTGCCGGATTATTAAAAAAAGATCGATTTTTCAGATTGTATTGAATTATGCTCCAATTATCAATCCAGACATAAATTGTATACGAAAAAATCAATCTATCAAAGATCGATTTTTTTTATATGTGCTGAAAATGGTTATTTATTATGTTTAATATATAAGAAATGTCAAATTATGGCAGCAAAAATATTTAAAAACATAACGCTTGAAACACACTTGTAAGAAATCGTTATTTTATTATTTTCTAATCAGAGTTGGGCAAAATTGTAATGAAAAATTACTGGAAGTAATTGTATTTAATTTGAAATCCAATACAATTACAAAATGTAATTGTATTTAATTTGAAATCCAATACAATTACAAAATGTAATTGTATTTAATTTGAAATCCAATACAATTACAAAATGTAATTGTATTTATTTTGAAATCCAATACAATTGCAAAATGTAATTGTATTTATTTTGAAATCCAATACAATTGCAAAATGTAATTGTATTTAATTTGAAATCCAATACAATTACAAAATGTAATTGTATTTTGTAAATACAAAATACAATACATTTTCTAAATATGTAATGTAAATACAATACTTTCAGTAAATACAATTACTTACAGTAATTGTATTTACTGAAAGTATTGTATTACTTACAGTAATTGTATTTACTGAAAGTTAAATACAATTACAGAAAGTAATTGTATTTAATTTGAAATCCAATACAATTACTGAAAGTAATTATATTTAATTTGAAATCCAATACAATTACTAAAAGTAATTATATTTAATTTGAAATCCAATACAATTACTGAAAGTAATTGTATTTAATTTGAAATCCAATACAACTGGTAATTGTATTATAATTTCTATTGCGATGCGCCAAAAATCCTTCTACACACTATCTTATATCGTCAAAAGGAAGGTCTGTGCAAAATTTCAGCCCGATCGGAGGTAACAGCTATTCGGAAATACAGCCTTAGATTTATCCAAAAACACATTTTTAAATAACAAAACACTACGGAAATATATCCAAAAATCACAACTTTTAGATGAATAATTCTCAATTTTCAGGAGATTCACTATTCCTTTCACGTTTTTATTTAGTATTTCTTCTTTTTTATTACGAATTAACGGAGTTTGAACCTTAAAAAAAAATTCGTACCAGTAAGAATCAGAGTTGCTCAAAATTGTAATGGAAAATTACAAAATACAAATTACTGGAAGTAATTGTATTTAATTTGAAATCCAATACAATTACAAAATGTAATTGTATTTAATTTGAAATCCAATACAATTACAAAATGTAATTGTATTTAATTTGAAATCCAATACAATTACAGAATGTAATTGTATTTATTTTGAAATCCAATACAATTACATTTTGTAATTGTATATGTAAAATACAATTGTATTTAATTTGAAATCCAATACAATTGCAAAATGTAATTGTATTCAATTTGAAATCCAATACAATTACAAAATGTAATTGTATTTGATTTGAAAACCAATACAATTACAGAAAGTAATTGTATTCAATTTGAAATCCAATACAATTACAAAATGTAATTGTACTTAATTTGAAATCCAATACAATTACAAAATGTAATTGTATTTGATTTGAAAACCAATACAATTGCAGAAAGTAATTGTATTTAATTTGAAATCCAATACAATTACTGAAAGTAATTGTAATTAAGGCAGTAATTTCTGACCTAAGTAATTTTTGCTGCCCAACTCTGGTAAGAATATAGTTCCAGTGAATCGGAATTGCGAGTTGCTAATTTTCCATTTGAATTTCGCGGGCTTTAGGCCGTGAATAAAACCCTTTTGGCAGCGTTCACGTAAGTCTAAAGCCACTCGATGTACGGTAGAACAATTTAACAGAATAAATTCAGTGGCCACACGGGAACAGAGAGGAGAGACGACGATTCATCGTCGAATAAAAAAGTGCGACTCTTATTTTGTTATGATCTCGTGCAAAGGAATGTGGCGTAGAGATCCTGTCGCGAAAATTGTCGAAATAAAAGTCGTTGTTTGCCGATAGTGAAAAAGGCCGAAAACAAAAGAAATAAATAAATTTAAAAAATAAATACTAACGAGTTCCAGGGACGGAGAATAATAATAATTGTTCGAAAATTGTGGTGGTTTTTGGGGGGCGGGGGTTTTCGAGATTCCGCCAAGACTCTCTGGCTATTCAAGTGCCACGGGAAGAATAAGGAAAAACCGTAAAGGGGCGAGCATCGCTCAGAGGGCCGATTGCAGTATGCTCAGGGTTTGCGATATCGGGATATTATGGCTGCGGAAGAGGTTACCGCTGCGAAGCCTCGCCAGCAAAAGGAATACGACTATCTGCTGAAGTTTCTTCTTGTCGGTGACAGCGACGTCGGCAAACAAGAGATACTGAGTGGCCTCGAGGACGGTGCGTCCGAGTCTCCCTTCTGCAGTGGCAGTGGTATGTTTACTAACGCGATAGACTTAAGATTATCGGTAGCAAGAAAAGCACGAGTTTCTCACTAATTTGTGAGTTTTCAATGTTTTTGTATTTAGTTTTTATATTTATACATTCTTTCATAAGGATTTCTATTTGTCTATGTTAGTACAAGTTATTATCCAACTTTACACATTTATTTTTTTGTTTATACAGTTTTTTATGAAGGTTATAAAGGACTTTAGCAGAAAATATTACTCATTTAGATATTTACTTATTTTTTTGTGAGTTTGTGAGTTTTCATTGTTTTTGTATTTAGTTTTTACATTTATACATTCTTTCATAAGGATTTCTATTTGTCTATGTTAGGACAGGTTATTATCCAAGATCCAAGCTTTACACATTTATTTATTTTGTTTATATACTTTTTTATGAAGGTTATAAAGGACTAGCAGAAAATATTACTCATTTAGATATTTACTTATTTTTTTTAAGCAAGATACGTACGAGTTTTACACTAATTTGTGAGTTTTCATTGTTTTTGTATTTAGTTTTTATATTTATACATTCTTTCATAAGGATTTCTATTTGTCTATGTTAGGACAAGTTATTATCCAAGATCCAAGCTTTACACATTTATTTTTTTGTTTATACACTTTTTTGTGAAGGTTATAAAGGACTAGCAGAAAATATTATTTATTTACATATTTACTTATTTTTTTTAAGCAAGATACTCAGGATTTTTTCACTAATTTGTGAGTTTTCATTGTTTTTGTATTCAGTTTTTACATTTATATATTCTTTCATAAGGATTTCTATTTGTCTAGGATTTATATTTTTTAGTATGTAAAAGTTATTATCAACAAGCTTTACACATTTATTTTTTTGTTTATACACTTTTTTATGAAGGTATTATACTTATATACTTTTTTATGAAGGTATATATAAAGGACTAGCAGAAAATATTACTCATTTAGATATTTACTTATTTTTTTTAAGCAAGATATGCACGAGTTTTTAACTAATTTGTGAATTTTCAATGTTTTTGTATTTAGTTTTTACATTTATACATTCTTTCATAAGGATTTCTATTTGTCTATGTTAGTATGTACAAGTTATTATCCAACTTTATACATTTATTTTTTTGTTTATACACTTTTTTATGAAGGTTATAAAGGAGTAGCAGAAAATATTACTCATTTAGATATTTACTTATTTTTTTGAAGCAAGATACGCAGGATTTTTTCACTAATTTGTGAGTTTTCATTGTTTTTGTATTTAGTTTTTATATTTATACATTCTTTCATAAGGATTTCTATTTGTCTATGTTAGAACAAGTTATTATCCAAGATCCAAGCTTTACACATTTATTTTTTTGTTTATACACTTTTTTGTGAAGGTTATAAAGGACTAGCAGAAAATATTACTCATTTAGATATTTACTTATTTTTTTGAAGCAAGATATGCATGAGTTTTTTTACTAATTTGTGAGTTTCCATTGTTTTTGTATTTAGTTTTTATATTTATACATTCTTTCATAAGGATTTCTATTTGTCTATGTTAGGACAAGTTATTATCCAAGATCCAAGCTTTACACATTTATTTTTTTGTTTATACACTTTTTTATGAAGGTTATAAAGGACTAGCAGAAAATATTACTCATTTAGATATTTACTTATTTTTTTTAAGCAAGATATGCAGGATTTTTTCACTAATTTGTGAGTTTTCATTGTTTTTGTATTTAGTTTTTGCATTTATACATTCTTTCATAAGGATTTCTATTTGTCTATGTTAGGACAAGTTATTATCCAAGATCCAAGCTTTACACATTTATTTTTTTGTTTATACTCTTTTTTATGAAGGTTATAAAGGACTAGCAGAAAATATTATTTATTTAGATATTTACTTATTTTTTTTAAGCAAGATACGCTCGAGTTTTTCACTAATTTGTGAGTTTCCATTGTTTTTGTATTTAGTTTTTATATTTATACATTCTTTCATAAGGATTTTTCTATTTGTCTATGTTAGGACAAGTTATTATCCAAGATCCAAGCTTTACACATTTATTTTTTTGTTTATACTCTTTTTTATGAAGGTTATAAAGGGCTAGCAGAAAATATTACTCATTTAGATATTTACTTATTTTTTTTAAGCAAGATACGCAGGATTTTTTCACTAATTTGTGAGTTTCCATTGTTTTTGTATTTAGTTTTTATATTTATACATTCTTTCATAAGGATTTCTATTTGTCTATGTTAGTATGTAAGAGTTATTATCCAACTTTACACATTTATTTTTTTGTTTATACAGTTTTGGTATAAAGGTTATAAAGGACTAGTATAAAATATTATTCATTTAGATATTTACTTATTTTTTTTAAGCAAGATACGCACAAGTTTTTCACTAATTTGTGAATTTTCATTGTTTTTGTATTCACTTTTTATATTTATACATTCTTTCATAAGGATTTCTATTCGTCTATGTTAGTATGTACAAGTTATTATCCAACTTTACACATTTATTTATTTTTTTATACTCTTTTTTATGAAGGTTATAAAAGACTTTAGCAGAAAATATTACTCATTTAGATATTTACTTATTTTTTTAAATAAATAAACAACAAACGTGGATTATTGGTATGTCTACTTATAGGACAGATTTAAGATTATCAGTAATGAAATATGCAGGAGTTTTACTCATTAGTGAGTTTTCATTTTTTTTTGTATTTGGTTTTGTTTATACATTTTTTGTGAAAGTTATAAAGGACTTTAGCAGAAAATATTGCTCATTGCACAGAAAATAATCAAAAAAGTGAGTTAGTGATATGTCTACTTTACAGGACAGATTTAAGATTATCAGTAATGAAATATGCAGGAGTTTCACTAATTTGTGAGTTTTCATTCTTTTTGTATTCAATTTTGTTTATACATTCTTTCATAAGGATTTCTATTTGTCTATGTTAGTATGTACAAGTTATTATCCAACTTTACACATTTATTTTTTTGTTCATACATTTTTTTATGAAGGTTATGAAGGACTTTAGTAGAAAATATTACTCATTTAGATATTTACTTATTTTTTTGAATAAGTAAAGAAAAAAGTGGATTATTGGTATGTCTACTTATAGGACAGATTTAAGATTTGTGAGTTTGCATTTTCTTAATTTTGATTATTCACTTTTCTATTCAATTTTGTTTGTAAATTTTTTAATGAAGGTTATAAAGGACTTTAGCAGAAAATATTACTCATTTTTTTGAATAAATAAACAAAAAAGTGGATTATTGGTATATCTACTTACAGGACAGATATAAGATTTGTGAGTTTGCATTTTCTTAATTTTGATAATTCAATTTTGTATTCACTTTTGTTTAAATATTCATTGATAAGGATTTCTATTTGTCTATGTTATTGCAAGATTTTATCCAAGCTGTACACATTATTTTTTTTGTATTCAATTATGTTTGTACATTCTTTTATGAAGGTTATAAAGGACTTTAGCAGAAAATATTGCTCATTTAGACATTTACTTATTTTTTGGAATAAACAAAAAAGTGGGTTAGTGGTATGTCTACTTACAGGACAAGATTTGTGAGTTTGCATTTTCTTAATTTTGATTATTCAATTTTGTATTCAGTTTTGTTTATACATTCTTTACTAAGTGTTTTTATTTGACTATGTTAGTACAAGATATTATACAAGTTGTACACATTTACTTTTTTGTATTCAATTTAGTTTGTACATTTTTTTATGAAGGTTATAAAGGACTTCACCTGAAAATGTTGCTCATTTAGATATTTACTTAGTTTTTTAAATAAATAAACAAAAAAGTGGGTTAGTGGTACATGTACTTTACAGGACAGATTTAAGATTATCAGTAATTAAATATGTAGGAGTTTCAGTTATTTGTGAGTTTTCATTTTTGTTTGTATTCAGTTTTGTTTATACATTCTTTCATAAGTATTTTTATTTGTCTATGTTAGTATAAGTTATTATCCAAGCTTAATACATTTACTTTTTTGTATTGAATTTTGTTTATACATTTTTTAAATAAAGGTTTCTATTCATTTATGCAAACTTTAGCAGAAAATTTTGCTCATTCACATTAACATTTACTTCTTGTTTTGAACAAATAAACACAAAATGTGTTAGTGTTATGTTTACTTACAAGATACATTTAAGATTATCAGTAACAAAATATACATGAGTTTCATTCATTTGTGAGTTTAAAAAAATATTTTGCCAAAATAACTTTTGTATTAGTTTTTATTAACTTTATTATTTAATATTAAATTCTCCTTAATTTTGTTATATTGTATATTAACGAGCTATTTTTTTTCCACAGCATACAAAACAACTACTATCCTGCTGGATGGCAAGAGGGTAAAATTACAATTGTGGGATACTTCTGGTCAAGGAAGATTCTGTACGATTATACGTTCGTATTCTCGTGGCGCTCAGGGAATTCTACTTGTATACGATATCACAAATAAATGGTCATTTGATGGTATAAATAGATGGCTCAAAGAAGTAGAAGAGGTGAGAAATATTACCTGTTACTGAAGAAAGTATTTTAAAAAGTAGTAGACATTTAGTAAAAATACAAACAGACATACTTTCATTTTTTCAGTTGAATCTGAATAGAGTGTAATTAAAAATTTTAATTTACTGTTATAATTATTAAGTATTACAATGTTAAATTAAAAATGTTACATTTTAATTTACATTTTTACATTTTTATTAGTGTACTGTGACTTTTACAGATTATCGTGGCTAAAATATCTTGCATTTTCGATACAAGAACTCGTGCCATTTTAATAGTTTCGTGAAGTCTGAAATCAGAAACGGAAAGAAGACTCGATCTTTTAAATAATCGTAAAAAGTCATGTAACCGGTACTTTCTGAGGTACAATATGCGACTTGAGAACAATAGTGAAAGCCAAAATTCGATATTTTGAAGAAAAAAAAATTTCGGTTCTTAAGGTTGGATTTTTCGACCAAAAGTCGGATCTGTGAATTCTGAAGTCAGAGCCGACCCAAAGTGATTTTTTCAAAAATCATCGTAAAAAGGCATGTAAACGGTACTTTCTGAGGTACAATATGCGACTTGAAAAAGATAATGAAGGCCAAAATTCGATATTTTGAAGAAAAAAAATGTAGGTTCTTTAGGTTGGATTTCCCAACTAAAAGTCGGATCTGTGAATTCTGAAGTCAGAACCGGCCAAAAGTGACTTTCAAAAATCATCGTAAAAAGGCATGTAACCGGTACTTTCTGAGGTACAATATGCGACTTGAGAACGATAGTGAAGGCCAAAATTCAATATTTTGAAGAAAAAAAAATTTAGGTTTTTTAGGTCGGATTTTCCGACCAAAAGTCGGATCTGTGAATTCTGAAGTCAGAACCGACCAAAAGTGACTTTTTCAAAAATCATCGTAAAAAGGCATGTAACCGGTACTTTCTGAGGTACAATATGCGACTTGAGAACGATAGTGAAGGCCAAAATTCGATATCTTGAAAAAAAAATTATTTAGGTTCTTTAGGTTCGATTTTCCGACCAAAAATCGGATCTGTGAAAAATCGACCAAACGTTACTTTTTAAAAAATCATTGTAAAAGGGCATGTAACCGGTACTTTCTGGGGTACAATATGCGACTTGAGAACGATAGTGAAGGCCAAAATTCGATATCTTGAAAAAAAAATTATTTAGGTTCTTTAGGTTCGATTTTCCGACCAAAAATCGGATCTGTGAAAAACCGACCAAAAGTGACTTTTTTAAAAATCATCGTAAAAAGGCATGTAACCGGTACTTTCTGGGGTACAATATGCGACTTGAGAACGATAGAGAAGACCAAAATTCGATATCTTGAAAAAAAAATTATTTAGGTTCTTTAGGTTCGATTTTCCGACCAAAAATCGGATCTGTGAAAAATCGACCAAACGTTACTTTTTAAAAAATCATTGTAAAAGGGCATGTAACCGGTACTTTCTGGGGTACAATATGCGACTTGAGAACGATAGTGAAGGCCAAAATTCGATATCTTGAAAAAAAAATTATTTAGGTTCTTTAGGTTCGATTTTCCGACCAAAAATCGGATCTGTGAAAAACCGACCAAAAGTCGCTTTTTTTTAAATCATCGTAAAAGGGCATGTAACCGGTACTTTCTGGGGTACAATATGCGACTTGAGAACGATAGTGAAGGCCAAAATTCGATATGTTGAAAAAAAAATTATTTAGGTTCTTTAGGTTCGATTTTCCGACCAAAAATCGGATCTGTGAAAAATGGACCAAAGGTGGCTCTTTTTAAAATCATCGTAAAAGGGCATGTAACCGGTACTTTCTGGGGTACAATATGCGACTTGAGAACGATAGTGAAGGCCAAAATTCGATATCTTGAAAAAAAAATTATTTAGGTTCTTTAGGTTCGATTTTCCGACCAAAAATCGGATCTGTGAAAAACCGACCAAAAGTGACTTTTTTAAAAATCATCGTAAAAAGGCATGTAACCGGTACTTTCTGGGGTACAATATGCGACTTGAGAACGATAGAGAAGACCAAAATTCGATATCTTGAAAAAAAAATTATTTAGGTTCTTTAGGTTCGATTTTCCGACCAAAAATCGGATCTGTGAAAAATCGACCAAACGTTACTTTTTAAAAAATCATTGTAAAAGGGCATGTAACCGGTACTTTCTGGGGTACAATATGCGACTTGAGAACGATAGTGAAGGCCAAAATTCGATATCTTGAAAAAAAAATTATTTAGGTTCTTTAGGTTCGATTTTCCGACCAAAAATCGGATCTGTGAAAAACCGACCAAAAGTCGCTTTTTTTAAAATCATCGTAAAAGGGCATGTAACCGGTACTTTCTGGGGTACAATATGCGACTTGAGAACGATAGTGAAGGCCAAAATTCGATATGTTGAAAAAAAAATTGTTTAGGTTCTTTAGGTTCGATTTTCCGACCAAAAATCGGATCTGTGAAAAATGGACCAAAGGTGGCTCTTTTTAAAATCATCGTAAAAGGGCATGTAACCGGTACTTTCTGGGGTACAATATACGACTTGAGAACGATAGTGAAGGCCAAAATTCGATATGTTGAAGAAAAAAATTATTTAGGTTCTTTAGGTTCGATTTTCCGACCAAAAATCGGATCTGTGAAAAACCGACCAAAAGTGGCTTTTTTAAAAATCATCGTAAAAAGGCATGTAACCGGTACTTTCTGGGGTACAATATGCGACTTGAGAACGACAGTGAAGGCCAAAATTCGATATCTTGAAAAAAAAATTATTTAGGTTCTTTAGGTTCGATTTTCCGACCAAAAATCGGATCTGTGAAAAATCGACCAAAAGTGGTTTTTTAAGAAATCATCGTAAAAAGGTATGTAACCGGTACTTTCTGGGGTACAATATGCGACTTGAGAACGATAGTGAAGTTCAAAATTCGATATCTTGAAGAAAAAGCATGTAGGTTGGATTTTCCGATCGGAAGTCGGGCCTGTGAATTCTGAAATCAAAGTCGGAAAAAAATTACAATTTTTACAATCATTCACAGCCGTCAAAATAAACAACATGCCTGAAGTTGTTCGCCGACGAGTATCAACTTCACGCTGGTACGACAGCCATTTACGGAACGACTAAAGTGACAACAATACTTATATATCGAAAATGCGAGATTATTCATCCACTGATTTTTTGAAGAGGGAAAACCTAACTTTATCCTTTTTATTCACACATTGTAATGTTTTTCTTGTGTATATATTTACACAAGCAAAACAATTTTTTGTAAAAAAAAGCATGACCCTGTGAAATAAATAAATAAAATGTTTTGTTTATTTTAGCATGCCCCGGGAGTTCCGAAGGTTCTCGTCGGGAATCGTCTTCATTTAGCTTTCAAGAGACAAGTCGGCGAGCGAGACGCCGAGGCTTATGCAGCTAAAAATCGCATGGCGTTTTTTGAAGTTTCGCCTCTCTGCGACTTCAACATACGCGAAAGTTTTTCTGAACTTTCACGCATGGCTCTTCATCGCAATGGCATGGAAAGATTATGGAGATCCAACAAAGGTAATAAAGAAGAAACAAAAAAATGAATAATTGGCACTTAATAATAATTAATACACAATATAATCTTTTTGAGAAAAAAAAAAAAAAAAAAAAAAAAAAAAAAATTGATGAAAAAATATATAAAAGGTGCTCTTCCATTTTTTCCAATATTTCGTTTCAAATGCTTATACGTAATTCTATAATTACTATAGCTAATTCTATAGTTTTACAACTCTGATTCTGACAATAATTTTTTTTTTATGATTTAAAAAATTTCATTGAGAGAAATTACACCGAGAAAAAAATTGGTAAGATCAACCGAAATGTGCGGTTGCGGATGGCGAAATAAATATTTGGTTAATTGGACATGTATATTTGATTGAACGAACCAACGCATAGTTGAATCAACTTTCCTTAATTCACAATAACTATTACTTCGTTTACAGAACAAAATATTTCTTTTGCCAAAATATTTTTTTCTCAGTGTACTAAAATGGGAATTATGTATTTATTTATACAAGACATTATATTGGAAATTAATAGTTTTTTCAGCTATTCAAAAGTTTACACATTGAATTATAATCGATACATGTTATTTTGATGAAATCATAATATTAAGGGGATGCTGGAGTAGATTCTTCTATCGACTTTGGTCGGTAAGTCTTCCGATTATGACACAGATGGCGCCGACGTAGTTTGTTTACTTTTGGAAAAAGCTACTGAATATCCCGAAATTCAATACGGCCGCACACGATATGGCAATAGACCTTTGCTGTTAGATATAATTGTTTCTGGAAATTAGATATGTAAAATCAGACCGGACGTCAATTCTGTGATGATTTCTGAATATTCCAAAACCATCAGAATGTCGACTACACAAGCTAAATCCATATATAGTGTATACTACGTTCGCGTTGCAAAGGCTCGGAGCTTTTCCAAAAGTAAACAGACTACGTCGGCGCCACCTGTGTCCTAATGGGGAAACTTCATTCACGCTCTCCTCGACCTACTCTGATCGCGAACAAACTGCGTAAACGTACTTTACAAACTACGTGTGCTTCTTTTGTGCTATCGCCAATCCAACAGTCTTAAAAAATGCGAAGAACCTCATAGAATCGGCGTCCACGCTCTTCTTTTGAATGTGATGTCTAGAAATGTTAATATAGGACGAAATAGGTGGTGTTTACAGTCCGAGCGGCCATATTGGTTTTCGGTAGGTTTACAAAATTTCGATGTTCTTTATTTTTCAAGTGTTTTCATCCAAAATTCGAGCGGACGCCGATGCGCCTATGTTGATATTGTAATCCTGTGCAATTTGAAACATATTTGTAATATATTAACAACATAGTTTGTAAACTACGAAACCGAAGCTTTTTACCGACCAAAGTCGGTAAAAAAAATCTACTCCAGCATCCCCTTAAGGTAATGTGACACATGTTCGAAAACTGCAATCGATATCGAAAACTGTAATCAAATCTACTCAAAGCCGGTTAATATTTCAGACAAAAGCAAATTAGCTTTGACTTCGTCTATCTACGACGGAGTACAACCTATTTTTTTTTCATCTAAAATATTAAGCGCCACTGAGTAGTTTTGATTACAGTTTTTTATACCGATTGCAGTTTCCCAGCAGTTTTCGAACATGTGTCACATCACCTTAAGGGGATGCTGGAGTCGAATGTAGAAGCATGTTTTTACCGACCGAAGTCGGTAAAAACAGGCTTTTTCGTAATTTTGATTATTCTTCGTTAATACCCTACAGATATGCTTCAAATTATACACGATTGTAGTATCGACATAAACAAGTGGACGTACATTCGAATATTTGGTGAATACGTGCAATAAATGAAAATATTCGTATATTACTAAGCCTGGATCATCGCGGGGATCGCAAACAGACTACGTGATCGTAGTTTCGGTTTTGCGTAGATTCCTTTTGTGTAATTGACTTTCCGACGCCCGTGGAATATTCAGAGACCACTAAAGAATGGACGTACATTTCGTTTTTACGTATGTGAATTCCACAATCATTTATGTCACACCAAACAGATGGTGTTGTCAAACATTGACGGCCATTTTGATCTTGGCAGGCTTAGTAATATACGAATATTTTTATTCATTGTACGTATTCACCCAATATTCGAATGTACGTCCACTTGTTTATGTTGATACTACAATCGTGTATAATTTGAAGCATATCTGTAGCGTATTAACGAAGAATAATCAAAACTACGAAAAAGCCTGTTTTTACCGACCAAAGTCGGTAATAAAATCTACTCCAGCATCACCTTAAGACGAATAGTGTTTTATTTATGTCTTGTCTCATTTTAAGGAGGATCGGTGGCCACTCCCAAAGTCAAATCAGAGATAAATTTTCGCGATCGATTCTTTAAAGTTTAATGTATTAAATAATAACAGTGGAGGATGATTTGTATTGAAGCATGTAGACTTAATCCAGAGAAAGATTAATAGTCACGGATTTGCATAAAGATTAACTGATTAACGTTTCTTTTCAGTGTGATATATTTTCGTTCAGTTTTTTCCAAGTATTATCTTTAATTCTTTGTCGATTTTTATGAACGATAGCTCATTGTTTTTCTTAAAAGATATTCTACGAATTGACCTCCTAGATATTTCATAGTGTTCATCGTTTTGTAATTATAGCCTGTTGTTTATGAAAGTATTTTTATTTCTGTTAAACAACAGTCTAGAATTATTAAACAATTAACACTATGAAATATCTAGGCGGTCAACTCGTAGAGTATCTTTTAAGGTAGAGAATGAGCTGTCACTTATTCAAATCGGCCAAGAATTACAGATTATACTTGAAAAAAACTGAACGAAAATGTATCCTATTGAAAAGAAACGTTAATCAGTTAATATTTATGCAAATCCGTCACCATTAATCTTTCTCTGGATTAAGTCTACATGCTTCAATACAAATCACCCTCCACAGCTATTATTTAATGCAATAAACTTTAAAGAATCGATTACGAAAATTTATCTCTGATTTGACTTTGACAGTCGTCACCGATCGTCCTTAACCATTCGAATTTTTCCTCAGTGCTCAGTCTGCAAGAACTCGCCTGCCGAGCGATTGTGGCAAGAACAACGGTCTACGGAATAGACCAATTGCCACTTCCGACGTCGATTAAGTCACACCTCAAGTCGTACGCGATGACGACGACTTCGCAGCCTCGTTACAACGGAAATCGCTCGCAGAGCTCGAGCAAAAGTCTCGGCTCGCATAATCGTAAGCTGCGCTTTGTCGGCGCGGGCCACAACGGCATAACAACACCGGGAAGTTCGCCCGGTAGCGTTAGCGACTCGAGAACGAGTTGCGCCGGTCGTAATTCATGCGCAATATCCTGAGGGCTAAGTCACGCGACGATGTTAGAAATAAACGACGAGCGGTGCGATATCAGCGTTCTTCCTCTTGCTGTTCCCCCGCTGAACAGGTTTGTAATTGTTATTATTTGTAGATAGCAATAACACACATTTAAGAGAGAAAGAAATAAGAGAAAAATCACGTCGTGCCCGTCGCAACCGATTTTGCGTCCCGTTCGCGACTGATTAACGCAGATTATTGAACGAATGGCAACTTTGATATTCTTCACACATCCCGAAACAAAAAAAAAACAATTTGTCAAATAGTTATAACGAAGATTAACAGTATTTTTCACACTCATCATCATCGCGAAGGAAAACAAATAAATACATTTTTTTCTTCGTTTCGTGACGTTAACATTTTGTTTTCGATTAATCTTTGAAAAGTAATGTTGTAGTATTGTGGATTAGATAATTACACGAGCAAGTACTTACTCCCGTTGATTTTTTAATCGCGGTTTTGTCGATAATATCAATAGAGCTTTGAATCTCCATTATTTTATTTCATAAGCTCAAATCGCATAACTTAACAATTATTATTTTACGACAATTAAATTCCGTTTTTTGTAAAACATGATTTTCACATTTGTTGCCTATTGTATAAGAAAAGAACATTTTTTATAACATTTTACGATGGATTCTTGAAAAATATCGAGATATATTTAAGACATTGAAAGAATAAACCAATAATTTCAGTTAGTCGTGAAATTTCGTCGAAAATAAATGTTTTTTTCTTGCTGTTCAAAAGTTTGGATGATTTTTTATAAGCGCTGCAATAATTATTATTGTTGTGAAAAAAATGTATTATGATGTAATAATTGTGAAAAAAATGATATAAATTTGTATTTGAAAAAATGATGGAGACTTAAAACTCTGAATGTAAATCGACGAATTTATAAAATCCCTCCGCGCAGCGTCTCGTCGCCACGATATTAAGAGGGAAACAAATACATACATACACACACACACACACACACTTTATTTATACCGTGTAGCTGTCGATAAATTATATTCTATGTATATAACTGTTGTATCGATAATACTGATGTGACATATATTTTACTGTTAAAGTTTTACGATTCTTTTGTCGTGCGTTCTTCATTAAAATTCTACAATTATTAGGCGACCGTGTGCCGCGTGGACGTGAGTACTTGTCCAGTTAAAGCATTTCTACAAAACGAATAAATGAGGAAATGTTTTGAGCAACCTGAAAAACCTGCAGCGCGAGCGATTGAAAAAATAAGTACGAAAAATGTACCGTGGCACCTCTTCTACCTTTTTATAAGCTCTCGAAGTAGCAAGAAAAAAAGAAAAATTCTTTGTTTAACGAGTCAACAATAAAACATATTTTTAAATATAATATCAACTGTCGAAAAATTGAGATATTTCGGGCCAGAGTTGTAAATGCCTAATATTTATGGGGTAAAACACGTCAAATCGGCCACACGAATTTTTCATTTCAATAAAAAGTTTTCAAATTTGTTGAGGATGTTAATCTGGCTGAGAACAAAAATTACACATTTTTTCAGATTTTTTTTATCGCATATTTCAGCCGTTACAAAAAACTGAAAATAATAATCGTTAATTTTTTAACGCCAAAACTACAGCTCTCGCAAAAAAATCACGTGAACAAAAAATTTAAGGTATTTAACGTTCTTTTCAATAAATTTTTTGCAAAATCTTCCTACTCTGTTTTATGCTATTTTTCAATGGAATAAAAATATAATATTTTTTTCTCCAAAACTGCGTTACCGATTCGGCTGAAATTTTTACATTTTGTTCCTTAATGTGTCTAGAATCTGAGAAAAAATTGGCGAGATGAGCGGCGATTTCATTCCACTGTTACAGCTCTTCAAACGATCGAATACCAGGGCAATCTAATGTGTAATTGCTCTGTACGTTCAACAGACTGTGTACATAATAATTCTAAAGCCCGCACTGCATTTTTGCATCGGATATTTTTCCCTCTTCAATTTTTGGGTTTTTAAATACATTTATTTTATCGACTGATGGAATTGAAACTTTTTTCCTGATGACACGTAATTCATCATCGTGCTCTTTTCTGATCAATCGAAAATTGGCAAAACGTGGTGAATGAATGTCTATTGAGTTCAATATTCACGTGCACAATGTTACACGACCATCATTCTGCGTTGTGAACACAAAGTGTGAACGACAGGTGCGGGGGAATTTGCCAATTAACCTAATTTAAAAAAAAATTAAAAATTAAAAATAACAAAAAAATAAACAAGTGACGCGGGCTTTAGATTTTTCTATTGACAGTCTCAACCCTGTTGAACGCAGAGAGCAATTACACATTAGATTACCGTTATGTTCGATCATTCGAAGAGCTGTAACTGTGGAACGAAGTCGCCGCCCATCTCGCCAATTTTTTTTCAGATTCTTAACATATTAAGGAACAAAATGTAAAAATCTCATCTGAATCGAGAACGCAGTTTCGGAGAAAAAAAATATTGAAATATTATTTTATTGAAAAATAGCATAAAACGGAGTAGGAAAATTTGCAAAAAAAATTTGTTGTAAAGAACGTTAGATACTTTAAATTTTTTGTTAACATGATTTTTTTGCGAGAGCCATAGTTTTGGCGTTAAAAAATTAACGATTATTTTTTTCAGTTATTTGTAACGGTTGAAATATGCAATAAAAAAATCTGAAAAAATTTGAAAATTTTATTTTCAGCCAGACCAACATCCTCGAGAAATTTGAAAACTTTTTATTGAAATGAAAAATTCGTGTGGCCGTCTTGACGTGTTTTATCCCTTATAGAAATAATGATGATGATACGATCAGCTCTATAATTATGATTTTATAATAATAACATGTAGCGATTGTAATACGATGATTAAACTTTGGAATGGCTGCAAAAATTATTATTTTTCAAGAAAAATTCACGGTAAACCTTTTGAAAAAATGGAAAAAAATAAGTAATGCATTACTTATTTCTTCCATTTTTCCACTATTTCTTGCAATATTAAAGCGAAAATTAGTATTTTTTTTCAGCTATTCAAATGTTTACACTCTATTTTATAATCACTACATATTATTATTATGAAATCGTAATTACAAAACAAATTGTACTGTAAACTATATCTCATTAATTAATGGGGATTTACAACTCTGTTTGGGGCATTATGACCGTCGTCGATATAGTTGATTATTTTTTAAATCATTCACCCCAATGAATGGAGTTTGCTCAATTTTTTTCAAAATTTTCATTGCATATTTCGCGCACTTGTGAATTTCTAAAAATTGCGTTTAAAAACTTTCGATTGCTCGTATCTTCTTAGATATAAGTCGTATCGTCAAAAAACCTGGATAAAAGTTTTTCATTTTCAAGTGTTCTTTTATATGAAATTATTTAAAAAATTCTTTAACTCCTCCGAAGCGATTTTTCATTAATAAACATAAAAATCCATTTTTCAAAAATTTGGACATTTTTTATTTTTTCCGATAAAATCTCTAAGATACTATTCGAATACTTTTTTCGAATTTGTATGAGAGTTTAAAAGATAAATAAAAAATGAAAACTCGCATTAAAAAATCGGAAAAAAATGTATCACTTCTAACTTTTTTCCCAAAGTGGGACAATTTCTTTCGGATTTTTAATGCGAATTTTCATTATTTATTTATCTTTTAAACTCTCATAAAAATTCGAAAAAAGTATTGTCCCACTATTCGTCTAGGCTTAAAATATTCGTCTTCATGAGTAGTATTTTAGATATTTTTTCGAAAAAAAATTAAAAATGTCCAAGTTTTTGAAAAATCGATTTTTATGTTTATTAATTAAAAATCAATGATTCGGAGGGGTTGAAGAATTTTAAAAATAAATTTGCATAAAAGTATACTTCAAAATGAAAATCTTTTATATACATTTTTTTACGATACGACTTATATCCAAGAAAATACGTGCATTCGAAAGTTTTTAAACGCTATTATTCGAGCAATTTTCATAAATTCACAAGTGCGCGAATTGTACGATGAAAAATTTGAAAAAAATTGAGGATGCTCCAACCATTCGGGTAAATGACTATAAAAATAATCAACAATATCGGTGTATAATGTCCCATTTATCAATGAATATTTGTCTTTTATCGGATTTCGACATGATTTTCCCTCTTTAGTTTCGCCGAATGAGAAAATAAAGTCTGCCTTTCACTGTTTGTGGCTTGAGGATCTTTCGAGATACCAGAGGCAGCCACATAGGGTACATTTGCGTAAAAAGATAACGTAATTTGAGATACGATTGAGTAAACCGTCCTCAACAGCGCTGTTGGCAAGTTTATTGAAATAAAGTCCATTAATTTTTCCCCGAATAGACCAAATGACTCCTTCTACATATATATTTGTACTGTAAATAGATAAAGACTCTCTAATTTAATTATCGATTGGCTCGTTTCATAGCATCATAGAAAAAGAAAAAAAAATTATGTGTGAATTGCGTCGAAGTACGTGAAAAATCGTTTGAACTCGTCTAATTAAACGATTAGATGGAGACTGAAGTTCTGTAAGCTTTTTGCTGCGGCATTGGAGGTTCGTGAATGGCACCGAGTGTACAAATGTATCACCCCGAAATATGATTTTCGTCTTATTTTCGAGTCAATTGCGTAGAGGTAGAGTCTTCAACTATAGCGAATATCGTCGTATCCACAAACAGGGTTTACTGTGTAAAAATTATGCATTTCGAGTGTCTTGGATCTTCGGGAATCGAGGCATTCGTATTCGCTGAAAATATGGCTAAATACAGGCAAGTTTTGCGTTTTAATCAGAATTATAACAATTCAATTACTTCCTAACCCACTATATTCATTTATTCCATAATTAATGTATCATTCAATTTTTTTCTCGAATATTTCTTCATATTCGTACATAAAAGTATTACATTAATTAAAAACATTTAAAAAAATAACCAATTTCCGCATAATTTCGTTAAAAAATGCTTAAAAATGGAAAATAATAAATAATGGGACCTTTTCGATTTTAATAGATTTTTCTAAAGCCGATTATATTTCCGATTAAAAAAAAAATGTGCGAGTCAAATCTGTTCCGTCTTTAAAAAGCCACAGCAGCCTCGAAACTCACCCGGAGTTCAAGTTAACATTCAGAGTTATTTTTTGTACATTTTGTAGCAAACGAAAAGATACTATCGATATCTCATACAAAAGTATGAGTGAAAATATGTTGTATCCCAAAATTCGAAGTAGCGTACAAAAATACAACAAGAAAAATGTCTGCGATTTTACAATCTCTTCATCGTTTCGGTTGATTCGAAGTCCGAAGACTGAAAAATTGAGGGAAAAGAAACGTGGCTTCTTTTTTAAGAAAATTGACTGGCAGCTTTCGCGAATGACTCTGGATCATCAAAACGATGAAGAAATCGACAAATCGAAAGCACCAAACGTCTCCATTCGGATTTTGTGTATCCAAACATCAGTAAATTCGACATTCCTTTCGTGGGGACAAGTAAAAGGGAAGAAACTCGAGATTAAATCCTGCAAAAGTTCTTTCTGCGCTTGGCAGGATTTAACGCTGCATGTCGCAATGAAAATTAAGGACTAGCTACACGACGACGATGTAAACAGGGGTCGAGGATATTTTTGTAAACCGTGTATACAGTATTCGTTAAAAAAAACAATTGACAATTTCTACCGTTCAGAAAATTAGTCTTCTGCGTCTGAAGACAATTGCGGTCGAATTACAACGTCTACGTGGTTGATTATCAGAGTTGTAAATGCCTAATACTTATAGAAATAATGATGATGATACGATCAGCTCTATAATTATGATTTTATAATAAATAACATGTAGCGATTGTAATACGATGATTAAACTTTGGAATGGCTGGAAAAATTATTATTTTTCAATAAAAATTCACGGTAATCCTTTTTACAGTCTTTTTTTACAGTAAAATTTGTTTAGTAATTATGATTTCATAATAATAATATTTAGTGATTATAAAATACAGTGTAAACAATTGAATAGCTGTAAAAAAATACTAATTTTCGCTTTAATATTGCAAGAAATAGTGGAAAAAATGGAAAAAAAAAAAGTAATGCATTACTTATTTTTTTCCATTATTCAATTGTTTACACTGTATTTTATAATCACTAAATATTATTATTATGAAATCATAATTACAAAACAAATTTTACTGTAAAAAAAGACTGTCAAAAGGCTTACCGTCAATTTTTATTTTAAAAATAAGTAATGCATTACTTATTTTTTTCCATTTTTTCCACTATTTCTTGCAATATTAAAGCGAAAATTACTATTTTTTTACAGCTATTCAATTGTTTACACTCTATTTTATAATCACTAAATATTATTATTATGAAATCATAATTACAAAACAAATTTTACTGTAAACTATATCTCATGAATTAATGGGGATTTACAACTCTGTTGATTATTAAGACTCTTAGCTATTTCAACAACAACAAAAATATATATATAACGATAGAGTCATGAAATGAAATTTGAAATGAAGATTTTACCCAAGATTTAATCCTCCTAATCGTGTAAAGTTTAATAAATTGCGAGGGGATTCGAGGAGAAGGCTGAAACGCGCGTTTCCGCCTCTATACATCGTGTTACTTACACCATAGATTAGATTAACGACTTTGTATAATAATTATAAAATTATAATTGTAATATTTATTTACTCTAACTATAAATTGCTACACTTCTATCTATAATAAACGATATGATATTGTAAGATGTTGCATTTTTTTTTCTGCTTCATCAGATGAAGTTTTATCATCCCTTTTAAAAATATATTATAGAGATTGATAGAGATCGATAGAATTTGAATGGGATTTAATCGTATATTATCATCTCTATCTATTCGGACTTTGATCAATTTATACAAATTGAATAGTTGTTATTAGTTTCCTTTAGTTTTCGTTTTCTATTGGTTAAATACGATAGATACGTTATCGGGATGAATGGTACACTAACGAATTTATAATATTTTATAATTTTTTTTAAACTGATTTTTAAATAAATTCTTAGATCTCTTATTATCCGAAATCAATGCTCTTATTAGTATCTTGATATGCTTGATTATTTATTAGATTTTTCTCGTATCGCGAAGTACTCAAATACGGATAAAATAAAACTTTCGGTAAGGAATGTATACGTGAAGCATTCTTACAGAGTTAATTAACATAAATAATTTAGTAAGAAAGATGCTAAAAAACTGCTCAATTTACTGTTTTTACTCATAAGTACGTGAAGCGGCTTATATATTATTAATGTATATTATCTTACAAGAGCGAGTTTGGATGGAATAGTTAGGCAGTCTATCAGAGATCATGAAAGTTAAGCAGCTTGGGCCGCGGTCACTACAAAGATGGGTGACCAGAAAAAAACGTAATTATCCGGTCGATTTCTTTTTTTTTTTTGCTTGGAATAGTACATCATGGGTATATACGTACAATCGTATATATTTTTATTATTAAATTAAATACAAAAATTATATTATTTATAATAATATTATAGGATATGGACGAAACATATAGGATTTCGATCGTAAATTTATGATAGTACAACCAAAGTCCGTATTCGTAACGATAGAGTTTTTTATAATCGTTTTCTATCATTTATTTTTACCAGGGATGATGAAAATTCAAGAAAATCCATTTATTTTTTTATATTTTGTTTAAAACATCTCAAACAGTTAGAAAATTAAATTTTGAGAAAATATTTGGAGAACATTTTAGCAGACACGATAATCATTTTAATTGGTACGATTTGTGCAGAAATTTCTCCAAAAATTTCAAATAGTATGGATCTTTGAACTTGAAACAAAAAAAAAATTGAGATAAAGAGTTAATTTTTTGTTGTACAAGCCTAATACCAATAAATAATGTTTTTACTTTGCAATATGTATTCTACGATTGAGTTAACTTAGTTAAATTGAATAGAATTTATATGATGTTATAAAACAAAAAGTAGAGACGAAGGAAGCGATGAGAAAAGTCAAGTGAGCAAAATCCGCTCGCCCATTATATTATATTATTTTTTATATATATATTATAATTTTATTATTTTATATATATTATTTTTTTAAATTATATTATTTATAATAATATTATAGGATATGGACGAAACATATAGGATTTCGATCGTAAATTTATGATAGTACAACCAAAGTCCGTATTCGTAACGATAGAATTTTTTATAATCGTTTTCTATCATTTATTTTTACCAGGGATGATGAAAATTCAAGAAAATCCATTTATTTTGTTATATTTTGTTTAAAACATCTCAAACAGTTAGAAAATTAAATTTTGAGCAAATGTTTGGAGAACGTTTTAGCAAACACGATAATCATTTTAATTGGTACGATTTGTGTAGAAATTTTGCAAAAATTTCAAATATTATGGATCTTTGAACTTGAAACAAAAAAAAATATTGAGATAACGAGTTAATTTTTTGTTGTACAAGCCTAATACCAATAAATAATGTTTTTACTTTGCAATATGTATTCTACGATTGAGTTAACTTAGTTAAATTGAATAGAATTTATATGATGTTATAAAACAAAAAGTAGAGACGAAGGAAGCGATGAGAAAAGTCAAGTGAGCAAAATCCGCTCGCCCATTATATTATATTATTTTATATATATATATATATTATAATTTTATTATTTTATATATATTATTTTTTTAAATTATATTATTTATAATAATATTATAGTATATGGACGAAACATGTAGGATTTCGATCGTAAATTTATGATAGTACAACCAAAGTCCGTATTCGTAACGATAGAATTTTTATAATCGTTTTCTATCATTTATTTTTACCAGGGATGATGAAAATTCAAGAAAATCCATTTATTTTGTTATATTTTGTTTAAAACATCTCAAACAGTTAGAGAATTAAATTTTGAGCAAATATTTGGAGAACATTTTAGCAGACACGATAATCATTTTAATTGGTACAATTTGTGCAGAAATTTCTCCAAAAATTTCAAATAGTATGGATCTTTGAACTTGAAACAAAAAAAAATAGAGATAAAGAGTTAATTTTTTGTTGTACAAGCCTAATACCATTAAATAATGTTTTTACTTTGCAATATGTCTTCTATGATTGAGTTAACTTTGTTAAATTGAATAGAATTTATATGATGTTATAAAACAAAAAGTAGAGACGAAGGAAGAGATGAGAAAAGTCAAGTGAGCAAAATCCGCTCGCCCATTATATTATATTATTTTATATATATATATATTATAATTTTATTATTTTATATATATTATTTTTTTTAATTATATTATTTATAATAATATTATAGGATATGGACGAAACATATAGGATTTCGATCGTAAGTTTATGATAGTACAACCAAAGTCCGTATTCGTAACGATAGAATTTTTTATAATCGTTTTCTATCATTTATTTCTACCAGGGATGATGAAAATTCAAGAAAATCCATTTATTTTTTTATATTTTGTTTAAAACATCTCAAACAGTTAGAAAATTAAATTTTGAGCAAATATTTGGAGAACATTTTAGCAGACACGATAATCATTTTAATTGGTACGATTTGTGTAGAAATTTTGCAAAAATTTCAAATATTATGGATCTTTGAACTTGAAAAAAAAAAAATAGAGATAAAGAGTTAATTTTTTGTTACACAAGCCTAATATACCATTAAATAATGTTTTTACCTTGCAATATGTCTTCTATGATTGAGTTAACTTAGTTAAATTGAATAAAATTTATATGATGTTATAAAACAAAAAGTAGAGACGAAGGAAGCGATGAGAAAAGTCAAGTGAGCAAAATCCGCTCGCCCATTATATTATATTATTTTTTATATATATATTATAATTTTATTATTTTATATATATTATTTTTTTAAATTATATTATTTATAATAATATTATAGGATATGGACGAAACATATAGGATTTCGATCGTAAATTTATGATAGTACAACCAAAGTCCGTATTCGTAACGATAGAATTTTTATAATCGTTTTCTATCATTTATTTTTACCAGGGATGATGAAAATTCAAGAAAATCCATTTATTTTTTTATATTTTGTTTAAAACATCTCAAACAGTTAGAAAATTAAATTTTGAGCAAATATTTGGAGAACGTTTTAGCAGACACGATAATCACTTTAATTGGTACGATTTGTGTAGAAATTTTGCAAAAATTTCAAATATTATGGATCTTTGAACTTGAAACAAAAAAAAATTGAGATAAAGAGTTAATTTTTTGTTGTACAAGCCTAATACCATTAAATAATGTTTTTACATTGCAATATGTATTCTATGATTAAGTTAACTTAGTTTAATTGAATAGAATTTATATGCTGTTATAAAACAAAAAGTAGAGACGAAGGAAGCGATGAGAAAAGTCAAGTGAGCAAAATCCGCTCGCCGATTATTTAAATCAAGAGACAGACGTTGCTGTGCGAATTTTTATGTGTCACAAACGCGTCAATTTTCTTAAAAATTTACACAAAACGACGAGAAGCTAATTTTTTTTAAAAGTTTTTTTTGTGAGATGTCCACGTCGACGAGACAAGAATTTTGTGGAGATGCCGAAGGAAACACAGAAGCTTGTCCAACGGAGGAAGAAACGGATCCTGTTCCTCAACAACTCAAGGAAATCATCAGTTTGATGGGCTCCATAAACAGACGATTAGAGGATTGTGCGGTCGAGTGGCAATCGACGGTCTCGCGAAAACAGTGGAGAATTCTTGATGCTAAGCCAGTTTCCCAAAAATCTTGGGAACAATCGCTGCTTGCTAGAACATATTTTACAGATAAATCTTTGGACGAGGCATTTCAAGGTTTACTTCTCCAGGACAGAAGTTTTACTGAGCAATTGAATAATTTTGTTGGTGAGAATTCGTCAGATTATTATTTAGCAATTTGATAACATATAATAAATAATTTGGCTTTTTAATTAGTTCATAATCAGAGTTGTAAATCTCGAATTCTTCTATAAATATAGTCGATGATATAATTGACTTTATAATTACTTTTCCATAAAATTAACATGGGGCGATTTTAATATGTTTAAACTTTTGAATAGCTGCAAAAAATATTAATTTTTAGTTCAATTTCATGGTAATCTTCTTGAAAAAATGAAGAAAAACAGTCAATGCATTGCAAAAATAATGGAGGGTTTTATTCTTCCATTTTTGCTGCATTTTTTCCCAATTCTTGATTGAAAATGAGATTTCTTTTCAGGTGTAGAAAAGTTCACATATAATTTCATAAAAACTGCACGTTATTTTTGCGAAATCATTACTGAAAAACTTAAACTTTAAACTTTATTTCTTAAAGTAATTGAGCTTTACAACACTGTTAATAATTAATTAAAATGAAGAATAGATTCATCATAATTTAAATAGGTAATAAAATAATTCGTCCATTGAATTTTTATTCAAACTGCAATCGATTGTTTTGCTGCAGTAAAATGGAAGTAATTTTTTTATGTTGTAATTATGACACTGTTTATAATTAATTAAAATGAAGAATAGATTCATCATAATTTAAATAGGTAATAAAATAATTCGTCCATTGAATTTTTATTCAAACTGCAATCGATTGTTTTGCTGCAGTAAAATGGAAGTAATTTTTTTATGTTGTAATTATGACACTGTTTATAATTAATTAAAATGAAGAATAGATTCGTCATAATTTAAATAGGTAATAAAATAATTCGTCCATTGAATTTTTATTCAAACTGCAATCGATTGTTTTGCTGCAGTAAAATGGAAGTAATTTTTTTATATTGTAATTATGACACTGTTTATAATTAATTAAAATGAAGAATAGATTCATCATAATTTAAATAGGTAATAAAATAATTCATCCATTGAATTTTTATTCAAACTGCAATCGATTGTTTTGCTGCAGTAAAATGGAAGTAATTTTTTTATGTTGTAATTATGACACTGTTTATAATTAATTAAAATGAAGAATAGATTCATCATAATTTAAATAGGTAATAAAAATAATTCGTCCATTGAATTTTTATTCAAACTGCAATCGATTGTTTTGCTGCAGTAAAATGGAAGTAATTTTTTAATGTTGTAATTATGACACTGTTTATAATTAATTAAAATGAAGAATAGATTCGTCATAATTTAAATAGGTAATAAAATAATTCGTCCATTGAATTTTTATTCAAACTGCAATCGATTGTTTTGCTGCAGTAAAATGGAAGTAATTTTTTTATGTTGTAATTATGACACTGTTTATAATTAATTAAAATGAAGAATAGATTCATCATAATTTAAATAGGTAATAAAAATAATTCGTCCATTGAATTTTTATTCAAACTGCAATCGATTGTTTTGCTGCAGTAAAATGGAAGTAATTTTTTAATGTTGTAATTATGACACTGTTTATAATTAATTTAAATGAAGAATAGATTCGTCATAATTTAAATAGGTAATAAAATAATTCGTCCATTGAATTTTTATTCAAACTGCAATCGATTGTTTTGTTGCAGTAAAATGGATGTAACTTTTTTATGTTGTAATTATGACACTGTTTATAATTAATTAAAATGAAGAATAGATTCGTCATAATTTAAATAGGTAATAAAATAATTCGTCCATTGAATTTTTATTCAAACTGCAATCGATTGTTTTGCTGCAGTAAAATGGAAGTAATTTTTTTATGTTGTAATTATGACACTGTTTATAATTAATTAAAATGAAGAATAGATTCATCATAATTTAAATAGGTAATAAAATAATTCGTCCATTGAATTTTTATTCAAACTGCAATCGATTGTTCTGCTGCAGTAAAATGGAAGTAATTTTTTAATGTTGTAATTATGACACTGTTTATAATTAATTAAAATGAAGTATAGATTCATCATAATTTAAATAGGTAATAAAATAATTCGTCCATTGAATTTTTATTCAAACTGCAATCGATTGTTTTGCTGCAGTAAAATGGAAGTAATTTTTTTATGTTGTAATTATGACACTGTTTATAATTAATTAAAATGAAGAACAGATTCATCATAATTTAAATTAGGTAATAAATTAATTCGTCCATTGAATTTTTATTCAAACTGCAATTGATTGTTTTGCTGCAGTAAAATGGAAGTAATTTTTTTATGTTGTAATTATGACACTGTTTATAATTAATTAAAATGAAGAATAGATTCATCATAATTTAAATAGGTAATAAAATAATTCGTCCATTGAATTTGTATTCAAACTGCAATCGATTGTTTTGCTGCAGTAAAATAGAAGTAATTTTTTTATGTTGTAATTATGACACTGTTTATAATTAATTAAAATGAAGAATAGATTCGTCATAATTTAAATAGGTAATAAAATAATTCGTCCATTGAATTTTTATTCAAACTGCAATCGATTGTTTTGCTGCAGTAAAATGGAAGTAATTTTTTTATGTTGTAATTATGACACTGTTTATAATTAATTAAAATGAAGAATAGATTCATCATAATTTAAATAGGTAATAAAAATAATTCGTCCATTGAATTTTTATTCAAACTTCAATCGATTATTTTGCTGCAGTAAAATGGAAGTAATTTTTTTATGTTGTAATTATGACTCTGTTTATAATTAATTGAAACGAAGAATAGATTCATCATAATTTAAATAGGTAATAAAATAATTCGTTCATTGAATTTTTATTCAAACTGCAATCGATTATTTTGCTGCAGTAAAATGGAAGTAATTTTTTTATGTTGTAATTATGACACTGTTTATAATTAATTAAAATGAAGAATAGATTCGTCATAATTTAAATAGGTAATAAAATAATTCGTCCATTGAATTTTTATTCAAACTGCAATCGATTGTTTTGCTGCAGTAAAATGGAAGTAATTTTTTTATGTTGTAATTATGACACTGTTTATAATTAATTAAAATGAAGAATAGATTCATCATAATTTAAATAGGTAATAAAATAATTCGTCCATTGAATTTTTATTCAAACTGCAATCGATTGTTATGCTGCAGTAAAATGGAAGTAATTTTTTTATGTTGTAATTATGACACTGTTTATAATTAATTAAAATGAAGAATAGATTCATCATAATTTAAATAGGTAATAAAATAATTCGTCCATTGAATTTTTATACAAACTGCAATCGATTGTTTTGCTGCAGTAAAATGGAAGTAGTTTTTTATAAATTATTTGATGATCATAGCTTTGCTGCGAGGCGACAAACCATCAGAAATTACAACCGTCTGCGATGCACAAAATCAATGTCCAGATGTTCAATCGATGGATTGTTGTCAGGATCATACAGAATTTCCAATGATAGCTCCACTGGATCTTTCGATTCTGGAGGATCAAGTTACTCAAAAAACGCGAAAGAGTAAAAGACTAGCAGCTGGAAACGCAGTCACCAATTTTATGCCAAATGTTTCGACGGTTCAAGAATCATTCGCTGATCTAATGAAAGCGAAGATCAATCTCGACACGAAATTCTTGGGGTTTGAAGCTATATTAAACGGCACAACTTTGCCTATTGAAGAACCATCGTGTCTGTGCCAAATTTGCTCGAGTGTATTGGTAAGATTAGCATTACAAAATAAATTTACAAAGACTGTAATAAAAAGCAAATAAAAATAGATTAATATTAAAAAATCAATTTTAAAAGACTATAATAAAAAGCAAATAACTTTGTGTGACTGCAGGGATGGGCACATTCGAGTGAAAAAGTATTTAAATACACGATTTAAATACTGAATGATTTTCCACTCATTATTTATTTTCGCTTGAAATAATTAATGGTTTTTCACTCATTATCTTTCCGAGGTCAAATAATGAGTGGTTTTTCATTTATTATTTTTTCAGGTATAAATAATGAATGGTTTTCCACTCATAATTTATTTCAAGTTTAAATAATGAATGGATTTCCACACATTTTCTTTTCGAGGGGAAATAATGAATGGATTTCCAGTCATCATTTAAACTCGAAATAAATAATGAGTGGTTTTCCACTCACAATTTATTTTGATTTTAGATAATGATTTTTTATCCACTCATCATTCATTTTGAGATTAAATGATGAGTGGAAAACCACTCATTATTTATTTCGAGTTTAAATAACGAGGGGTTTTCCCGAGCAAGAAAAACGCTATTAATAATTAATTATTAAGTAATTATATTAAACATTATTGATTATTATTAAATATTATTAATTATTTTTAATAAATTTCTAATTATTCCTAACGTTTTTGCTCGTTCTGGTAACCCACTCGTTATTTAAACTCGAAATAAATAATGAGTGGTTTTCCACTCATCATTTAAACTTGAAATGAATGATGAGTGGATAAACAATCATTATTTAAACCAAAATAAATTGTGAGCGAAAAACCACTCATAATTCATTTCGAGTTTGAATAATGAGTGAAAACCCATTGATTATTTTCCTTGGAAAAGATAATGAGTGAAAATACATTCATTATTTAAACTTGAAATTAATTATGAGTGGAAAACCACTCATTATTTGTATCTGTAAAGATAATGAATGAAAAACCACTCATAATTTGAACTCGGAAAAATAATGGGTGGAAATCCACTCATTATTTTAAGCGAAAATAAATAATCAGTGGATAAACATTCACTTTCTTTTCTTTAAATACATTTTACCTATCCCTGTTAAATACTGAATGATTTTCCACTCATTATTTATTTTCGCTTGAAGTAATTAATGGTTTTTCACTCATTATCTTTCCGAGGTCAAATAATGAGTTGTTTTTCATTTATTATTTTTCCAGGTATAAATAATGAGTGGTTTTCCACTTATAATTTATTTCAATTTTAAATAATTAATGGATTTCCACACATTATCTTTTCGAGGGGGAAATAATGAATGGATTTCCAGTCATCATTTAAACTCGAAATAAATAATGAGTGGTTTTCCACTCACAATTTATTTTGATTTTAGATAATGATTTTTTATCCACTCATCATTCATTTTGAGATTAAATTATGAGTGGAAAACCACTCATTATTTATTTCGAGTTTAAATAACGAGGGGTTTTCCCGAGCAAGAAAAACGCTATTAATAATTAATTGTTAAGTAATTATATTAAACATTATTGATTATTATTAAATATTATTAATTATTTTTAATAAATTTCTAATTATTCCTAACGTTTTTGCTCGTTCTGGTAACCTACTCGTTATTTAAACTCGAAATAAATAATGAGTGGCTTTCCACTCATCATTTAAACTTGAAATAAATTATGAGTGGATAAAAAATCATTATTTAAACCAAAATAAATTGTGAGTGAAAAACCACTCATAATTCATTTCGAGTTTGAATAATGAGTGAAAACCTATTGATTATTTTCCTTGGAAAAGATAATGAGTGAAAATACATTCTTTATTTAAACTTAAAATTAATTGTGAGTGGAAAACCACTCATTATTTGTATCTGTAAAGATAATAAATGAAAAACCACTCATAATTTGGACTCGGAAAAATAATGGGTGGAAATCCACTCATTATTTTAAGCGAAAATAAACAATGAGTGGAAAAACATGCATTATTTTTTTTTTCTTTAAATACATTTTGCCCATCCTTGAGTGTGACTTCCTGCCCTTAAGATGCTGAAAATAAGATGATTTTTGTATATTGAAAAAGCAGAAGTATTATGCAGATGTTTTTGAAATTTTGAGCGTTTAAGTGTATTGATACTCAAAAAATACAAATAATATTGTTAATGAACTTATAAAAAAAAGCGAAAAAAGCGCAGGATTGAAGAAAAATTGAGATACAATTGGATATTTTTGTAAAAATTTCATCTTTTTTAAAAAACTTACATTTTCTTTAATTTTTCACTCTTTTCTGATTTCCAAATTCATCGGCAATGTAATTAAATAAAAAACAGAAAAATACAGAGTTCTTTTATCTCGAAAAAAGATTAAAAATTAAACCCCATTTTTTTCAATACATTATAGATCTCCATGTTTTTTTAAAATTCAAATATAGTTCATGAACTGTTTACTTAGAATTTTTTCAGAGAATTACACATTCTTTAATAAAACCATATCAGCCAACTCTTAGAATATTATCTAATTTAATTATTTTCACAATATATTATCAGGGCAATACATTGCACAAGGGAAATACGATGAAGAATATTTCTGCCGTCAGACAAAAGGTCCAAAAAGTCGCAAAAGCAAAAAATAAGCGTTTGACGAAATCGTCGAGAACTTGGACGCGGAGAAAATCATCTAAGAACAATCAAACAGTTTCCCTGGTGCATATCGGCGATCAAAGTGCGATCGATTCGGCACGAAGTTACAAAGCCTCTATAGCGCAGTGAAATCCTTCAAAAAAATCGCAGAGCAGCTTTAAACGTTCGTCCACAATTTGTCTGGTGCGCAAATTCTTCAAGAAGTGCAAATTCGCACTGGACAAATTTCGGAGCTACCGAAAAGACGTCAACAAAATTAATAAAGGCATTTGTTTATCGAAAAAAAAATTGATTAAACGGCGACAATAACGACTTGGAATAAAATGCAAAATATGTGGAAATATGTGTGTAATGAGCAGCTTTTTTTTATTCAACTTGATCATAAGTTGCTATCAATTGTACAGCAGGAGCGACGAGTATTTTCAGGCAACAAATATTGACCTTAAAATCGAACGAAATAACACATTTTTTTCGCTCGTGCTACCGTACGAAAAAAAAAAACTATAAAACTAATGTTTCATTAGTCACAAACGATCGATGAAATTATTTGCCATTTTCCTTCTGTTCTTTCATCCATTTTCGTTTCTTTTTTGTTTTCCTTTTCTTTTTTATTCTTCTTACTATGGGCTCGTTTAGTGTTTCTTTCAACTATGAGAAAGTAGATCACAGAGATGAGCATAACACAGCGTAGTACAGATGTTTATACATAACACGTATCGACCACAATTAGGACTAGGAATAATTTACATTTACAGAATAATCGATATATCAGATACAGGGGTAACTTTTCTCGCTTCTCGAACTTGTATACGTGTTTATTTTTTTTTTTTTTGTAAGTCATTCTTCGTACAGTCTTTTTTTTTTTTTTGTTCAAACTCATCAGGAAAAAAAGAAATCATTTTCCGATGTAATATCGATAGCCAATCAATATTTTTCGTTATAACACGTCGTTTGTTAAAATAAAATTAAATAATCAATCGAATAATAAATTTCGCTAATTTAGAAAATAATTTTAAAAAATTATATTCGAAAATATACGTCATTCTCTTGAAAATAAATCGAAAAAACAAAAATAAATAAATAAACATCGTCAATTTAATTAACGACAAAACGAATAAATTCTTTGATCAATCAATCAAATACTCAATTTCGTTATAACACGTTGTTTGTTAAAATAAAATTAAGTAATCAATCGAATAATAAATTTCGCTAATTTAGAAAATTATTTAAAAAATTATATTCGAAAATATACGTCATTCTCTTGAAAATAAATCGAAAAAACAAAAATAAATAAATAAACATCGTCAATTTAATTAACGACAAAACGAATAAATTCTTTGATCAATCAATCAAATACTCAATTTCGTTATAACACGTCGTTTGTTAAAATAAAATTAAGTAATCAATCGAATAATAAATTTCGCTAATTTAGAAAATAATTTGAAAAAATTATATTCGAAAATATACGTCACTCTCTTGAAAATAAATCGAAAAAACAAAAATAAATAAATAAACATCGTCAATTTAATTAACGACAAAACGAATAAATTCTTTTATCAATCAATCAAATACTCAATTTCGTTATAACACGTCGTTTGTTAAAATAAAATTAAGTAATCAATCGAATAATAAATTTCGCTAATTTAGAAAATTATTTAAAAAATTATATTCGAAAATATACGTCATTCTCTTGAAAATAAATCGAAAAAACAAAAATAAATAAATAAACATCGTCAATTTAATTAACGACAAAACGAATAAATTCTTTGATCAATCAATCAAATACTCAATTTCGTTATAACACGTCGTTTGTTGAAATAAAATTAAGTAATCAATCGAATAATAAATTTCGCTAATTTAGAAAATAATTAAAAAATATATATTCGAAAATATACGTCATTCTCTTGAAAATAAATCGAAAAAACAAAAATAAATAAATAAACATCGTCAATTTAATTAACGACAAAACGAATAAATTTTTTGATCAATCAATCAAATACTCAATTTCGTTACAACACGTCGTTTGTTAAAATAAAATTAAGTAATCAATCGAATAATAAATTTCGCTAATTTAGAAAATTATTTAAAAAAATATATTCGAAAATATACGTCATTCTCTTGAAAATTAACCGAAAAAAAAATAAACATCGTCAATATAATTAACGATAAAACGAATAAATACTCAATTTCGTTAATTATGAAAATTATTTAGAAAATTATATGCAAAACTGTGTAAGTCATTCTGTTTGAATGAAAAGGCTAAAAACTGAGGAAACTTTTACAGTAGCAAAATTGTATTGACATCAATTATGGATTTCAATGCGAAAGCCTATTATGCGAGTTACATATTTAAAAAAAATTAAATTGCAAGTTATCAGTACAATCTACGGCATTTGCTCGGGGTTATTAAACGATCTAAAAGTATTCACGTCCAAAAATTTCCCCGTCTTATTTCCATCGGCGAGAAATATGAAGGACGACAAAAATTATTTTTATCATTATTTGGGTCATTGTAAAAATGGGTTTTTTTTTTTTGTTTCTTTCCTTTTGTAGTGGACAGTATTATCACGGTAAAATAGCGCGACTGAAGCCTCTTGCAACGCAGCAACATTTTTTTCCATACTGTAAGGCAATTCTTTCACATCATTTGCATTCATACTCGCACATAAATGTATCTCTCGCTCATTGCACTTTGCCCACCGACTGCCGCATACAGATCTCATAATCTCGCTACGATTCCCTACAAAATTATATTAATTAATCCATTGATTTGAGATTCCTTTTGAAACGTATTAAAAAAGAAAAATAAATAAATGTACGGTCGATGAGCTCGTGTTTCGACTGTTCTTTTTTCTCAACCCTTTAACGGCCAAGTCTTTACTCTTTGTAACCAAAAAATATATCTCACGAATCTAGTAGACGAAAAAAAAATATTTGGAATTTGAATAGTGAAAAAATGGCACTTGAAAAATACGCTTTTACAATTTTTATCTGTAAATACGTTTTTGTTACTGGAATTAAAATGTAGAATTCAGGGATTTGTAGACATTTTAAAGGATTTTTCGCGAAAATTTGTATTTTTTTTTTAATGAAGCAAAAATGCTACGTTGACTTTTAAAGGGTTAAATTACAAAGTCTTGAAAATTTGGAAATTCGTAATCGTACCTCTAGTTTTCAATCCATATATTCTCATTACATGATAACATGATCACATGAATTTTATGTACAACGTTAGAGGCATAAAAAAGCAAGTAAAAAAGAAAAGAGGAAAAAAATCAAAGGGGCGATACTAAAAAAAGAAATAATTTTTTTTTTTTTTTTCGTTGCCACGCAAGTCATATTATCTTCGCGAATATCGCGTGTTATTTTCGTACTATGACGTAAGATAATCAACAACGATCGTTATTTAATTGACAAAAAACATCAATTAATTTGTTTATTTTCGATTAAAACGTCTTACAATGAATATTTGTATAATTAATCGTTAATAAACAAGCGTATCACTCACGTCGAGGCACTATTTTCCTCTCACATATCAACATCACGATTTAAACGGCCAAGAAAAAAAATAAAAATAAAAAGTCAAAATCATTCGTTTGCTCTCCGGCCTCGAAACTTCCAGAATTCAATAACAACATCGATGATGCAATTTTCAATTTGACAAGATTAAACGAAAGTTGTGGAGAAAACAATCGAAAGACGAATTTCGTTAGCAGTAACAAAAATGTGTTTGAAAGGTATTTTTGCTTTAGGTTTTTTGTTTGTTTTTTGTTTTTTTTACATTATATAACAGATTTTTAACGCTTTTTCACGAGACAAAGAGTTGCTTTAATAACTCTTATGAGATCTGTTTGCTAAGTAAAAGGGAATTGAAAATATTTAAGGGATACGTCGGAGCCGAGCGACAGGGCATCGTTTTCACCTGAACTCGTAGATTTGTATACTGTGCTCTGGGACATGCCTCAGATTCAAAGACTGGAACCTGAAAAAATAAAAAAACAGTTATATTTATGAAAGTATTAGGCGATTTTGTGTGACGAGTTTCTTTTTAAGGGGATGCTGGAGTAGATTTTTATACCGACTTTGGTCGGTAAAAAGCTTCGGTTTCATAGTTTAAAAAATACGTTAATATATTAAAAATATGTTTCAAATTGCACAGGATTATAATATCAACATAGGCGCATCGGCGTCTGCTCGAATTTTTGGATGAAAACGCTTGAAAAATAAAGAAAATCGTAATTTTGTAAACGTACCGAAAACCAATATGGCCGCTCGATCACTCAACACCACCTATTTCGTCCTATGTAAACATTTCTAGACATCACATTCAAAAGAAGAGCGTGGACGCCGATTCTATGAGGTTCTTCGCATTTTTTAAGACTGTTGGATTGGCGATAGCACAAAAGAAGCGCACGTAGTTTGTAAAGTACGTTTACGCAGTTTGTTCGCGATCAGAGTAGGTCGAGAAGAGCGTGAATGAAGTTTCCCCATTAGGACACAGGTGGCGCTGACGTAGTCTGTTTACTTTTGGAAAATTTCCGAGCCTTTGCAACGCGAACGTAGTATACACTATATATGGATTTGGCTTGTGTAGTCGACATTCTGATGGTTTTGGAATATTCAGAAATCATCACAGAATTGACGTCCGGTCTGAATGTACATATCTAATTTCCAGAAACAATTATATCTAACAGCAACGGTTTGTTGCCATATCGTGTGCGGCCATATTGAATTTCGGGAGATTCAGTATCTTTTGCCAAAAGTAAACAGACTACGTCGACGCCATCTGTGTCATAATCGAGAAACTCGCAGAACAAAGTCGGTAAATAAATCTACTCCAGCATCCCCTTAAGGAGATGCTCACCCTAAGGGGATGATTCCCTTAAGGGGATGCTGGAGTAAATTTTTATACCGACTTTGGTCGGTAAAAAGCTTGGGTTTCGTAGTTCACAAAATACGTTGTTAATATATTAAAAATATGTTTCAAATTGCACAGGATTATAATATCAACATAGGCGCATCGGCGTCTGCTCGAATTTTTGGATGAAAACACTTGAAAAATAAAGAACATCGTAATTTTGTAAACGTACCGAAAACCAATATGGCCGCTCG
This sequence comes from Ephialtes manifestator, assembly GCA_963970395.1. NCBI lineage: Eukaryota > Metazoa > Arthropoda > Insecta > Hymenoptera > Ichneumonidae > Ephialtes > Ephialtes manifestator. The sequence goes on from OZ019980.1 coordinate 24,644,644, forward strand.
ATCTTTCAACACCACCTATTTCGTCCTATATAAACATTTCTAGACATCACATTCAAAGGAAGAGCGTGGACGTCGATTCTATGAGGTTCTTCGCATTTTTTAAGACTGTTGATCGGCGAGCTTCGCAGGTTCCTCGGAATGCTCAATTATTATCGACGATGCATTCCACATGCCACACACGTCCAAGCTCCACTAAACGACTTTTTAAAGGACTCGAAGAAACGCGACAAGCGAAAAATTCCGTGGACCCCAGAATCAGAGGCAGCGTTCACCGCTTGCAAGCAAAAGATCGCGGATGCGACTCGACTTAGTTTCTTCTCATCATCAGCAGCGCTCGCTCTCTCGACAGATGCCTCCGATACTGCAATTGGGGCCGCTCTCGAGCAATTTGAGGACGACACCTGGAAACCTCTTGGTTTTTTCTCACGCAAGCTTAGCCCAGCCGAGACTCGGTACAGTACGTACGACCGAGAACTTTTAGCAATTTTCGCGGCCATCAAATTCTTCAGACACATGCTAGAGGCTCCAGCGTTCGTCGTGAAGACTGACCACCGTCCTCTCGTCTACGCATTCAACCAGCGTCCGGAAAAAGCGTCACCGCGACAGCTAAACCATCTGACTTTCATCTCGGAGTTCACGACACAAATCGTCCACGTCAGCGGAGAGGACAACGTAGTCGCCGACGCCCTCTCGCGTATCAATGCAATCGATATGCCAAAAGTTTTGAGCTCTGAGGCCCTCAGAGCCGCACAGGAGGATGATGAAGAGCTCGAGCAATTACTCACTTCCGACCACACCTCTTGTAAACTTCAGCGACTCGTCATCGAGGATCATCCAATTTTCTGTGACACTTCCACGGGTTGGGTTCGTCCTTACGTGCCCACCAGCCTTCGCAAGCAAGCTTTCGACGTCGTACACTCAGCCGCTCATCCTAGCAACCGTGTAACGACACGTCACCTAAAAGAAAAGTTTATCTGGCCCGGCATCAAGCGCGACGCAGCACGTTGGTGTCGAGAGTGCATCCCGTGTCAAAAATGCAAGAATCAACGACACAATCGGATCGAGCCAGCACACATCACAGTTCCAGGCAATCGATTCGACCATGTTCATCTGGACATAATTGAATTACCAACGATCAAAGGTCTGCGATACTGCCTCACCATGATCGACAGGTTCACACGGTGGCCTGTCGCTGTCCCTCTCAGCAACATAGAAGCCGAAATGATAGCCACTGCCTTTTTCGCAAATTGGATTGCGCAGTTCGGCACACCTCTCAAGATTACGACTGACCAAGGCTCTCAATTTGAATCCCGACTTTTCACGGCGTTAGCAAACTTAGTAGGAGCGCAGAAGATCCACACGACACCATATCGACCTCAATCCAACGGAATCGTCGAGCGTTGGCATCGCACGCTGAAAGCCGCACTGATGTGCAATGCCCCGATACCTTGGCCGGATCTGCTTCCCTCAGTTATGCTCGGACTTCGAGTTGCCTTCAAAGAGGACCTAAGAGCCTCTCCAGCGCAGCTACTCTACGGAACGGAGTTACGCATCCCCGGTGACTTCTTCGTCTCAGAAAACTTACCTGCTGATCCGAATTTCTTCCTGGAAAAATTTCGAGTGCAGATGCGTCGTGTGCGACCGACTCCAACAGCCCACCACACGAAAGCACGATTTTTCATCCTCAAGGATCTCTACAAATGCAGTCACGTTTTCGTCCGTGTCGATGCGGTCAAAAAAGCCCTCGATCCGCCATATACCGGACCTCATGAAACCGTCAGAAGGGTGGACGATAGAGTTTTCGTCGTAAAAATACACGGAGCCGAAAAAGCAATCTCTGTGGATAGATTGAAACCTGCCTTCATCACAAAGACTGACAATGATCAACCAGCTGAGTCAGACGAGACTCCTGGTCCCAGCACTTCCACCACCGTACCTGAAGAGCATAGATCGACGACTATGGACCCACCACTCAGGACGTACGCTAAAAAAACGAAAAAAGTTTCATTCCCTTCCTTGCCCACTGGGGGGGGGAGTGGTTGTGGCGGCTCTGCCTCAGCCTCCGTCCATCGTTAGCGACAGAACGAGCGATCAGCGCCAGCGGCGGAAGCAACTACTAGTCCCGAGAAAAGACGACGCGGGCGACGGAAGTTTCCCTCCCTAGTGATACGTACTTACAGAATACACAGTTCCTACGGATACCTTCGAAAAGAAACATCACCACAGCTGTGGCAATTCAGTATTTTTATATCTTTGTATAATTACGTCTCGTTATTCCTAATAAATATAGTTTAGAGTGAATTCCTGGCCTTTTAATCTTTATTGTGAGAGACAACCATATCTCCACATGTTTACTTTTGGAAAATTTCCGAGCCTTTGCAACGCGAACGTAGTATACACTATATATGGATTTGGCTTGTGTAGTCGACATTCTGATGGTTTTGGAATATTCAGAAATCATCACAGAATTGACGTCCGGTCTGAATGTACATATCTAATTTCCAGAAACAATTATATCTAACAACAGCGGTCTGTTGCCATATCGTGTGCGGCCATATTGAATTTCGGCAGATTCAGTATCTTTTGCCAAAAGTAAACAGACTAAGTCGACGCCATCTGTGTCATAATCGAGAAACTCGCAGAACAAAGTCGGTAAATAAATCTACTCCAGCATCCCTTTAAGGAGATGCTCACCCTAAGGGGATGATTCCCTTAAGGGGATGCTGGAGTTGATTTTTATACCGACTTTGGTCGGTAAAAAGCTTCGGTTTCGTAGTTTACAAAATACGTTGTTAATATATTACAAATATGTTTCAAATTGAACAGGATTATAATATCAACATAGGCGCATCGGCGTCTGCTCGAATTTTTGGATGAAAACGCTTGAAAAATAAAGAACATCGTAATTTTGTAAACGTACCGAAAACCAATATGGCCGCTCGATCAGTCAGCACCACCTATTTCGTCATATGTAAACATTTCTAGACATCACATTCAAAAGAAGAGCGTGGACGCCGATTCTATGAGGTTCTTCGCATTTTTTAAGACTGTTGGATTGGCGATAGCACAAAAGAAGCGCACGTAGTTTGTAAAGTACGTTTACGCAGTTTGTTCGCGATCAGAGTAGGTCGAGAAGAGCGTGAATGAAGTTTCCCCATTAGAACACAGGTGGCGCCGACGTAGTCTGTTTACTTTTGGAAAATTTCCGAGCCTTTGCAACGCGAACGTAGTATACACTATATATGGATTTGGCTTGTGTAGTCGACATTCTGATGGTTTTGGAATATTCAGAAATCATCACAGAATTGACGTCCGGTCTGAATGTACATATCTAATTTCCAGAAACAATTATATCTAACAGCAACGGTCTATTGCCATATCGTGTGCGGCCATATTGAATTTCGGGAGATTCAGTAGCTTTTGCCAAAAGTAAACAGACTACGTCGGCGCCATCTGTGTCATAATCGGAAAACTTACCGACTAAAGTCGTTAGAAAAATCTACTCCAGCATCCCCTTAACGGTGTTTATTTTTTTAATCCTAGGAGTATTTTTATTTGTTTTTGTGCTTACCATTCGGAGCTTCGATGATAGTAATAGCCCTCGATCGAAGCTGCTGATTTTTGGAAGCAAATGTAGTAAAAACCCGCGAAAGACGCGCCATTGATATCCTTGATCGTGTGATCTGGTACCAAAAAATGTTCTTTCCATCTCATAAATACAAAGTCAGTTCCCTTGAGAGCTTCATAGTCAAATGTATCCGAGTTAAATGTCTTGGAATATTGACAGAATGACTCAAATTTACTCTGCAATTATCAAGCTTTCTATCAGATTATGCTGCCAAGGTTAAAATACATTTAGGAAATTAAGTTTAAAAAAAGTCAATACCTTAGGAAGGAATAAATTTAGGAAATTTACTTTGCAAAGAAATAAATTTAGGAAATTTAATTTGTAAAGAAATAAATTTAGGAAATTTAATTTGCAAAGAAATAAATTTAGGAAATTTAATTCACAAAGAAAGAAATTTACGAAATTTAATTTGCAAAGAAGGAGAGCAGTGGCCTAGTGGATGAGGGCTCGGGTTCGCACGCAGCGGGCCCAGGTTCGATTCCCGGCCGACACCGCTGGAAATTTTTCCAAGTGTTTTTTCTGTGATCCTGGTGGTTGGGTTCCCACCTTTAATAAATATGTGCCCAAAACACATCAGTGATGTTCGTGTTCAGCTCGGAGTGACTCCCGCGGGTTCTTATCTGGCGGATGGTGTCCTCCGGGCCGAGCAGGAACATCGCTGATGGGAGGCACCGGTGGCGCTCTAAGCGCCACCGGTGACCGTGCTTGAGTTTACTCGCATTGTCACCGGGGGATTTAGAGAGGCGCTGGCTGTATCGGCTCAGGTTTTCCGCAGTTTCCCTGAGCCCTTCGCAAATGCAATACGGTGGGGGAAGTCGGCTGCGGCCGCATGGGGGGAAGGGATTTCTGTCTCACTCTCTCGTGTGGAGTTCTCCTTGGGCCCCGGAGATGGCGGGAGAGTGAGACGGATAGCAGGCCCGAATCTCTGTCTCCCTCTCACGTGTGGAGTTCTCCCTGCTATGGGAATGAAAGCGGGGAGATGGCGGGAGAGGGAGACAGCCGTAAAAACCCAACAGGGTATACGGTAGGAAATGAATAATAAAAAAAAAAAAAAAAAAAAAAAAATAATTTGCAAAGAAATAAATTTAGGAAATTTAATTCGCAAAGAAATAAATTTAGGAAATTTAATTCGCAAAGAAATAAATTTAGGAAATTTAATTCGCAAAGAAATAAATTTAGGAAATTTAATTCGCAAAGAAATAAATTTAGGAAATTTAATTCGCAAAGAAATAAATTTAGGAAATTTAATTCGCAAAGAAATAAATTTAGGAAATTTAATTCGCAAAGAAATAAATTTACGAAATTTAATTTGCAAAGAAATAAATTTAGGAAATTTAATTCGCAAAGAAATAAATTTAGGAAATTTAATTCGCAAAGAAATAAATTTAGGAAATTTAATTCGCAAAGAAATAAATTTAGGAAATTTAATTTGCAAAGAAATAAATTTAGGAAATTTAATTCGCAAAGAAATAAATTTACGAAATTTAATTCGCAAAGAAATGAATTTAGGAAATTTAATTCGCAAAGAAATAAATTTCGGAAATTTAATTCGCAAAGAAATAAATTTCGGAAATTTAATTCGCAAAGAAATAAATTTCGGAAATTTAATTCGCAAAGAAATAAATTTAGGATATTTAATTCGCAAAGAAATAAATTTAGGACATTTAATTTGCAAAGAAATAAATTTAGGAAATTTAATTTGCAAAGAAATAAATTTAGGAAAAAAATGATAATTTTCATTAATTAAAAATTTACAAACCCAATGCTTTTTATCCACGTCTTCATTGGCATCCCATTTTCGCGTCAGGAATGGATATTTCTTTGATATTATTTCACCATCAAAAAATGTCGTCAATGTTGGGAATTCTTCGGTAAGTCCCTTAATCTTGAGATAGCCGCATAAGTAACTGTTTTCCTCGTCCACGTGCTATTATTTAAATAAAAATATGAGACATATTGCAATACAAAGTTAAGTAAAAAACAACATTTTTTTGTATGTGTGATTTTTTTGTCAGATTTACTCCATCGAAGTTATATGAATAACAAAAACAATATACATTTCCTAAATGGATGAATTAAAAAATCTGAAAAAATTCACAAAGGGTGCTTTCAAGTGGTACTAAAATGTGTCCAATTATGGGATAAATCTGAGAGGGTCGAAAAAAAAGTGGCTGAACTGACAGAGAATGCCCCATATATGAAATTATCTAAAATCACGGAAACGAAGATTAAATATCGAAATATTTTCGAAACGTGTGTCAAAATTCTAACAGATATCGTTTTGTCGGTTATTCGTCAGCGAAAGAAGAAGCGGCACGCGATAAGCAGACGCACAAACGTCAAAAAGATTCATTTCAACAAGTGATCGAGAAAATGCATATAATAAAGATACCCATTAAACGTCACAACTGAACAATCTATTCGTTATCCTTTCAATACTAATTCCAATGTAAAGCACTCTATAGTATCACCACTTGAAAAGATATACAATATCGCGGGTGCCTACATATATATATGTAGGCACGGGCGTGCGAAACGCAAGTCGCAATAGCCTCGCAAGTTGGTGTAAGTGCATATAGTAAGATTTTCGATTAGAACTAACCTGCAAAACCACCTCTACGTCGTAGCTGTTGCCCTTGGATTTTTGTGATCCCTGAAATCTGGAGCCGTTGTACAAAAGTGATTTAGTGACTCCTGGCTGCTTGGAGTTAGCAGGAGGCAGCGGCACTACGTCCACTTTCACCGGCATTATCGGCCTCCGAGTTCACGCACTCGGCTTAGACTTTGTCCCCGTTTTTGTGCGAATAACCCCTCATAACTCTCGACATTATATATTCTTCGCGACTGCCGGTAACTCCTTGAAAATGGCCGTATTTATAGAAAGCCTCGATACCAGACGCGGCCGCTGTTGGTGTGGATATCCACGGCGATTCTTATACTCTCTGTCTTCTCACCGCGGTGAGAGAAAGAGAAAGAGTAAGAGTGTCTCTCTCTCTCTCTCCCTCTTTACACTGCCCGTTTCACCTCGCGGTGAAACCCTTTCGCGAAGGGATCAATTTTCCGCACGTTAATTTAGACGAAAACGCCGGTTATTTAATGAAATGAAAAACTCACGGGTATTGACATCTCTGTTGTCGAGATAAAACACTGACTGCGCTGACGTATCATCGCGACGAAAGCTTATACCCTCAACAAAATCTCGATTTATCTCCGACAAGAGTAACAACATTATTTTTTTTTCTCCCTGAAATATGTAGGAACACACGGTTTTTCTATGTCGAGAGGCCAATCACACACTTTTCATGGTGAAACGATCGCAGCGCCACTCGCGATACAAGGGAATAATTTTGATTCGCTCGGTACAACTGCGAAGTGGTAATTGAATCGTTTTTTCGAGCAATTTCGGGAAATGTCTATCAAAGATTTTGTAGAAGAAGATAGTCTTAAGGTGATGTGTTACATATCGTCTGTCTCTCTCAGATCGCCATAAGTGCGAGTGAGATAGCTGAATTTTCCCAAAGTTGTTATTCATCGCCACGGTTGATTTTTCGAATAAAAGTCGAGAAGTACTGACTGCAGGGTACCAAGACGCAGTCAGTACCGTCAGTACTTCTCGTCTTTTGCCGGAAATATCAATTGTGACCAAGAACAACGCTTTACAGTTTTTGTTACCGACCGAGCACTAACACATCATCTTAAGGGGATGCTGGCATAGATTTTTCTATCGACTGTAGTCGGTAAGTTTCCCGATTTTGACACAGATGGCACCGACGTAGTCTGTTTGTAACGCTTTCGGTCTATTTTCGGCGCGAGAATTCGAACGTCCGAATTCTGACCAGCACGAGAGTGGTTACCACTGATGTCCAATCCATGTCGAAGAGCTGAAGCTCACCTCGTCCGGGCTGACCTGTACTCGAAATTAGTTGGGGAAAAGACACAATTGTAACTCGGAATTAAACACGAACTCGAACACTCCATTTATTCAAAGGAATTTATAAACTTTAATTTATCTCAGTGCAAAATAATAACTACAGTTTTCTCGAAGACAGTTCCGTCGCGCTCGACTAGTCTGAAGAATCTGCCGTCTCTCCGCGTTAACTCTAGGCTCGCGGGCCTCACGGTCTGCTGGTGGGCCAGGAGTTACGCCCCACGGGCCCACCCTTAGCCAATCAACCCTCAGTTCGACGCGAACGCTTGCTCCCACGCGCGAGCGTGCGAGACGCTTGCGTCAAGCGTCCGCGTCACCCCCGAGCTAGAAAGTGGCTATTGTTCCTTGGCTGCAATTTGGACACCACATGGCCCACCGTTGAAGTACGGTTGGCCCTTTGAGTGTCTGGCGACGGAGCTCGCCTTGTACGTTGAAACTAAGGATGGTTCGGCTTTCTACAATTTACATTTTACTATCTGTGCGTCTAGTCAAAGAATATGGATATGCCTAGAAGAACACTTCTTATGGACGGCTTGAAGCAAAACTTTCTGCGTATAAATCTACCGCAGGATGGCACCACGGTAGACCGATCAATTAACTCCGCCTACTAGGCGGACAGTTGGGACTGAAGGCTGTCTGTAGGATGAAGGTAGGGGAATATCCCCACCTTCCTTCATATTTAGCGGAACGTCGTGCGTTCGAATCCCAGTAATAACAATTTTCTTTTTTTCTCGCTATTGCTACATTATAATTTAATACATTTATATCGTAACTTAATCTAGTGAAAAGTGATATCCGGTAAAAATTATATATTTTATCAACAATTAGTTTCCACAATTTATATAGAACTTATCTAGAAAATATTCTACGAGAATTTCGGTGGTGTTGCAGGTAAAACGCTGGACTCGAAAGATGTAGTTTTGGGTTCAAAACTCAGAGTTTGTTTTTTTTTTTCCTTCCTGAATGTTAATTACAATCGCTTGTCAATGTCTAGTGAGTATGTTATTCTTTCCATATCCGGGATATTAATTGGCGATATTAATTAACATACAGGGGGAAAAAAAATTGTGTTTTCAACTCAAAACTACACTTTACGGAGCCAGCGTCTTTTTTGCTACACCAACTCGATTCTCGTATAATATCTTCTAGACTAGTTCTATATAAATTGTGGAAACTGATTGTTGATGAAATATGTAATTTTTACCGGATATCACTTTCATTAAAAAAATCACTTTCGGATGGGAAAAAAACCATGAAGCAGAACGGGAGCGAGAGAGTCAGCACGATCACCGCGACTCGCTGAACAAAATGGGAGCGAGAGAGTCAGGATGATCACCCCGTCTCGCTGAAAAGAACGGGAGCGAGAGAGTCAAGATGATCACCCCGACTCGCTAAAAAGAATGGGAGCGAGAGAGTCAGCATGATCACCCCGACACGCTAAACAGAACGAGAGCGAGACAGTCAGCATGATCACCCCAACTCGCTAAACAGAACGAGAGCGAGAGAGTCAGCATGATCACCCCGACTCGCTAAACAGAACGAGAGCGAGAGAGTCAGCATGATCACCCCGACTCGCTAAACATAACGGGAGCGAGAGAGACAGAATCACCCCAACTTTTAAACGAATAGCAGCGCAGGAGGCATGATGCAAGGCGGAGCCAAGCCTGTTGCCGAGGTGTAAGCTTGTGTGTTTCTGTACGCTACACGTACAGCACACAGCTATACAACGCTACTAGCGACATCCTAGCAGCTGGGGTGAAAGCTTGTCCGAGCACCCCAACTTTTCTGGCTTCAACGAAAGTACGGGAAGTGTTCTTCTAGGCATATCCATATTCTTTGCCATTACCGACGTCGCAAGGTAATGCCACTTGCCGAGAGATGGCGCTCAATTACATGTGTAATTGCAATGTAAATCAGCGCCATCTCTCGGCGAGTGGCATTACCTTGCGACGTCGGTAATGGGTCGCGTCGGTTCAGGGAGAGAAACGCTTGAATACGTTTTCACTCAATTCTGATTTTTCGGGAGAGCTCGGCGGATGGTCAGCATTCGATGTAGAGAGCTTTGAAGAAGAGAGTATGGAACTTATATTCGTCGGTCTTTATATTTTGTCGATGACAGACATTCAAATATTTTCGTTTTTTCTCAAATAGGCATTCGTATTGGAGAACTTCGTTTAGCGATCTCACTATCTTTCGTCACCGAGTCTGCGATTTAATAACGATTTCAGAGCCGCAGTGTGCTAGAGACTTGCGTAGGGAGAATTTCGACGTAAGAGAAGAGCGCTTTTTGGACACCTGTATGTTACCCAACGACGTCACTATGATAACCGAAGATTGGCCAACGTTCACCCTGGAGGGATGAACCACCCCCGTTCATCGACGCGCTGGTGACATCATCGGCACAGAAGACAAAATTGTTTATTCAGAATACTTTCGACTGTTATACGAACGGACGTTCCTGTGTTGTATTTTTATATATCAAATATCAATCTACTTACCAATAGTTTATCTATTTCCAATATAAATTCAAGTTTATATTATTTCAAACCTTCCGTACGTTCCCTTCGCCTCCGAGCCGAAAACTTCAGTGTTCCACGGGCGAATGTAACGCTTTCGGTCTATTTTCGGCGCGAGAATTCGAACGTCCGAATTCTGACCAACACGAGAGTGGTTACCACCGATGTCCAATCCACGTCGAAGAGCTGAAGCTCACCTCGTCCGGGCTGACCTGTACTCGAAATTAGTTGGGGAAAAGACACAATTCTAACTCGGAATTAAACACGAACTCGAACACTCTATTTATTCAAAGGAATTTATAAACTTTAATTTATCTCAGTGCAAAATAATAACTACAGTTTTCTCGAAGACAGTTCCGTCGCGCTCGACTAGTCTCAAGAATCTGCCGTCTCTCCGCGTTAACTCTAGGTTAGCGGGCCTCGCGGTCTGCTGGTGGGCCAGGAGTTACGCCCCACGGGCCCACCCTTAGCCAATCAACCCTCAGTTCGACGCGAATGCTTGCTCCCACGCGCGAGCGTGCGAGACGCTTGCGTCAAGCGTCCGCGTCACCCCCGAGCTAGAAAGTGGCTATTGTTCCTTGGCTGCAATTTGGACACCACATGGCCCACCGTCGAAGTACGGTTGGCCCTTTGGAGTGTCTGGCGACGGAGCTCGCCTTGTACGTTGAAACTAAGGATGTCTCGGCTTTCTACAATTTACATTTTACTATCTGTGCGTCTAGCAAAGACGCTCTTTTAAGGGATTCACATTCTGGGCCCATATGAAGGACACTTGAATCGTCACGACTCGACTTAGAAAAGCAGACTCTAGTGCGTTTCTTTATAGCGGTACAAGGAGCGTAGGCAGATTCTTTTATGTCTAGTACGTTTCTTCGCAGCGCGGCATTTCCGCTTGGCGTACGTGGGAAAATGCTGGAATATTCGTACATCTAATAATATTTATATATTACAAATAATGTTCATAATGCCGCATTTACAATTAATCATGCTTTAAACTTTATCAGTAGTCAGCTCGCCCAAGCCACTATATTTGTCTCTCGTTCTCTCTGCTTTTTCGATTTTGAATTTACGCGCCCGGTCTCGCGGAGGTGCTGCGCGTGCGGCGCGCTCGCGGATCGCGTATCAGAATCCGTTACACGAAACGTTTCTTCGCGCCATCTTACACGCGAATTGCGAATTAATGATAAATTACCGGGAAAATACAACATTACACAGGCGTTACACAAATGACCAAAAATGTTCAGTGAGTTAAATGACCGATGGTAAAATAATTTGACAGCCGGTAAATTGACAAACATGTCGTCCCCTCCTCCTATCGAGAAGAGAGTAGTCCCCACACCCCCGCAACTAAGTTCCCACCGTTTCGTCAATATTTGTCATCGTGCACGATCGTCGACAATCGTTCATCCTATAATTATAGATTTAGTAAGTACCTACGGAATTTCATATTTTCTGCAGCTAACAACCGAGAACATAACGCTCATCAAGAGCTATAGTAGAGCGATGAATTTTTCCAATTCATTAGGAATTCTGTAGCCAGCGCTCTCTTCGATACTTATTCAATCACCACCCAACTGTTAATTAAATATCAAGACGAGATGTCAATATAATATTTCTTACCGGAAGATAAATAAGTGGCGAAAGGATGAATCGTCGTCGCTCCGATATTGATGTCATTGCGGTATTACTGGATGCCGAGGATTTTTCACTCGGCACGGTATATACTCGCGTTCGAGGACTCTTCGATATTTCGAACCTGTGAAGTTAAAAACGAAATCACAGTCGCCAATCGAAGATATAGGCTGAATTTCTCGACTATGGCAACGAATCGCAGTTAGTTAGGTATTGAGAAATCTCAAAGTTTGGAGTATTCTCGAAAAATTACTATGTCAAGTGACATAACGCAGGAAAAAAATGCCACTACTAATGGTAAAGAGCCAGTGTCTGCACCAGCTGCCACTACACGAGGCGGTCTCAGGGTTTACAAAATAGTAGTCCTGGGAGATGGAGGAGTTGGAAAATCAGGTAAATAACTTGCTTGTCATTAGTCATTTGTTATTTGTTAAAGTTTCTATGTATAAAGGTTGAACAAACAACTGGACAATTTGTTGACCACCTTAATGTTTCAGCGGTCACACTCCAGTTTGTCAGCCATAGCTTCCTGGAGTACCATGATCCTACTATAGGCAAGTTGAATGTTACCTTGTAATGAAAATTATGTACTTTTAGTTCCATAGTTTCTTTAATCTATGAAATGTATATGGTATAATTAATTTGATAATAAAGTCATTCTCTATCAATTTGTTCATTTTTTTTCTCAATGTCTTATTTCAAAATATGCTTGTTATACTTTGTTTTCAAAGTATTTATATCTTGGAACTGAAAAATTGAAATTTTTTGCCAAATTCAATAAATTTTATGGAAGATTTATTTTTCTTGCATATCTCAAAAAACATCTTTTTATTAGAGCTCCTGATAAGTTTTGCACAATAATAGGTTCTAAATAAATAAAATAAAATGTTGATCTGAAAAAAATGTTAAGGTCTATCTGGGAGAAAATCATTATATATGTATAATTGTAATAATTATTACATATAATTCTATATAATTTTATATGTTTATATAGGACCATATATAATGATTTTTTCCAGGTAGAACTTGGCTTAATTTATAAGATTTTCATTGCCCATTGAGAGAGTTCTAAATAAATTAAATAAAATGTTGATCTGAAAAAAAGTTGCAAAGTTGAACTTTGCACATTGCTTCCTCATTATTTATTTTTTTTTTTTCACAAAGCGATCTCTATGAAGCTTATTTACTAATTTTGGCTTCCTCATAGCGGAAGCTTTGTGAAAAATGTAAATTAATGACAAAGGAATGTACGAAGTTCAACTTTGCAACTTATTTCGTTACTTTTCATTTTTTCAAAATTTCAAAATCACGTAAAATCTTAATCGCTTTACCGATCATTACCAAATTTTGTACGTAGCAGCGCTGAGTATTATTTATTGTCTGTATAAAATTTCAGCTGATTTGTTAATGTTTAACGTGAATTAGAGCAAAACATAAATTTTTCAAAAAATTCAAAATCCTACATAATCCGAACCCGTTTACCGATCATCACCAAATTTGGTACATAGCAGCATTGCATGTTATTCTTCATCTGTAGAAAATATCAGTTGATTTCGTGAGATTTTACAGGAGTTAGAGCAAAACGTAAATTTTTTGAAAAATTCAAAATCTCATAAAAACGGAACCTATTTGTAGATTCGCCCCCAATTCAATACCGATCCTTCTTTAAGGCTGCTTTATGTATAAAAAATTATTTAGCTCTATAGCTAAAAATTTGCGGGAACTAGAGCGCATACAGACATTTTTCGAAAATTGCAAAGTTAAATAAAATTTGAACATATTTTTGAATTTTTTTGAAAATTATCACAAGCAATGGCGTATACCTGCCGTACATGCGTGCCAAATTTTAGACCGAATGTTAAAGCCGTTCTTGAGATATGCAAGTTTGAATTTTGAATGCCGTTCACACACATCCATACACATCCATACATACATTTTTTCTAAATCACTTTTCTCGACGTTTTAGACAATTTTAAGCATACTGACATGAAAATCTCGAAAAAAAATTTTTTCACGAAAACAAAGCTTCCTCTATGAGGAAGCAAAATTTTAAGGTCTATCTTGGAGAAAATCATTATATATGTATAATTGTAATAATTATTATATATAATTCTATAAAATTTTATATGTTTATATAGGACCATATATAATGATTTTTTTCCAGGTAGAACTTGGCTTAATTTATAAGATTTTATTGCCCATTGAAGAGAAGGCAAATTCTGATATAAATACTAAGTTTCAATGGTTTATTTTTTTTCCAGAGGATTCTTATCAGCAACAAGCTGTTATAGATGGAGAAGCGGCGCTTCTCGATATATTGGACACTGCCGGCCAGGTAAAACGTGAATCCTTAGTGCAATATTTCCAAAATTTTCATAGATTTTTTTTTTAAATAATATAATCTCAATTAGGTGGAATTTACGGCGATGCGCGACCAGTACATGAGATGTGGCGAAGGATTCATGATTTGTTACTCGGTAACAGATCGACACAGTTTTCAGGAAGCACTCGAATATAGAAAATTGATATCGCGAGTACGAGCCAACGAGGACATACCTCTGGTCCTAGTAGGTAACAAATTTGATCTGCAGCTTCGACGGAAAGTAACTACAGAAGAGGGAAAAGCATTGGCCGACCAACTAGGATGCCCATTTTACGAGACATCCGCGGCCCTTCGGCAATTTATCGACGATGCATTTTATTCCATAGTACGACAAATCCGAGAAAAAGAACGTTCGCGAGACACAGTTCGCAAGCACAGTCGTTGGTGGCGTCTAAGATCGATTTTTGCTTTTATTTTTCGACGAAAACAGAGACAAAGCTCTCATTACTCGCCATAAACTTGTATAAAGTTACAAACGAGCAACTCGCACGGCATATTCCTTTTCGACTTATTATATATATATATTCATTTATATATATTATATTATATATATATATATATATATTCATAATATCGAATTGTCCCAGCCGAAAAGTGAGTTTTTTAAATTCACGTTAAACCGATAAACACGTTAAACATTTTTTTCTTTTAATCCCCTCTTTCTGCGCTCTGCGGTTGGGGAAAATGCAGGTAATATTCCTCAATCATCGCAAGAAAGTTGTGGTTCGGCCGTTTACCAAAAAAAAATCCCTATTTGTCGTCCCTCGGTAAATTAGCCTTTTAACGCAACAAATGCCGGAGAATTTTGTGCGTGCATAAAAAAACACATACCACATCACCGCAACGGAACTACTGCGACACAAAAAAAGTGTTAAAAAACGGCCTTTTCCTTTCAAGGATGATTTTTACACATATATTGCCAAACAAGAGTGTGATGCGATTGTAATTTCTGTACTTGGCGGTAGAATGAAATCTTTAAAAAAAAATCAACGCAATTGAAGATACAAAAAAAAACGATTTTTAATAATGATTAAATAAAAGTATTTGCAAATTCAATTAAAAAAAGATTTTTTTTATGTGAAATTAATTCTCCGATTTTTTTGAATACGTATAATTTCATTGAGAATTTAAAAAAAAAAAAGAAAGTTCACTTCCGAAAATTTGCAACACGGCTGTTTTTGTGAAATTGTCCATTAAAAAGACCTGAAACTTCTTGTTTTTAATATGTAATCTTTCGACGATAATATTTATTAAATTCATTTCGTAAAGAAAACGAAGCTTTCTGCTTAAGTCGTTAAAACTTTTTAAAACTTATTAACTAATAACTTTTTGATGTCTTTTTTTAATTTTAAATAAGTACTTTAATGGCCTTGATTTTTTTTGTCCTGTTGCGTAATTCTCAAGTACTTAAATTCTAATCCCATTATATTATTTGTTGGGCATGTAGTTATGAAACATCTATTAAAAAAAAAGGGCCTATAGCCTTATTCAACCGCGGAAACACGGTTTTTACACATCACAATGGGTACAATTACGATAACTGATATAACCGAATTACAGTAGGATCAAAATTGTATGGACAAATCGATACCGAAAGTCCATATAACCGAGGCTCTCTAATCCCATGTGTGTATACCCTAGCAAGTTGTGCCACCGATAAACAACCGCAAAAACGACTGACGTCGTTTTGTGCAAAAATGTTACGGCAAATCACTGCAAAACGACCGATATTATTTCATACTCGATCGGTCGTTTTCCGGCTAGTTGACGAAAAAACGACTGCAAAACGACCGACCTCATTTCATGTTCGATTAGTTGTTTTACGTTTAACGACTGCAAAACGATCGATCTTTTTTCATTTTTCAAAAATAAAAAATAAAGAAATTGTGTCGCTGGTAGATCCCGAACTTGCAACCTTCGGATTACCAGTCGAATACTCTGCCTACTCGGCTACTCAGTTCGTTGGAGTATGATCAACACACGTTCCTCATACACTACCATATGTTTCGTCTGATAACTTATATGGAACATGAGTTTAACATGTATTAACGAACTGAGTGGCCGAGGAGGCAGGGGACTCGGCTAGTAATCCGAAGGTTGCAGGTTCGAGACCTACAGACGTGACAAATTTTTTTTTTCTCCAAGTACGATATTTCAGGAGCACGCACATATTTTCTTGTTCCGTGCATTTATTAATTTAATAATATTTAATTAATATTAAAAAATGAAAAAAGATCGATCGTTTTGCAGTCGTTTTTCGGTCGTTAAGGACGATCGGTGACGACTGTCAAAGTCAAATTAGAGATAAATTTTTGTAATCGATTCTTTAAAGTTTAATGTATTAAATAATAGCTGTGGAAGGTGATTTGTATTGAAGCATGTAGACTTAATCCAGAGAAAGATTAATAGTGACGGATTTGCATAAATATTAACTGATTAACGTTTCTTTTCAATGGGATACATTTTCGTTCAGTTTTTTTCAAGTATAATCTGTAATTCTTGGCCGATTTGAATGAGTGACAGCTCATTCTCTACCTTAAAAGATACTCTACGAATTGACCGCCTAGATATTTCATAGTGTTAATTGTTTAATAATTCTAGACTGTTGTTTAACAGAAATTAAAATACTTTCATAAACAACAGGCTATAATTACAAAACGATGAACACTATGAAATATCTAGGAGGTCAATTCGTAGAGTATCTTTTAAGAAAAACAATGAGCTATCGTTCATAAAAATCGGCAAAGAATTAAAGATAATACTTGGAAAAAACTGAACGAAAATATATCACACTGAAAAGAAACGTTAATCAGTTAATCTTTACGCAAATCCGTGACTATTAATCTTTCTCTGGATTAAGTCTACATGCTTCAATACAAATCACCCTCCACTGTTATTATTTAATACATTAAACTTTAAAGAATCGGTCGCGAAAATTTATCTCTGATTTGACTTTGGGAGTGGCCACCGATCCTCCTTAAACGTAAAACGACTGATCAAGCATGAAATACGGTCGGTAGTTTTGCAGTCGTTTTTTCGTCAACTAGCCGGAAAACGACTGATCGAGTATGAAATAATATCGGTCGTTTTGCAGTGATTTGCCGTAACATTTTTGCACAAAACGACGTCAGTCGTTTTTTGGTGAACTAGGGGTAAATTGCGGTTAAAATTGCGGTGACACGACTTGCTAGGGTAATGCGTTATATACACTCTACCACACAAGGGCAACACTAATTCGTGGCAGAAAGTGAAAATTGCCCGTAAAATTGAGGTCCGTGTGTAATTAGTTCTACCGAAGGATATTCCGCAGGTGCTTGGACGATGATGATGATAATAATAACAATAATAATAATAAAAATGTACTGAGAACGTTGTATAGGTGATAGTCGTGCACGACAACGGTACTAAATTATTCAACTAATGTGCACAATTTGTATATCAGCAAAAAAGAAAAATGCAAATCCGTACGATGTGTGTCTAGTCGTTACTTAAATGTTTTCTAGTCAAATTTTACAATTTTTTGTTAGAAAAGTAAAAGAAAAAAAAACCAAAAACAAGAAAGCGATATAAATGCAAAACTAATTAATTTATTGCGCATAGAGTATTAAATGTTGAAAATGTTATTTGTTTAATTCGCCGCTCGATGAAAGCACTCGAATTGTGTGGTGCAGAACTATAATTATCCGTCACGCAATTTATTAATAACTTTGTGTTTTTTTTATCATTCTAGGCTGTAACAAGTGTACGTGCTGTTATAGATATATATATACAAAGTTATCTATGTATATGTTACGTGTAGTCGTACGATGGGATGAATATTATACTAGGATGAATATTATAATGCAGCTACCGCTACGGTCTAATTCAGTCGCAATCCGTCGAAGCTATTAGCACCACTTCGAACATTTGTTCCTTGTAATGAAGATTAAAAAAAAAGAAAACCAACAGACTCAATAAACTAAAGCAGTATTAACCCCTAAGACGCATTTATCATCGTCAAAAACGAAGCGAAAGAAAATAATAATTGTTATTATCTCCAAAGCACAAAGAAAGCTCGACGCGCAGTTTGTACTATTATATACGTAGATTGGTTATTTAGGTACAACGATAAAAAGTAGAAAATTAATGGAATTAACGATCACAATACTGTATGATGACAATACGAAAATCCGTGAGAATTATATTATATATACCCTGTATAATTCAAATGTATTGGTGTGCCTGTGTAAAAATGAAAAAATGTTGTAATGCCCTGCGACGATTTCAACTAGACGAAATTATGTACGACAATGCATCGTAATTCATTAAATTAGTTTATTTTACTGTTATAAATCATATGGCATAGCGTAAATAGTTTATCATATTTACCATTTATTTTCCGATCCATTAATGGGCCATTGTAACGAACTTTGCTTCTTTTAATAGTTCACATTATTTTTTATCCAAAATTCAATAGAAATAATTCATAGTACGAATATTCTCGAAATATCGTAAGGAATTCTGCTCGCGAGATTCAAAAATGTTCAATCGTAAATCACAGATTTATATATTATATATATATATATATATATATATATTTATATGTGTGTATATATATGTATATATACACCAATAATCGGAATGAGCCTTGCTTCGTTTCCTGCGCCGATCTTGAGCTAGCTCTTCGCGAGTGATCCTGATTGAAGGAAAAAAGAAGAAAAGCAGGAAGATGTACTTGTGTATCTGTATAACCGGTCACTGCTGCTCACCGGCGGCTTTAGGATCAAACGATTCATCGGGTGCGTTGAACCGATTTTCCAGAGCACTCGCATTTGCCTCGGCTGTATCACAACGAAAAATACATTTATATTGTTAAATAATATGGCTAACAAGATGACAAGACTATACAATTAGTCCAATGGATTTTTTTTTTTAAATAATTCATTTACCAGCATTTTCGTCCTCTTCCTTGGCGTCGGCGTCGACCGAATTTTCAGCCTTAATCGTCTCTGAAGTTGGCGCTAAAATATATGGGAATTATCGTTATACGTAAACGCTCGGTACGAATATTCACATATCATACAAAAAATGGGGCTTTCCATTCATTGGGTTAAATATAAATGTTCCAATGATTAACCATATTGCAATACAAGGATCAAATCTTTTTAACCCTGGCGGAAAAATTTCTACACCTTTCTACGCCGTTTCTACAACAAATAACGAATTTCTACAACTAAGTACGAGATTTCTACAACTTGTTTATTTCGTAAAAAGTTGGTTTGTTGAAGAAAAATTCTACAACTTAGTGATGCGAGATTCTGATTCGATTATTCGAGAATCGATTTTTTTCATGAATTAATCGTGATTATTCATCGATTATTTAGACGGTCGATTATTTGTAAATCGATTTTTTTTTCCACGATTCGTTTGATAATCGATTCTCGAAATATATCGAAATATATACAGCGAGATCGCGGTGAAACTGGACAGGCCAATCAAGTGCGCTAAGCGAGAGCCGCAGCCAATCAGATATCGTCTAGTTCATTGTGCCTATTTCTTTTTATTTTTGTTTTATGATTATCCAGTACTTGAGATGAAAATCCGATTTTTAATCGATTCTTTTACAATCGATTGATTTTATTCCGATTAATCGAATCGATAATTCTTTTTTGAAAAATTTAATCGATTATGAGAATCGATATTTTTTCATGTATCGTCGCATCACTACTACAACTTAATACAACAACAAAGTAGTTAGTTGTAGAAATAACAACTTTCTATGGGAAAGTATTATTTTCTAAATCTGCATAATACTTGGAAAAAATTGAAAAGTAAGAGGAGTAGTTACTTGTAGTTTCTCATAGAAACTACAACTTTTTACAACTTAAAGCAACAAAAAAGTAGTTAGTTGTAGATAAAACAACTTTTTATGAGAAACTATTACTTTCTACATCTACATAATATTTGTAAAAAAATTGAAAAATATGAGGAATAGTTTTTCATAGTTTGTTGTAATTTCTCATAGAAACTACAACTTAATACAACAAAAAAGTAGATAGTTGTCGTTAGTTGTAGAAATAACAACTTTCTATGAGAAAGTATTACTTTCTAAATCTGCATAATACTTGGAAAAAATTGAAAAGTAAGAGGAGTAGTTTCTTGTAGTTTCTCATAGAAACTACAACTTTTTTACAACTACAACTTAATGCAACAAAAAAGTAGTTAGTTGTAGATAAAACAACTTTTTATGAGAAACTATTACTTTCTGCATCTACATAATACTTGTAAAAAAATTGAAAAATATGAGGAATAGTTTTTCGTAGTTTGTTGTAGTTTCTCGAAGAAACTACAACTTAATACAACAAAAAAGTAGATAGTTGTCGTTAGTTGTAGAAATAAAAACTTTCTATGAGAAAGTATTATTTTCGAAATCTGCATAATACTTGTAAAAAAATTGAAAAGTAAGAGGAGTAGTTTCTTGTAGTTTCTCATAGAAACTACAACTTTTTACAACTAACTACAACTTAATGCAACAAAAAAGTAGTTAGTTGTAGATAAAACAACTTTCTATGAGAAAGTATTACTTTCTAAATCTGCATAATACTTGTAAAAAATTTGAAAAGTAAGAGGAGTACTTTCTTGTAGTTTCTCATAGAAACTACAACTTTTTACAACTAACTACAACTTAATACAACAAAAAAGTAGATAGTTGTCGTTAGTTGTAGAAATAACAACTTTCTATAAGAAACTATTATTTTCTACATCTGCATAATACTTGTAAAAAAATTGAAAAGTATGAAGAATAGTTTTTCGTAATTTCTCATAGAAATTACAACTTTCTACAACTAACTACTTTTTTGTTGTATTAAGTTGTAGTTTCTATGAGAAACTACGAGAAACTATTCGTCATACTTAAACATTTTTTTTTATAAGTATTATGCAGAAAATAATACTTTTTCATAGAAAGTTGTTATTTCTACAACTAATTACTTTTGTGTTGTATTTTGGTAAATTTCCGTAATAAGTTGTAGAGAATTGTAGTAACTACAACTTTTTACGAAAATTAGTTGTAGTTGTAGAAAATTCGAGAAGTTTGTAAATTTTTATAGAAAGTTGTAGTTTTTCAAGCCCGGAATTGGAGTAAAAAGTAGTAGAAACTACGACTATCCACAACCATGTTCCAAATCTCGCACTTTTTCATAGAAAGTTGTAGAAGTAGCGTAGTTTAGCGTAAACAGTTGTAGTTTCAAGATGTTTCCGCATAGAAAGTTGTCCGCGTAGTTACTTGGAGTAGAAATTTGTAGAAATGGCGTAGTTTCGGCGTAGAAAGTTGTAGAAATTTCTCCGCCCGGAAAGGTAAAACAAATTCACCGGTTGGTCTTAGGACTCAATTCCACTTCCTTGATTGTTAAAACATTCCACATCTGTACACAATATATTTCTTTACACACCAAACTTTTAAGCGAATTACCCATGAAGTGTTAATTACGTTCTGCCCACTTCACAATGATGTTGTGCACCTTGTTAAAAGCCCATGGAACTCGAATAAAGAAGAAAAGCGAGGGTACATAAATCGCGAGCACAAAATATCTGATTACGTATTGTGCCGTGATAGAAATGTATAAATTTATAATGCATCAAAAACCAAACGTCTGACACAATTTGAATTTGAGTGCTATACGACTAGAGAAAAGACTGAAAAAAATTCTGTACACATTGATGATGTTGGTTTTGAACAACCAATTTTTTTTCAAAAACTGATTTAATAACTTTGTAGTATTATTATTAATGAAAGACAATGTTATTACTGTCTTCGACGGTATTGATTATCTTGAGATTTCTTCTCTTGTCGCAAATTCTCAAATTTGAATCCATTTTATCAAACTGTCGGTGGAAATTTATGTAAAACACACTTTTAAACGCCCCGTGATATGCGTACCAAGGGATTAATCATAGAAATACGCCAACAACTTAATATGGAGATGAATCCGGCGTAACGCAAGATCATTCACCCTGAAAAATATATGACGTGTTTACAAATTTCTTTTCCTGGGTTGATATTTCGGATAAAAGACGCGGATTGTAAGCTGCAGTATAGTGTAGTACGGATCTGGGTTCTCGTCTTTTATCCAGGCGATTAACCGTGGCAGAGAAATTTTCATTAGTTTTTATTACCCAAGAAGAAATGAGGAATAGAGTGTCACCATAAGATAATGTAGAACATACAATTTATCTTCCGATACCGAAATTCTCTTGATTTAATTTTTTTTTTTGGATAAAAGATTAGAACATTGGACTTTATAATTGTTCAATGAAATGCAAAGTTATCGGCTTTTATACGACAAATAATTCGTGACGGAAGAATTCGGGATAGAAAAATATTTCCCATTCATTTCGCATCCATACGTGTGTTACTGAGTTTCCCTAGCAGATCGAACAACCCAAAAAAAACCGTATTTCCAACCCGGTCGAATTGAGCCACAAATCCAACCGATAATTCTTGTCAATCCAACCGAAGAACCAACCGTGCTTTCAAAAGCTCGCAGCTTGCGAATAGGTTGGTTCTCGGGTTGTTGAGACACAAGTCCAACCGGAATTCCAACCGTCGCAAGAAGCATCGCTCGGTTGGTCTCAGGATTGTGCCAGGCTTTGCCAACCCGAAAACCTGCGCAAAAAGCAGCTACCGGTTGGTCCCTGGGTTTGCACAACCCAGGTCCAACCGGATTTGTTAGCAGTTCAAGCCACACTTAGAATTCACGGTCCTGAAATTCATCGTGCCATGATTTCTTTCAGTAATCGTGGGTAAAATCACAATCCTGCTGGGAATTTTCTTGTACCCTAGCGTATATTCTACGCTACGGTATAAACAACAGTAAAAACGACCCACGTCGATAAATGGGCGAACGGCGTTTTACGATAGCTTGTACTTATACATGGAACGACGAACAATCACTTGCGAGAAACGTTTCGGGTCATTCGCCATCTAGCGGAGCTAAGCCGGGTTTCCGCGTGACAAAAGGAAGGGGGTCCACCTCTTCACCATCGCCGACGCACGTGCACCCGAAGTTAGACCGCTAGATGGTGAATGAGCCAAAAAGTTTCTCGCAAGTGATTTTTTGCCGTTCCATGTATAAGTACAGGCTATCGTAAGTCACCTTACGCCCATATACCGACGTGGATCATTTTTATTGTCGGTTATACCCTAGCCTACAACATACGTTAGGGTATAGAAACACTCCCAGCAGGACCGTGATTTCGACAATGATAATTAAAAAATATCACGCCACGACGAATTTCAGGACCGCGAATTCTAAGTGTGGCTTGAACTGCTAGAATACCAGGTTAGACCTGGGTTGGCACAACCCAGAGACCAACCAGTCGATGCTACTTGTCACAATTGCAATTCGGTGGTTGCGACGGTTGGAATTCCGGTTGGACCTGAGTTTGCACAACCCAGAGACCAACCGGTCGCTGCTTCTTGCGCCGGTTGGTATTCTGGTTGGACTTGAGTCTCAACAACCCGTGGACCAACCTATTCACAAGCTGCGAGCTTTTGAAAGCTCGGTTGGTTTTTCGGTTGGATTGACAAGAATTATCGGTTGGTTTTGTGGCTCATTCCGACCGGGTTAGAAACACGGTTTTTTTTGGGTTTTCGCGGTTGTTTTCACGGTTGTTCGATCTGCTAGGGTTCTACCGAGACTTTAATCGGTCTAAAATAGTCATACTCGAACCGTTCGAGATGATCGAAAACTCGAATCGCTCGAGCCTATCGAAAACTCGAACCGTTCGAGACTATCGAAAACTCGAATTGATCGAGCTTATCGAAAACTCGAGCCGTTCGAGACTATCGAAAACTCGAGCCGTTCGAGACTATCAAAAACTCGAGCCGCTCGAGACTATCGACAACTCGAATCGCTCGAGACTATCAAAAACTCGAGCCGTTCGAGACTATCGAAGACTCGAATCGTTGAGGCTATCGAAAACTCGAAGACCGTTCGAGACTATCGAAAACTCGAGCAGCTCAAGTCTATCGAAAACTCGAGCAGCTCGAAACTATCGAAGACTCGAATCGTTGAGGCTATCGAAAACTCGAAGACCGTTCGAGACTATCGAAAACTCGAGCAGTTCGAGACTATCGAAAACTCGAGCAGCTCGAGACTATCGAAAACTCGAGCGGCTCGAGATTATCGAAAACTCGAGCAGCTCAAGACTATCGAAAACTCGAATCGCTCAAGACTATCGAAAACTCGAATCGCTCAAGACTATCGAAAACTCGAACAGCTCGAAACTATCGAAAACTCGAATCGCTCGAGACTATCGAAAACTCGAATCACTCGAGGCTATCGAAAACTCGAGCCGTTCGAGACTATCGAAAACTCGAACAGCTCGAGACTATCGAAAACTCGAATCACTCGAGTCTATCGAAAACTCGAATCACTCGAGTCCATCGAAAACTCGACCCGTTCGAGACTATCGAAAACTCGAATAGCTCGAGACTATCGAAAACTCGAATAGCTCAAACAAGTTCGTGCACACGCCTAATGTCATCGTCTTGGAAGATATTCATTTACGAAATGGTAGTGATTTATCGCGTAGGAATAGTGAGTTCAAAGTGTCGGCAAAGAGATGATCGTTTTTAGTTTGTTCAGAAGTGAGCGAAAGATTCGTTAGTGAAAATGTTCATCTCCTAAACTTATGTCTGCGTCTACCTTCCAGTAAGGTTACTGAGAAGCGGGGTTTTTGACGCGTGACGCCAGGCGGATCTCGTGGTAGTATTGGAATTCCATGGTACTCGATTCCCCGTTGGCCGGGCACGGATATACTCACGGCCGACTCATCGACCGGTGCCAATTGTCCCAACTCGACCCCCCGTATTAGCCCGCTTGTGACTGAGCAAAACGAATATGTCGGAATATTTTTTTAGTACCGGCTCTCGAGGTCCCGAAGGCCACACGCCAAATTAATTTCATTCAAAGATCAATGAAACAATCGAAAAGTAAATATTATTCATTATGAAATGGTAAAACGAAAACGTTAGGCATTGGCAGTCTCGTTGATACCGAAAAATTCACGACTAGCTTTTTCGATCGTAACATTAAACTAAAATGTTAAAAGAAACATTAACTTACATTGCAGCGGCACATCATCCGCTGTATCATCCTTCTCCTTCGGTTGAATACTTATCGAGAGTTTCAATTTCGCAATCTCGTTCTGTGCCTACGAAATATATGAGAATCGATATTATACAATAAACAGAGTTGTAAATCCCCATTAATTCATGAGATATAGTTTACAGTACAATTTGTTTTGTAATTATGATTTCATAATAATAATATGTAGGGATTATAAAATAGAGTGTAAACATTTGAATAGCTGAAAAAAATACTAATTTTCGCTTTAATATTGCAAGAAATAGTGGAAAAAAGGAAGAAATAAGTAATGCATTACTTATTTTTTTCCATTTTTCCAAAAGGATTACCGTGAATTTTTATTGAAAAATAATAATTTTTGCAGCCATTCCAAAGTTTAATCATCGTATTACAATCGCTACATGTTATTATTATAAAATCATAATTATAGAGCTGATCGTATCATCATCATTATTTATAGAAGTATTAGGCATTTACAACTCTGACAATAAATAATGCATTCTCGGTCAGTGCAGACGCTTTTTTTTATCTAATCCTCTAGAAAACTTTTCATAAACTGCATAAAGTTATCTTAGTTCCCTGTTTCTACAGATCACCGATTCTCCAAAGCTCAGAAAATTGCTGAATATCAGTTGCCCAAACATACTTTAGTGAATGCTAATTTAGTTATGAATCTACTTAAGTAAACTTGGGATTGAATGTCGTGAATAAGACTTTTTTTTTAATTTTCGAAAATTTTTGTTAGATCAAAGCGCTTCACATTATCACATATTCAAATTTGTCCAAAATTTTGAAAAATATTTCTACAATTCATGCATTTAAAAAAAAAGAGTAAACCGTAATATCAACGCAATTATGACGAGCAATAGCTCATTTTGTTTATTGAAAGATGCTTTATCGACTCGCCATTTAGATTTTTAATATTATTGATAATACGAAAGGATATGAATAAATAACAATTTCTTTTATTGTTTACACTTTTGAGGCCCACTTGGACAATTTTTTAGTCAGCTTTACACCCGATCTTGTAAATTCTGCCAAATATGTAGTAAAATCAAGAGAGAAAGAAATGAAACAGACTGAAAATAGATCAGAGATGGGCAAAATGTATTTAAAGAAAAAAAAATAATGAATGTTTATCCATTCATTATTCATTTTCGCTTAAAATAATGAGTAGATTTCCACTCATTATTTTTCCGAGTCCAAATTATGAGTGGTTTTTCATTCATTATCTTTTCAGATACAAATAACGAGTGGTTTTCCACTCATAATTAATTTCAAGTTTAAATAATGAATGTATTTTCACTCATTATCTTTTGCAAGAAAAATAATCAATGGGTTTCCACTCATTATTCAAACTCGAAATGAATTATGAGTGGTTTTTCACTCACAATTTATTTTGGTTTAAATAATAATTTTTTATCCACTCATCATTCATTTCAAGTTTGAATGATGAGTGGAAAACCACTAATTATTTATTTCGAGTTTAAATAACGAGTGGGTTACCAGAACGAGAAAAAACGCTAGGAATAATTAGAAATTTATTAAAAATAATTAATAATACTTAATAATAATCAACAATGTTTAATATAATTACTTAACAATTAATTATTAACAGCCTTTTTCTTGATCGGGAAAACCCCTCGTTATTTAAACTCGAAATAAATAATGAGTGTTTTTCCACTCATAATTTAATCTCAAAATAAATGATGAGTGGATAAAAAATCATTATCTAAAATCAAAATAAATTGTGAGTGGAAAACCACTAATAATTTATTTCGATTTTAAATGATGAGTGGAAATTCATTCATTATTTCCCCTCAAAAAGATAATGTGTGGAAATCCATTAATTATTTAAACTTGAAATAAATTATGAGTGGAAAACCACTCATTATTTATACCTGAAAAAATAATAAATGAAAAACCACTCATTATTTGACCTCCGAAAGATAATGAGTGAAAAACCATTAATTATTTCAAGCAAAAATAAATAATTAGTGGAAAATCATTCAGTATTTAAATCGTGTATTCAAATACTTTTTCACTCGAATGTGCCCATCCCTGGTCCCATTGCGTCCGCCGCTGTTGTACTCCTGAACAGGGATGGGCAAAATGTATTTAAAGAAAAAAAAAAATGAATGTTTATCCACTCATTATTTATTTTCGCTTAAAATAATCAGTGTATTTCCACTCATTATTTTTCCGAGTCCAAATTATAAGTGGTTTTTCATTCATTATCTTTTCAGATACAAATAACGAGTGGTTTTCCACTCATAATTAATTTCAAGTTTAAATAATGAATGTATTTTCACTCATTATATTTTCCAAGGAAAATAATCAATGGGTGTCCACTCATTATTCAAACTCGAAATGAATTATGAGTGGTTTTTCACTCACAATTTATTTTGGTTTAAATAATGAATTTTTATCCACTGATCATTCATTTCAAGTTTAAATGATGAGTGGAAAACCACTCATTATTTATTTCGACTTTAAATAACGAGAGGGTTACCAGAACGAGAAAAAACGCTAGGAATAATTAGAAATTTATTAAAAATAATTAATAATATTTAATAATAATCAATAATGTTTAATATAATTACTTAACAATTAATTATTAACAGCCTTTTTCTTGCTCGGGAAAACCCCTCGTTATTTAAACTTGAAATAAGTAATGAGTGTTTTTTCACTCATCATTTAATCTCAAAATGAATGATGAGTGGATAAAAAATCATTATTTAAAATCAAAATAAATTGTGAGTGGAAAACCACTCATAATTTATTTCGAGTTTAAATGATGACTGGAAATCCATTCATTATTTCCCCTCGAAAAGATAATTTGTGGAAATCCATTAATTATTTAAACTTGAAATAAATTATGAGTGGAAAACCACTCATTATTTATACCTGAAAAAATAATAAATGAAAAACCACTCATTATTTGACCTCGGAAAGATAATGAGTGAAAAACCATTAATTATTTCAAGCAAAAATAAATAATGAGTGGAAAATCATTCAGTATTTAAATCGTGTTTTTAAATACTTTTTCACTCAAATGTGCCCATCCCTGAAATAGATATCTCATATGCAAAACAGATGAAAAAAATAACAAAAAAATTATTTTAAACTCACGTTCTGCAAGTCTTCCTTGAGTTTTTGATTCTCATCTTTCTTGGCATCCAACTGTGTGGTTATCGCATCCTTATCCAGCCTGAGAGTTTCCAACGTTGCACTTTTAGTTGCATCCACCTTATTCAAAGAGTCCAATTCGCTCTTGCATATAGTCACAGACTGTGTTAGTTGGTCATTAAGTTTGTTCAAGTCGTCGAGCTGTTGCAAACGCATGTGCAAGATGCCGACCTCATCTTCGAGTCTTTTGTAGCGCTGTTCGACATTTTCCCTAAGCGTAACGCACTGATCGCGTTCTTCGGCGCTGAAATAAGAAAAAAATTGTTAAATTTCCTAGAGGTGTAAAAAATAATTGATCCGATGCTAAATATGTTTTTAATATTTTAACATACCTGATTTTCAACTGTTCGTTGAGCTCGTCAATCTGACGCAACAATTCAAGATTCTCCGTGGAGATACTCCACCAGTTACAAACTAACAATAAACAAGCAAGAAGCAAACCTCCGACAAAAAGAGGCGGGCACCTTCCACCACCGACTCTCATACTGTCCAAACCCATTTTGATTATTCTTCAAATTTTTCACATCGAGTATTAACTTTGCATTGATTGAAAATGAACTTTTGGCTGTTCATTAAATTTCAAAATATTCTGTAACAATTTAAAATGCATAAAATCAGGCTCGTTTATATTATTTTCCACTCGAGTACTTGACGAATAACTCACATCCGCTATCAGCTGTGATTGTGCAGCATTTGCAGTCTCTGATGTACGAACTATCGGTGGTTTCTATATCTACGTCCGGTGTTTACGAATAACCTGAAATTCCCGAACCCGAGAACTCGCAAGAGCAGAGATTTCCATCGAGTCAACTCGATGGAAAGAATGCGAGAGAATGTAAAGAATGCGCGCTGCACAGATTGCCAATAAACACGTCTCGACGCTTATGTCAATAGGCTTTACGTCTGTGCCACGTTGTTTTTTTTTTTTTTTTTACATTGTTCTGATCGTCGTTATAAGCATAAATATTGTGGAAGCGCAGCGCACGAGTTATACGAGGCGTGCGATAACATTTTACACTGGGTGTTGGATAACTGTTAATTGTTTGGTATACTTCGTGCCGACAGAAATTAAGATAAAGGTCTTTATTGTTGGACGCATGTGTTTTTCAGTGACTGCAGAACGCACCACTGTGTATGCAAGAGAGACTGAAATCCGATTTTTGTATATGTATGTTCAACGACGCTGTTACGGTAGTTGATAAAGTGAGAGGCGAGATTGATGCAATGGTGCGGCGAGGGGTGGTGCGAATGGCCAGAATGATTATACATGATAGGATAATGCACATCCGTGTTGTGCACGCATCGATAGTGCACAACGGCATGTACAATTTTTTTTTGTTCACGACTGGATTTTGTACAATTCAATTTCATTGTGCACAACACAATTTCCTTTGTGCACAAAGTTTGTGCACAATTGTGCACAGAGGTGCACAATTGTGCACAGAGGTGCACAAAACAACTTCCTTGTGCACAACTGTATTGTGCACAATACAATTTCCTTGTGCACAACTGTATTGTGCACAATTTTCTTAGTGCACAACTGTATTGTGCACAATTTTCTTAGAGCACAACTGTATTGTGCACAATTTCTTAGTGCACAATTGTATTGCGCACAATTTCTTAGTGTACAACTGTATTGTGCACAATTTCTTTGCACACAATTATATTTTACAAAAAACAATTTTGTGCACAATGTTTTTTTGTGACCGACTACACTGTGCACTTTTTTTTGTGCACAATCACATTGTGCACATTTTTTACACAATTTCTTAGTGCACAAATGTATTGTGCACAATTATATTTTACTGAAAACAATTTTGTGCACATTTTTTCTGTGCATAACTACATTGTGCACAATTCTTTTTGGGCACAACTACATTGTACATAACGCGATTGTGCATCAGAATGTGGTGGTGCGAATAATGGCCAGACCGATTATACACGGCCGGATAATGCACATCCGTGTTGTGCACGCATCGATAGTGCACAACGACATGTGCAATTTTTTTTTGTCCACAACTGTATTTCGCACAATACAATTTCCTTGTGCACAACTGTATTGTGCACAACACAACTTCCTTGTGGACAACTGTATTTTGCATAATACAGTTTCCTTGTGCACAACGGTATTGTGCACAATTTTCTTAGTGCACAACTGTATTGTGCACAATTTTCTTAGTGCACAACTGTATTGTGCACAATTTTCTTAGTGCACAACTGTATTGTGCACAATTTCTTAGTGAACAACTGTATTGTGCACAATTATATTTTACAAAAAACAATTTTGTGCACAATGTTTTTTTGTGACCGACTACACTGTGCACATTTTTTTTGCACAACTATATTGTCCACATTTTTTTTGTGCATAACTACATTGTGCACAATTCTTTTTGGGCACAACTACATTGTCCGTAACGCGATTGTGCATCAGAAAATGTCAACGTAGTAGTGCACAACATTTTTTTTTGTGAAATATAATTGTACACAAAGAAATTATGTACAATACAGTTGTGCACCAGAAAATGTCAACGTAGTTGTGCACATTTTTTTTGGTAAAATATGCATAAAGAAATTGTGCACAATATTTTTATGTTAAATATAATTGTGCACGATTTGTTAGTGCACAATTTCTTTGTGCACAACTGTATTTTGCACAATTTCTTTATGCACAATTATATTTTACAAAAAACAATGTTGTGCACAATGTTTTTTGGTGCCCAACTACACTGTGCACATTTTTTTTGTGCATAACTACATTGTGCACAATTCTTTTTGGGCACAACTACATTGTCCGTAACGCGATTGTGCATCAGAAAATGTCAACGTAGTAGTGCACAACATTTTTTTTTGTGAAATATAATTGTACACAAAGAAATTATGTACAATACAGTTGTGCACCAGAAAATGTCAACGTAGTTGTGCACATTTTTTTTGGTAAAATATGCATAAAGAAATTGTGCACAATATTTTTATGTTAAATATAATTGTGCACGATTTGTTAGTGCACAATTTCTTTGTGCACAACTGTATTTTGCACAATTTCTTTATGCACAATTATATTTTACAAAAAACAATGTTGTGCACAATGTTTTTTGGTGCCCAACTACACTGTGCACATTTTTTTTGTGCATAACTACATTTTGTACAATTGTTTTGGGTATAACTACATTGTACATAACGCGATTGTGCACCAGAAAATGTCAACGTAGTTGTGCACATTTTTTTTTGTGAAATACAATTGTGCACAAAGAAATTATGTACAATACAGTTGTGCACCAGAAAATGTCAACGTAGTAGTGCACATTTTTTTTTTTGTAAAATATGCACAAGGAAATTGTGCACAATATTTTTATGTAAAATATAATTGTGCACAATTTCTTAGTGCACAAATGTATTTTACAAAAAACAATGTTGAGCACATTTTTTTTGTGCACAACTACATTGTGCACTTTTCAAAAGCATTACAAGTTTAGTCCAGATGAATATCGGCATATTGTCTATTCGGGTACTTTTTTTTTAAGTTCTTTATTTTTAAAAAATTATTATTTATTTCATTTATTATATTTTTATACACAGTTTTTCGAATTGGGAACACTCCACGTTCACTCGTAATACCTTAGCATTTGCGTTCATGTGTGTTGTTGTTCCGCAGATTATCTTCACAGTCTTGACATAACTTTTCGTAGGCTACGATAAAATTTAAAAAAAACCCATTAACCCGTGTTTACAGTTAATTAATGTTTTGCATTTGAAAAAGATTTTTTAAACGTACTTCGTTAAATCGTGGTCAAATGTTTAACAAAAAATGCAAAAAAATAATTAATTAAATAAATAATGCGGACTTTGGGTAATAACTAATGAGAGCCATTTTTTAATTTTATAGTAATCAAAAAATTTTTTTAGTCTTTTACTACTACTTTAGCATAACTCTACTAAACCTTAAGAAGTTATGCAGATTTGCCATCGCACCAATTCTTGTTAGTTTGTAAATATAGTAACAGAAATTATGTAAAAATTTCCGAAAAATCAAAATGTTTCTCAGTGACAAAAAATATTACTTTATTTTGTCGAAAAGTCCCAGAAAATGATACTGGCTGGCATGGAAAAAAATTTAATCGAAAAGTATGTTGGAAATTTTAAATTTTGTGAAACGAACAAAAAAATTCTGAAATAATTGGAAGATATTAGTGACACTCAAAGCAATTTAAATTTTTTTTTTAAGACTTAGTACGTTGAATGCCCCATGCACAAAATAATAAAATGCTTACAAGGAATTATCAGGCGATTATAATCAGTGAAATGCTTTGCAATATTCTAAAGATCGAGGATAACTGGCGAAATTATTACTGCGATTATATTGAAATCCACCGTCGAGATACGAGCGTGAGGAAACTTCACTGCCGTTTTGAATACCATCATCATCACGTAGCAAAATAGATATTGCGGATGCATCATTGAAATCATTGCTGTCCTCATCCTCAGTCTCTGTACCACATCTTTGCCGTCCAAAATATTGCTCATCTGTCAAACGGCTTAAACCGTTTTTTTGTGGAAAACACGTCCGTGTTTCTGTAATTAAATTAGTTTTATTCACACTATTCTAAACTTTTGCGGTTCGTTGCATGAGAAATTGAATTGGAAGATATTTTTGTTGTATTAGTCCTTGAAATGCAAAGTATCCAATAAAAGCACAAAGATGAGAAATGCAACAGAACTTTTTTAAAATTCTTTCTACATTTTATGCAGTATTTATGTATGAATTTATGTATGAAGTATTTATGTATGAATTATGTTTGGCGACAAGAGAAAGTAAATGAAAAAAATCAAATTCATTAAATATATGAAGGAAATTGATCAATTTTTTATAATATAGTTTTTCAAAAATTGTCAAGAAATTCGAATGAAGTATTTATTTTTATGAAATGGTTTTTTTAATTTCTCAAATTTGATTTACTAATAATTTGAATTTGTTTCGGGGAATGGTTGAAAAATCGTCAATATTGCTTCTTCATAGAGGAAATTATCAATTTGAAAAAAAAATGCATCCCTTTCCAAACGGTTTTATTTTTTTTAATCTGAGAGAAAAAATCTTCAATATTTTCTACATTTTATGCAGTATTTATGTATGAATTCAAGTATGTGTTTGGCGACAAGAGAAAGTAAATTTAAAAAATTAACTTCATTAAATATATGAAGGAAATTGATCAATTTTTTCATAACATAGTTTTTCAAAAATTGTCAAGAAATTCGAATGAAGTATTTATTTTTATGAAATGGCTTTTTTAATTTCTCAAATTTGATTTACTAATAATTTGAATTTGTTTCGGCGAATGGTTGAAAAATCGTTAATATTGCTTCTTCATAGAGGAAATTATTAATTTGAAAAAAAAAAAAATGCATCCCTTTCCAAACGGTTTTATTTTTTTTAATCTGAGAAAATGCACGGAGTAGCTTTATCTAAGAAACGTAAATAAGGTTTCAATTTCTCTTGCACCAATCCACTTTGGGAAAGCTCATAACTCACGCTTTGTTTCGGAGCAAATATCCTGTTGATCCTCGAAATTTTTGTCGACGGGAATAGATCTAGATTTTGGAAATAATATAAAATAACAGTACTTAAGGGGACCCAGTCACCTAAATAAAATCAAAAGAAAAAAAAATTGTGTAAATAATACACTTCTGTTAAAAAATTTTACATTCAAACTTCATTAAATACATAATGAGCATTATAATTCTGCCATTTTATAAAGACATACAGTGCACCAAAATGGTGTGAGGTAAAAAGTAAAATTTTTCACTTGTTGTAGGTTTCAGACCAAACCGGTGGACAAATTTTAGTGTTCGATGTCTTATTTTATCTGTCGAAGAGTGCATTCTAGATTGAATAGAGGAATTTTTATTTCAGGTCTTTATGACAAAGCTATGATTTCAAATGTGTAAATAAATCTCTCTCTATTAAAAACTCACTAAACAATTGGTTACAGTAAATCGAATTTTCACTGCATCCAAAATCGCTATATTCAATCCAGAATGCACTCTTTAACAGATAAAATAAGACACTGAACACTTAAATTTGTTCACTGGTGTGGTTTGAAAGCTACGACAAGTGAAAAATTTTACTTTTTACCTCACACCATTCTTGTGGACTGAATGTCTTTACAAAATTGCAGAATTATAATGCTTGTTATGTACCTAATGATGTTTAAATGTAAGATTTTTTAAAAGACGGGTATCATTTACAGAATTTTTTTTCTTATGACTTTTTTTAGGTGACTTAGTCCCCTTAAGACCTTCTCTGTCATCTTGAAAAAAAAATCATTTATACGATTACAATCTGATTCTTCTTGGGTATCTTAAGGTTTTGAGGTCACGAAATTGGAATAGAATATAAAATTTGCCATTTTGCATTTTTGAAATCTTTTATTTAATTCACATTCCACACCTTGGAAACTATAAAATATAAATTTTCATAGAATACCCACTTTTTTTTTAATTTCCTAAAAAAAAGCTAATAAAAACTTCATGTTTTTACAAACGTTTTTTTATCAACACATTTTTGATATAAAATGTTCTTTATTTCACCCAGTGCGAAAAACGCGGTTTTTACGCACGGTTCGCGTGCATAAATTACCGTTTTCACACCTTGTAAAATAAAATTTAATACAAAATAAAAATCATGTTAATCTATTTTGGCTTCCTCATAGAGGAAACTTTGTAAATATCCAATAATAATGAGGAAGCAATTTGGAAAGTTCTACTTTGCAGCCTTGTTTAAAAAAATTTGAAATGGCATTAGTTTTGAACCCCTTGACAGATTCTCGCCAGATTCGAACTGATGCTTGGTTTACCCACACTCTATTTGTGGACCAAATTTGAGCCCGATATCTTAAAAATTGCGAAAGTTAGAGCACGAAGAAAAAATGTCAAAAAATTTTAAAATGTCATAAATTGTGAACCCCTTAACGGATTGACACCAAATTTAATCCCAAACACTATTTGATAACAGTCCACTTGTGGTCCAAGTTTAAGCCGGATATCATAAAAATTGCGGGAGCCCGAGCTGACATTCTCCAAAAAATTCAAAATGCCATAAATTTTGAACACCTTGATGGATTAACTCCAAATTCAATCCCATACCTTGTTTAACGACAGTTTACTTGTGGACCAAATTTGAACCCGATATCTTAAATATTGCAACGGCTATCGTGTTAATAAAAAATTGTGCACATACATACAGACATTTTTTCTAAACCACTTTTCTCGACTTTGTGGATCATTCTGAGTGTCCTGACATGAAAATCTCGAAAAAAAAAATTTCACTAACACAACGCTTCCTCTACGAGGAAACAAAAATAAAAAATACGATATACTTACGCGCATGGAGGCATGTCAAGCTTAGCTTCGACTTGCTTTCTTCTCGACGATATCATACAAGCGTTATTTCCTTGTGATCCTTCATTTTCAGACTTGTAAATCTTTTTCAGCTTTTTTTCGCGATAGGCGTGCAGCAACGCATCGGCTTCGGACAAATCGAGATCTCCCACCAGATGAGCTACATAGGAGTTAAAACATACATGAATTGCCCCATTCAATAAACATAAAATTATTTGCAAAAAGTTGGATAATGAAAAAAGAGTAGTATAAGTTACAGTTGTAAAAGCCTAATACTTATAGAAATAATGATGATTATACGATCTGCTCTATAATTATGACTTTATAATAATAACATGTAACGATTGTAATACGATGATTAAACTTTGAAATGGCTGCAAAAATTATTATTTTTCAATAAAAATTCAAGGTAATCCTTTTGAAAAAATGGAAAAAAAATAAGTAATGCATTAAGAAAGTTTACTTATTTCTTCCATTTTTTCCACTATTTATTGCAATATTAAAGCGAAAATTAGTATTTTTTTCAACTATTCAAATGTTTAGACTCTATTTTATAATCACTACATATTATTATTATAAAATCATAATTAAGAAACAAATTGTACTGTAAACTATATCTCATGAATTAATGGGGATTTACAACGATGATTGTATTATTACAGAGTTGTAAATGCCTAATACTTATAAAAATAATGATGATGATACGATCAGCTCTATAATTATGATTTAATAATAATAACATGTAGCGATTGTAATACGATGATTAAACTTTGGAATGGCTGCAAAAATTATTATTTTTCAATAAAAAATCACGGTAATCCTTTTGAAAAAATGGAAAAAAATAAGTAATGCATTAAGAAAGTAATGCATCACTTATTTCTTCGATTTTTTCCACTATTTCTTGCAATATTAAAGCGAAAATTTGTATTTTTTTCAGCTATTCAAATGTTTACACTCTATTTTATAATCACGACGTATGATTATTATAAAATCATAATTACAAAACAAATTGTACTGTAAACTATATCTCATGAATTAATGGGGATTTACAACTCTGAGGTAGTTAAGATAGTACATAGGTACAATTAAGTCAATCGCGAGCTAAAATTTGAAAAATTTTTAAGAAGAAACTGACATAAACCAAAGTAGCTCTGCTTTTTCGAAGCTTCTATTTGATATTTAAAAAATGATAGTAATTATTGTTTTATAAATAATTCAGGTTGCGCCAATAAACCCACAGGCATATTTCAACCATTATAAATCTGGAAAAACCACTTGACTATTCCGAAAAAATGGGAATGCACGGTGAAAATATCTGAAATAATTCATACATATTCGAATAAATTAAAAAATCATTTTCAATTGAAAAAAAAAGTTATTTTGACCGGTCATTTGCTGAAAAATTATATTTTTCATGAATTTGTTAAGAACATGTTGGAATTATTATTATGCAAAATCAATCTTTTTAGCAAATTCTACTAACTTCATTTTTTTTTTTGCAGTTTTTTATCTCATCGAGAAATGTTTGAAATTTTCTCTGAAACTCACGTTTAACGGTACTATAACGTTCGTACTACCTTAAGAGCCAAATTATTTGTATAATTCTCACGCGATTCGTCTATGAGCCGATCGATGTACCGACTTCTTCCCCAACAAGGTCGAGTCTCGACTGCTGCAATTTTGTTTTTTCGATTCCTGATTTAAAAAACAAATTAAACCATTAATACGTAAATCATTGAAAATGGGTGAGTTTCAGAGTTGTAAATGCCTAATACTTATAGAAATAATGATGATGATATGATCAGTTCTATAATTATGATTTTATAATAATAACATGTTGTGATTGTAGTACGATGATTAAACTTTGGAATGGTTACAAAAATTATTATTTTTCAATAAAAATTCACGGTAATCCTTTTGAAAAAATGGAAAAAAATAAGTAATGCATTACTTATTTCTTCCATTTTTCCACTATTTCTTGCAATATTAAAGCGAAAATTAGTTTTTTTTTCAGCTATTCAAATGTTCACACTCTATTTTATAATCACTACATATTATTATTATGAAATCATAATTATAAAACAAATTGTACTGCAGAGTTGGGCAGCAAAAATTACTTAGTTCAGAAATTACTGCTTTAATTACAATTACCTTCAGTAATTGTATTGGATTTCAAATTAAATACAATTACTTTCAGTAATTACTTTCAGTAATTACTGTACAATTACTTTCAGTAATTACTGTACAATTACTTTCAGTAATTGTATTGGATTTCAAATTAAATACAAGTACATGTTGATAAGGTTGTGACCGATTATTTGGAATTGTGGATGAGTTCTGCGGCAATGTTCGGTCGTTAACGCCGCAAAACTCATCCACAATTTAAATACAATTACTGAAAGTAATTGTATTATGGATTTCAAATTAAATACCATTACTTTCAGTAATTGTATTTACATTACATTTTGTAATTGTATTGGATTTCAAATTAAATACAATTACATTTTGTAATTGTATTGGATTTTAAATTAAATACAATTACATCTTGCAATTGTATTGGATTTCAAATTAAATACAATTACATTTTGTAATTGTATTTAATTTGAAATCCAATACAATTACTGAAAATTAAATACAATTACATTTTGTAATTGTATTTAATTTGAAATCCAATACAATTGCAAAATGTAATTGTATTTAATTTAAAATCCAATACAATTTCAAATTAAATACAATTACAAAATGTAATTGTATTTAATTTGAAATCCAATACAATTGGATTTAAAAATAAATACAATTACATTTTGTTATTGTATTGGATTTCAAATTAAATACAATTACATTTTGTAATTGTATTGGATTTCAAATTAAATACAATTACATTTTGTAATTGTATTGGATTTCAAATTAAATACAATTACATTTTGTAATTGTATTGGATTTCAAATTAAATACAATTACATTTTGTAATTGTATTGGATTTCAAATTAAATACAATTACTTCCAGTAATTTGTATTTTGTAATTTTCCATTACAATTTTGCCCAACTCTGTTGTACTATAAACAATATCTCATGAATTAATGGGGATTTACAACTCTGGTGAATTTTAAAAAATTTCTAATTAAAGTTTTTAGTACTCGAATATTTTTTTTAACGATTTCTCCCCATGTTTTATCTTTTCACAGCTATTTATGGCACGTTCGCGAAGAGACGATACTCGAGCACGCTCTGATTCTCTCCTAATGGCTTTTATGCGTTTAATTTCTCCTATATCGTCAGGGGATAAAATTCCCTCGGAATTTTGCGAATCTTCTGTGGGTGACAAGATTTCACATGTAGACTTATAGCATGGAGATGATAAAGTTTTTGGCTCTGATGCCGTCATGGAACTCGAAGGATTCCACCAGTTGGACATAGGTTCAGTCGACAATGCATAATAGCCATGAATTCCAAAGTTAGGAATCTCCTGAACGGCGACGTATTCGCATAGATCACCGCCGATCGATCTTCGTATAGGAAAGTTATCATTACGAATTAACGTAAATCCATCTGATCCAGAAGTTCTGCGTCCTTTGGTCAGTGCAATCATGTCTTTTGCCTGAAAAAAAAAATAAAATAAACCCAAACAAAATAGTACATTTCAACCCTAGGGAGAGAAAAGTTTTTTTATCGAGTGTAGTTTTCGCACGAGGTAAAATAAAATTTTCACTCCAGAGTGTTGAAACAAATTTTTCAGTACGACGTCGGGAAAGTGAAATTTCCTGGACGGAGGACTGAAATAGATACCCTGGTAAAAATAAATGATAGAAAACGATTATAAATAATTCTATCGTTCCGAATACGTTCTTTGGTTCGTGAATTTAGGATGTACTATCATAGATTTACGATCGAAATCCTATATATTTCGTTCATATCCTATAATATTATTATAAATAATATAATTTTTGTATTTAATTCAATAATAAAAATATACGATTGTACGTATATACCCATGATGTACTATTCCAAGCAAAAAAAAAAGAAATCGCCCGGATAATTACGTTTTTATTCTGGTCACCCATCTTTGTAGTGACCGCGGCCCAAGCTGCTTAACTTTCATGATCTCTGATAGACTACCTAACTATTCCATCCAAATTCGTTCTTGTAAGATAATATACATCAATAATACATAAGCCGCTTTACGTACTTATGAGTAACAACAGTAAATTGAGCAGTTTTTTAGTATCTTTCTTACTAAATTATTTATGTTAATTAACTCTTTAAGAATGCTTCACGTATACATTCCTTACCGAAAGTTTTATTTTATCCGTATTTGAGTACTTCGCGATACGAGAAAAATCTAATAAATAATCAAGCATATCAAGATACTAATAAGAGCATTGATTTCGGATAATAAGAGGTCTAAGAATTTATTTAAAAATCAGTTTAAAAAAAAATTATAAAATATTATAAATCCGTTAGTGTACCATACATCCTGATAACGTATCTATCGTATTTAACCAATAGAAAACGAAAACTAAAGGAAACTAATAACAACGATTCAATTTGTATAAATTGATCAAAGTCCGAATAGATAGAGATGATAACATACGATTAAATCCCATTCAAATTCTATCGATCTCTATCAATCTCTATAATATATTTTTACCAGGGTATAATTATGCTACAAGGGAGGGAAATGGCTGATTTTCAACGAACAAGATTAGTACAAACAGACCTGGGCAAAATACAGATTAAACATGTATTTTAAATACAAAATACAAGATACAGGCTAATCTTGTATTTGAAATACATAAAATAAGATACTTTAATGTCCAGTATTTTGTGTACAAAATACAAATATGTATTTCACGATACTTAAAATACAAATACGTATTTTTAGAAATTTAGAATACCAAAAATGCATTTTTTCACGTATAGCTGAATATGTATCGTAATAAGAATTGTAAAAGGAGAAGCTTGAACATTTGGTTTATTAGCAATCTATCACTAATATTGCTTACGATATACATTATTCTTGGCATTTATATGATATACGATATGATAAGATATATACTATATCTTTAGTACGAACAATATCACTTATTAATGCAAAAGTAATGATAAATTTTTATTAGATTAAAAAACTGTACGAAACTAGTTATCCCCATTGCCTTTCAAAACAACGAGTTTCCCGAAAAATTTATTTGCAGCGAAGAGCGATTTGGTTGGTTGATCATCGTCGCAAATGAAAAAAGTCTTTCTACTGCTGCTGAAGAAGCTAGAATGGTGTTACTCCGCAGGAAC
This sequence comes from Ephialtes manifestator, assembly GCA_963970395.1. Lineage (NCBI taxonomy): Eukaryota > Metazoa > Arthropoda > Insecta > Hymenoptera > Ichneumonidae > Ephialtes > Ephialtes manifestator. The sequence continues at coordinate 24,685,728 of OZ019980.1, forward strand.
AGATTCTTTCACCTCGAAATCTCGTCGTTTGTCTTCGAAAAATTGCAATACCTCGAGATCCCCTGGAGAAAAAATGTCTACAACTTTCTACGCCGAAACTCTACTATTTCTAAAACTTTTTACTCCAAATAACTACGCGGAAACTACAACTTACTATGCGAAAACATCTTAAAACTATAACTTCTTACCGTAAAAAAATACGAGATTTGGAACATGGTTGTAGATTGTTGTAGTTTCTACAACATTTAACGCTAATTCCGGGCTTATACAATAATGAAAAACTACAACTTTCTATGAAAATTTGCAATCTTGTCGAAGTTATTACAACTTTTTCCGGAAATCTGCAACCGATAGGAGTTAAAACGATTGTAAACTTTCGTAATAAGTTGTAGTTACTACAACTTTTTATTACAACTAACTACAACTTATTACGGAAATTTTGAACCGAAGGACTACTACTATTACTTTTACAATTTAAAAAAAATTTCTTATAGAAAGTTGTTATTTCTACGACAAACTACAATAAACTAGTACAAAAATTGTAGTTTCTATGAGAAACTACGCGAAACTGCTCCTATTACTTTTACAATTTTTTTAAAAGTTTGATACAGATGTAGAAAGTAATACTTTCTCATAGAAAGTTGTTATTTCTACGACAAACTACAATTAACTAGTAAAAAATTGTAATTCCTATGAGAAACTACGCAAAACTACTCCTATTACTTTTACAATTTTTTTAAAAGTTTGATACAGATGTAGTAAGTAATACTTTCTCATAGAAAGTTGTTATTTCTACGACAAACTAAAATTAAATACTTTTTTGTTTTATTAAGTTAGTTGTAAAAAATTGTAGTTTCTATGAGAAACTACGCGAAACTCCCCTTATCACTTTTACTATTTTTTAAAAAGTTTGATGTAGATGTAGAAAGTAATACTTTCCCATAAAAAGTTGTTATTTCTACGACAAACTACAATTAACTAGTAAAAAATTGTAATTTCTATGAAATACCAAAACTACTCCTATTACTTTTACAATTTTTTTAAAGGTTTGATGCAGATGTAGAAAGTAATACTTTCTCATAGAAAGTTGTTATTTCTACGACAAACTAAAATTAATTACTTTTTTGTTTTATTAAGTTGTAGTTAGTTGTAAAAAGTTGTAGTTTCTATGAGAAAATACTCCTATTATTAAAAAAAAATGTTAAGTTTGATGCAGATGTAGAAAATAATTCTTTCTCATAGAAAATTGTTATTTCTATGACAAACTAGAACTAACTACTTTTCTGTTGTATTAAGTTGTAGTTAGTTAAAAACGTAGTTTCTACGAGGAACTATTCCTATTAGTTTTCAATTTTTTTTGCAAGAATGATGCAGATGTGAAAAGTAATACTTTCTCATAGAAAGTTGTTATTTCTACAACAAACTACAATTAACTACTTTCTTGTTGTAATAAATTATAGTTAGTTGCAAAAAGTTGCAGTATCTTGTAGAAAAATTCTACAACTTTTTACAAAATGACCAAATTGTAGAAATCTCGTATTTAGTTGTAGAAATTTGTAATTTGTTGTTGGAATGGCATAGAAAGTTGTAGATTTTTTTTCCGCCAGGGTCAACTTGAGCTCCTCGACAATCGTTCGCGAATGCGTACAAATATGAGAGAGACGGCTACCGGACGATAATCTTTTACCAAGATTTATAAAGCTCTCGAAAGTGATCCCTAAAAAATGCATTTTCAAAATAGTATTTTAAGTATTTTCGGTTTGAAATAAAAAATACAAAATACTATATTAACTTGTATTTAAAATACAGATTATAATATACACGGTTTAGATAGTATTTGAAATACTAAATACAAAATACAATTGTATTTCAAATACGTATTTGAAATATTTGTATCTGAAATACATATTTAAAATAAAAATATGTATTTAAAATACTAAATACAAAATACAATTGTATTTCAAATACGTATTTGAAATATTTGTATCTGAAATACATATTTAAAATAAAAATATGTATTTAAAATACTAAATACAAAATACAATTGTATTTCAAATACGTATTTAAAATATTTGTATCTGAAATACATATTTAAAATAAAAATATGTATTTAAAATAAAAATACGTATTTAAAATAAAAATACGTATTTAAAATAAAAACACGTATTTAAAATACTTGTACCTGAAATTACTGCCCAGCTCTGAGTACAAAATACTACAGCCAGTCCAAAACATATATCCATTTCTTAATTTTTTGTCAAGTCGATCCATTACTTTCTTTCCTTGTTCGGCGGGAAGTTTTAGAGACTCTTGTAAATCCCCAACCGGTGGAGGTTTTTCAAAAATACCGGTCAATCGATTTCCCTGCATAACGAACAGCAACAGCTTCAGATATTCCACGTGAATGTTGTCCGAAGTTCCAATACCCGATTGATCAATTTGACATAATTTTTTGAGCCATTGTGCGGCCAGTGTGCGATCTGTTAAATTATGTAAAAATGTTAATAATGTCATTAATCATTTCTTACCTCAACCGCCGGTTTTTAGCTGAATTCATTTTCAATAGTCTACCTTTGGCATCTGGCAAATTAAGAGCCAGTGGTTTGGCGAGTTTCATGTAGAAATTAAAATCGTCCATATTAATATTTGTTTTTCGCTGTTAAATTAATCATTAATTTTTCCAAAACTTTTTAACCCTACAAGAGAAAATGAAAGAAACTTAAGCCCGAACAAACATTGCTGTCAGACGAAACGATTGCAAATCAACAAAACAATATAGCGCTTTATTATTATTATTATTACCGTATCCATTCTTTCTTCGCATTTCTTCTTCTTCCTTTTCATCGTTCCTGGTTAATTCAAGTTTACACACTCAAACTTACGAAATATTTGTACACCCAGAAAAAAGATCTTGTTAACGGGACTAGAACCTACGTATCGGAAATAAAATTTCTTATTTGGATGCCGACCTACTAGACTTCCATTCACCTCAAATAAATTTTTTATTTGTAATTAATATACTTATTGAATAGTAAATATATTAAAATCTAAGAAATATTTATTTGGGTCGGCAGTCATATAAATGTTGATTAAAAAAAAAAAAATTTATTGGCTATTCCTCACTATCCCTTAGAAGCTCAGAAACTGCCTCCCGCTCAACAGTTGGTGCGCAAACCAGTGCGAGACTAAGCGGTCACCCATCCAAGTTATGACCGCAAATAATGCTGCTTAATTCTGGAGACCGTCGAGCCACGCATCGACCGCGCGCCCACTGCTGCCGATTTAAAAAATATATAATTTTTATATAAATATACGACAAGAATGAAATTAAATCGATAAATGTTGCATGTTGATAATAGTAAACTTCAATGATGAAAGGAAATAAATATATATGGGGGATTCCACGGGACTTTCGCCACCCCGAAAAAAAAAAAAATCTCAAATTTTTTCTAAAAATCAGATTCAATGGTGTCTATTGATGGACCAAATTTCAAAATTCTAATAAAATAGTTGACCGGAATATGCAATTTTTATTATTTTTTATCATTTTTCATTTAATCTGTAATATCTAAGAAACTATTGATCGTATCGAAATCATTAAAAGACGAAAATGTGCATTTTTTAATTGCCAACAAGAAAAAATATATATTCAAAATTAATTGTTTAATTTCAGGTCACATTTTATGGAAAAAACAACAAAATTATTATTTTTTTATGGTTGGACTTCAGATTTTTTCATCAGACAAATTGCCTCGGAATCTTTGAGTGATCGCCGAATTTTGAGTATTTTTTTTTTCATGGGATGGCCCAATGCTGTGAGGTTACTCAAAGATTCCGAGGCAATTTGTCCGATGAAAAAATCTGAAGTCCAACCATTTTAATTAATTTTAATTTTGAATATGGATTTTTTTTATATATTAAAAACATTCAAATTGCTGTAACGTCACAGCATTGGACCATCCCATGAAAAAAAAAATACTCAAAATTCGGCGATCACTTAAAGATTCCGAGACAATTTGTCCGATGAAAAAATCTGAAGTCCAACCATAAAAAAAAATAATTTTCTTGTTTCTTCCATAAAATGTGACCTGAAATTAAGCAATTAATTTTGAATATATTTTTTTCATGTTGGCCATTAAAAAAATGCACATTTTCGTCTTTTAATGATTTCGATACGATCAATAGTTTCTGAGATATTACAGATTAAATGAAAAACGATAAAAAACAAAAAAATTTGCATATTTCGGTCAACTATTTTTTTAGAATTTTGAAATTTGGTCCATCAATAGACACCGCTGAACCTGATTTTTAGATGAAATTTGAGATTTTTTTTTTTGGGGGGTGGCGAAAGTCCAATGGAATCCCCCATATTGGATTATAAGATAGTTCTAATTGATTTTATTAAAAAATATCTAATACATGTATTTGATCGTTCTAACTAGATCTTTTTTCCGGATTAAGAAAGTATTTAGTAGCAACAAATAAAATATTTTTTTAGTGTCCGCTGCGCAGTGAAAGTTGATTCAAATAAATAAATATGTTGGAAATTAAAAAAAACTGAAAAATTGAATGAAATACGTATTTGTTGGAGGGAAAGTAAATTTTCGTTGATTGAAATAATTAGATGTTGAATAGATCATTTTATTCAATATTACCAAATCTTTTTTCTGGGTGTATGTATACGAGCCGGTGGTAAAATTAGCGGGTTTTCAATTAAGCATTTGAGAAAATATTCTTCGATTAATATAAATAATGTGTTATATTTATTAAATAGTACAAAAAGAAAACTTGATGTAGATCCTGTAACGCATGATCTAATATATTGTGCTTATAACTTTTTGTTCTATTCTTTTGCAACCACTTTTTGAGTACAAATTGTGTGGAGCATTAAAATATGTTACAATAGACATGATTTCATCTTCCAATTTGCGAGTCAGTGTTTCATTGGTTCTACTGGCAAAGGCATCTTTCATGCAAGCTTTCACATGTTCTTCCTCAAGGGGCAAGAAGGGCACGTAGAAGTCTATCAGAGAAGATTTTATTACATTACTGTTAATAAAACCACCGTTCTCACTGTAAGCTCCTGTGCTTAACAAGTTGTCAAAGTCACTGTTCTTCATCGATTTACGATACTTTCCTTCTTTCCTCAACTTTGTCATCTGCTCTATTATTTGTTTACTGCCTTTATTAGACAGAAATATGAATACAGATTTGTTGCTAACGACACTGATAATCTTTGAATTGTATTCGACAAAAGTCGGCTTTCCATAATCCATGAACGGAGAGAGTATGTCCAGCAAACCCTCGGGCATCATGTCCACCTCGTCAAAGATAAACATAGAGCGTTCACACTCCAACAGACTCTTTACAATTTTCGTCTTAATCATTTCCTGTGGCAAATAAAGTCCCAATTTCAATGAGCTGATAACACATATTTATTCCTCATAATGAAATTTTTATAATGAGTTAATCATTATTAACAAAGAATATCAATTAACTAGAATTCCATGCAGAAAGTAATCTCTAATAAAAACAAATCATCGAAAACGATTTAAGAAAATTCTATTGTTCCAAACAGAGTTGTAAATGCCTAATACTTATAGAAATAATGATGATGATACGATCTGCTCTATAATTATGATTTTATAATAATAACATGTAGCGATTGTAATACGATGATTAAACTTTGGAATGGCTGCAAAAATTATTATTTTTCAATAAAAATTCACGGTATCCTTTCGAAAAAATGGAAAAAAATAAGTAATGCATGAAGAAAATAATGCATTACTTATTTCTTCCATTTTTTCCACTATTTCTTGCAATATTAAAGCGAAAAATAGTATTTTTTTTCAACTATTCAAATGTTTACACTCTATTTTATAATCACTACATATTATTATTATTATTAAATCATAATTACAATATAAATTGTACTATAAACTATGTCTCATGAATTAATGGGGATTTACAACGCTGGTTCCAAATACGGACTTTGATTCGCGAATTTACGAAGTACTATCATAAATTTACAATCGAAATCCTACATTTTTCTCCCATATGCTATAATATTATTATAAATAAGATAATTTTGCTTTCTCATAGAGGAAGCTTTGTTTTCATGAAAAAAATGTTTTTTCGACTCAGTCTCGAACAGACTCTCTACAATTGTCTTCTTAATTATTTCCTGTGGCAAATGAAGTCCCAAATTCAATGAGCTGTTAACACATATTTATTTCTCATAATGAAATTTTTAACAATTATTAACAATTAATTAATTAGAATTAAATGCAGAAAGTAAACTCAATTATTATAAAATGATGTTATTGTACCAGAGTTGTAAATCCCCATTAATTCATGAGGTATAGTTTACAGTAAAATTTGTTTTGTAATTATGATTTCATAATAATAATATGTAGTGATTATAAAATAGAGTGTAAACATTTGAATAGCTGAAAAAAAGACTAATTTTCGCTTTAATATTGCAAGAAATAGTGGAAAAAATGGAAGAAATAAGTAATGCATTACTTATTTTTTTCCATTTTTTCAAAAGGATTACCGTGAATTTTTATTGAAAAACAATAATTTTTGCAGCCATTCTAAAGTTTAATCATCGTATTACAATGCCTACATGTTATTATTATAAAATCATAATTATAGAGCTGATCGTATCATCATCATTATTTCTATAAGTATTAGGCATTTAGAACTCTGCATTGTACAATGCCAGAATTGTAAATCCCCATTAATTCATGAGATATAATTTACAGTAAAATTTGTTTTGTAATTATGATTCCATAATAATCATATGTAGTGATTATAAAATAGAGTGTAAACATTTGAATAGCTGTAAAAAAATACTAATTTTCGCTTTAATATTGCAAGAAATAGTGGAAAAAATGGAAGAAATAAGTAATGCATTACTTATTTTTTTCCATTTTTTCAAAAGGATTACCTTGAATTTTTATTGAACAATAATAAGTTCTGCAGACATTCTAAAGTTTAATCATTGTATTACAATCGCTACATGTGATTATTATAAAATCATAATTATAGAGCTGATCGTATCATCATCATTATTTCTATAAATATTAGGCATTTAGAACTCTGCATTATACAATGCCTGAGTTGTAAATCCCCATTAATTCATGAGATATACTTTACAGTAAAATTTGTTTTGTAATTATGATTTCATAATAATAATATGTAGTGATTAAAAAATATAGTGTAAACTTTTGAATAGCTGTAAAAAAATACTAATTTTCGCTTTAATATTGCAAGAAATAGTGGAAAAAATGGAAGAAATAAGTAATGCATTACTTTCTTAATGCATTACTTATTTTTTTTCATTTTTTCAAAAGAATTACCTTGAATTTTTATTGAAAAATAATAATTTTTGCAGCCATTCTAAAGTTTAATCATCGTATTACAATCGCTACATGTTATTTATTATAAAATCATAATTATAGAGCTGATCGTATCATCATCATTATTTCTATAAGTATTAGGCATTTACAGCTCTGTACAATGCCAATTAAATAAACAGTTCCCATCTGCTCATTCGAACCTTGTGATTTTCCAAACGACTGGCAGAATAAGTGCTACCACTGAACCAATGATGATAGTCGCTGTCACTTCCCTTCTTGTAGAATGCTTCTCTGATCATACCAGCAACAAAATTTTTCCCAGTTCCCTGAGGACCATGAAAGCTTATAGTCAAAGCCTTTGGTGGATCTTCTATGGCTTTGTAGCCGAGTAATGCGCCAATAACGATCTTCTGAACGATGTGCTGTCCATGCAATCGTGATGCTAAATTTCTCTGTAACTCTGCAATAAATTGAGTTTAACATGACATTAAATTTAAATTGACATTAACATTAGCCACGGTTAACGACTGCTTTCTTAAGATGACGTCTGTCTCCGTCAGATCGTCATTAAGGCTGTTCAAAAAAACATAATTTTCTTATAATCGATTGCTCCTGAAATGCGGTATTGATTATCACAAAAAAAATGTTTTCCCGAAAGCTGGGAGTTGTGCGATGATATTAAGTACTGCTGCATCAAGGCCAAAATTCATTAAAAACGGCGATTTTTAGAAATTTTTTTTTTTACTTGGTGAAGCGCTCATGGAGATTGTGGTTGCTTTCGATAGACTATGAAATAGTGTAAAGGCAGAAACATGTTCGATAATGTTTAGTACTGCCGCATCGACATTGAAGTTAACAAAATAAAAAATGAAATCCTTTAAAACATTGAAATATTCATCTGCTCATCGACTATTTCGCGCGTTTTCAAATGAAAAAATGGCTCATGAAACGGGAGTCCTGTATGATCAAATTTAGTACTGCCGCGTCGATATCGCAGTTTCCCAAAATTCGAAAATCGCTTATCATCATCATGATTACGATCATACATGAGTCCCGTTTCAAGAGCCAATTTTACATTTGAAATCGCACGAAATAGTCGATGAGCAGACGAATATTTCAATGTTTTAAAGGATTTAATTTTTTGATTTTGGTAACTTCAATGTCGATGCGGCAGTACTAAACATTATCGAACATGTTTCTGTCTTTACACAATTTCATAGTCTATCGAAAGCAACCATAATCTCCATGAGCGCTTCACATAATCAATACAGCATTTCAGGAACAACCGATTATAAGAAAATTATGTTTTTTTGAACAGCCCTAATCGTCATAAGTGCGAGTGAGATAATAGCTCAATCTTCCCAAATTAATATGATATAATATGAGATTTATTAGAACATAAGTGTGTCTATATACATTGCACATTTTTTATTATATATTTTATTATATATTTTATATATTTATTTATTTTTTATTTTTATTTTATTTATATATTTTATTTTTTATTATATATTATTATATTTTTTTAAATGTGCAATATATTATACATATATACATTGCACATTTTTACAGCAGTCAACAATCTGCCCATGTGTAACCCCACAACGCATTTTTACGATCACCGTCTTTAAGAAAACAGTATAACACGATGACAATGTTAATAATAATAATAATAATAATAATTAAATAATAAATATAAAGTTTCATAATTAAATTGTAAAAGAAAAGATAACAAAATATATAATATATAATAATAATGGTTATAATAAATATAAAGACTCATAATTAAATTTTAAAAGAAAATATATAAAAATATATAGTATAGAATAATAATAATTATAATAAATAAATAAATTATTATTCTTCGTCGCGATTAATTTTTCGAACAAAAGCCGAAAAGTACTGACGCTGTCAGTAATCGTTCGTTTTTGCACGAAAGATCAATTGTGGCAAAAAACAACGTTTTTCGGTTTCTGTCATCGAACGGATAGTAGACACATCACCTTAATTTTAACTATCCTACTTTTACGTACCACGTACATCTATGGGTACGTAATCATCATTGCAACATTCAAATATCCGACATTTGATGTATTTTTGATAACCGATGGTGAAGAGTCCCGCACCGGCACTTCCAATTCCTAGGGTTATTGGATCGATGAAACATAAACATGACTGAATTTCCAAAAAACAGACAATTAACGCTAGCACACTCGGTATGTTCATCTTTCATTCCGTCACTTGGATTAGTCTTCAGAGTAAATTAATCTACCAAGTGTATTAGTTCGTGATCGGACTATTGGACTAATCGAGAGATATAGGATCACTTGGTTTTAAGATGACATCGAGGGGTTTCCCTATACTATAGTAACTGCTTCCAAAGAATATACATTATAATGAACGGGGTGTCTAAAGTAACGTAAGCGTTGCTTTAATGTTAGAATTAAAGTAACGAAAAGTCCCGTGTAACTCACGGTTTTCCTGTTACAGTAACTTAACGTTACTTTAAGAGCATGTGAAACACCTTCCCCCCCGACCATTCCGGTCTCAATCGGTATCAAAAACTGTAATCAACTTTTTTTATGCATACTGATATTTTACAGCTTCAAAAAGAATTTCATCGAATGCGGATATCACTGGAGCATTCGATGAAACTCTTTTTGTCCGTATGCTTGAAAAAAGTTGAGTACAGTTTTTATTACCTACTGCGGTATTTCACATGCCCTTAAAGTAACGAAAAACCTCGCGTGACTCAGGGTTTTCCCGTTAGAGTGATTCAACGTTTCTTTGAAGGGATGCTGGAATAGATTTTTTTTACCGACTTTGGTCGGTAAAAAGGTTCGGTTTCGTAGTTTAGAAACTACGTTGTGTTAGTGTTCGGTCGGTAACAAAAACTGTAAAGCGTTCTTGGTCACAATTGATGTTTCAGGCAATAGACGCTGATTCTATGAGGTTCTTCGCATTTTTTAAGACTGTTGGATTGGCGATAGCACAAAAGAAGCGCACGTAGTTTGTAAAGTACGTGTACGTAGTTTGTTCGCGATCAGAGTAGGTCGAAAAGAGCGTGAATGAAGTTTCCCCATTAGGACATAGGTGGCGCCGACGTAGTCTGTTTACTTTTGGAAAAACTCCGAGTCTTTGCAACGCAAACGTAGTATACACTATATATGGATTTGGCTTGCGTCGTCGACATTCTGATGGTTTTGGAATATTCAGAAATCATCACAGAATTGACGTCCGGTCTGATTTTACATATCTAATTCCCAGAAACAATTATATCTAACAGCAAACGTCTATTGCCATATCGTGTGCGTCCATATTGAATTTCGGGAGATTTACCCCGTAGCGTGACATACACCGACCAATCACAGCAAAGGTGGATGATCGAATGCAACGCTGTGATTGGTCGGTAACCCAAAATATGAAAATCTCAAAATAAAAATGTTTTTAATGGAAACATAGCTTCCTCCAGGAGGAAGCACAAAGAAATGGACATAATGTTCTAATTATGCCATTAATTACCACCAATTCACCACTAATCTATATAAATTATTTTGAATTAAATTAATTTAAATGTATGGCTAACTTTACGTATGTACAAATATTGATCCTCACCGAAGTCAATATTCTTCGACACCACATGTCTTGCATCAATTCGATTGGCTCTTCTACTTGTTGAATAGCCAATGGCAAAGCTTCTTTAGCCTTTGGACCTAAAAGCATAGCAGTAATACATGTTTATAGCATTATTCTGATAATAATCATCTCCGAATGCAACAAAATTTGACAGATGCTCTAATTCTTTCCTTTTGTGCTATCGCGCGTTATCGCATTGTTTCTTTCTTCGATATCGTTTGCGTGTCAAACGCCCAATCGGAATAGTTGAAATAACAGCTGACGAGCTGTCACCTGTCATTATTTATAAAGCGTCGGAAAGTGACGTTAAAGAGGTGAATTGAAAGAGTGAATTGCAGCAGAAGAGAATCATAATCAGCGATGGAAAGTGAAGAGGCAGAAAAAGTCGAGGCATCATCCGGTAGAGTCGGACAACAGTTTCGCAATGACAAAATTACAGCAGCGGTTGATTACGACGAAGATCGTGTAAGGTTAGATTCAGTGAGTCGTGTTATGTTTCGCTCACTCTCTTTTTTTATACTTATTTTCGTTAAATTCTTTAATAACTTTTTTTTTTAATCTCAAGAAGGACGAATTTTTCAATAATTACTTAATCGATTTTTTGTATTACTTAAATGATTTTTTTACGGGAAAAAACTTTTACAAAAATATAACTGTAATAAATTAGCTAATACAAGAATAAAATAATTTATAATAATTTCATTTTTCTAAATAATTACATATTGTATAAACAATTTTCATATTTCAATGGGTTCCGATTTTCCTTGAGTACGTCGTAATAAAAAGGATGCAAAGTAGAACCTGGCACGTTGCTTACATTATTTTTTGCTTTTTACAAAACTATATCTATGAGGAAGTATGTTAATAAATTTTAGCTTCCTCATAGTGGAAGTTTTGTAAAAAGAGAAAAATAATGAGGAAGCAATGTGCAAGATTCTACTTTGCATCCTGTTTTCAATTAGACAAATAAACATGTTGTGAATTTGCTTTTTTTATTTCTTAATTTCGTTATTTCATTATTATTAAAGCATTTCTGAAAGTAAATGTGATAACGTATATTTTAAAAAATAATTCAACATTCCATAAAATCAAAAATTTCATAGCGTTCGTCACTAAATTATACATATGTAATGGCTGAATATTGTTTCATTTATATACAAAATTTGAGCTTGCTATCTCAAGTTTTGCAAAAGTTACAATGGAACGATAATGTAAATTTTTTGAAAAATTCTAAATTCTATAAAATTTGAACCACTTTACTGACTCGAGCCAAATTCAATACCAAACAACATTGAGTGCACCTGCTCTTATAACCAATCATTCAGCAAAATAGACTAAATTTTACAAAAGTTAGAGCGCCCATTTCCTTTTTTAAAAAAATTCAAAATGGCATAAAATCAAAATTTTCGCCCACATTTTGTCGAAAATTGCTACAATTGAAGAAGGTCTGCTGCTACACTTGTGTGCCAAATTTGAGCTCGATATACAAAACGGTTCTTGAGTTATCGGCGTTCGAATTTTCGAAGTTGTATACATACATATAAAAATCTTTAACATTTTTTTTTTCATGAAAACAAAGCTTCCTCTATGAGGAAGCAAAAATGATTTTAGTTACGAGTAGTAGTAGTTTTATTTCCATGTATACCCTATTGGGTGTTTACAGTTTCCCTTCCCATACATATAATCCCCATAAAATCTGTTATCAAAGATACATTTTTGATATTGCCAAATATACAATTCACTTAGACTCTATACCAACAAAACGCAAAATAACTCTCTCTCATTCAGTTTTCTATTTCCGCTTTTCTCGCTATCTTTCGAAATCACCATAGTCCTCTCAAATTTCCTCTGAAACGCTCATGGTCTGTATCCGTTTTTCATTATTCCCTCGGTGTTGTAAGATATTATTTTTTACATTGCATTATTTAGTTTTGAAGACTTTTAACCGCGATTTTGAATATTAATAAATATATCGATTTCAATTTGAATTAAGTGAAATATACAAATTATTATTATTATAAAAATTGCAAAGAAGAATATTGGTAATCTAAAAATGATTATTTCAGGCATTTAGATAAATATGTTTTTGGTAGAGTTTATAGGTAGAATTTATATATCAATCACGTTATTATAAATTTAATTTAACAAGGACTACACATATAATACACATACATAACATATAACATCAAAATAAATTATCAAGCATTTATCTTTTGGTTGTAAATTTCATTATCAATCAATTTTCCTTTCATAAATCGATTATTCCATATTCATATTATATATTTATCAAATTTTGCATTCATTCATAAATCGATTATTTCACATTTATATGATACATTTTTTTTTAAATATTTTATTCACGATTTTTATATATTCATCCATTTATATTATTTCGCACGTTCTATTTTTCAATTAATTTCATATAAAATTCATTATTTGTATATAATTATCGTCAAATTAGCAAGTTATTTATTATTTATTATCATTTCATTCTTCGTCTCACACACATGCTCATTCTCATACTATTGTACATATTACAGTGTTCACTTTTCTAAAATATTGTTTCGCTACTGTCTTCTTTCCCCTTCTTCCCTCGTTCTTCCGCCACTGTTGACATTTCCGATTATCCTTTTCTCGTTGTTCCGTTGATGTAGACTTTTCCAAAATATTGTTTCCCTGCTATCATCTTCCCGCTTCTTCTTTAGTTCTCTTCTCTTCTATTTCTCCACAATGCTTTTCTTATAATGTTCCCTCTCAATTTCACTCCTTCCACCATGTTCTTGATTCCAGATGTTCTCTTCTTCCGCACATCCGGAATTTTTCCCAGCATCTCCTGCAACATTTCTGTTTCCAGCTACTTCCCTTTATTTTCTTCTCGATTTTCCGTATATCTTCTACCCTGGTCGGTTGTTATTGGCTAACGGGTCTCAGTTCCCTTCCTTATCGACCGTAAACTTCCGTGCTTCAGCACCATCTACCGCTGCTTTCTTATTTCCAAATTTCTCGCCGCCATCTTGCCCTATTCCCGGCCGGCTAGCCTCACGCAGGAAAGCCACATAAAAAGTTCTCAGTCTTGTTCAGCACATAATATTCCCTTCAGATAACACTTCCCCGTATACTGTGTCTTATTCCTGACACTTTGGTATGCCTTTTAATGGTGGCCTCTGTTCCGTCCCCCAAATATTTTCCAAAAACACCGGACCCTGCCGTAGACACGTCCACGCGGCGCCAACGCCACCAAACGACCCTCCTGATTTTAGTTACTATTAAACTTGAACTTAGTCATCAAGTCTATATTTGATTGCTGAGAATATCAGAATTTTTAGGATATCAGGGATTCCCTGTAATCTTAATTGAATTAGTCATTATATCTTGATAAATCATCTTCACCAATACCATTATTTTTCAGTTGCACGAGATGACAGCTTCTTACTCGGAGATATCATTTGATTCGCAATCTTCGCCTCCAATGTCGGAACTAAGATCACTAGTTGAGTCACCGGAGCTCGACGGTGAAAAATTGTTCGACGACGGTTTTGCGAGAATGGACGGCGCTGGAAATAGACCGGATAGATTGAATTTGAAGAGTAGCGAAGAAAGTCCCGACGAAGAAGAAGATCCAGATTTGCCGAGTTATCGAAAGGCTTTGGGATATCTCGAGCTCGAGGGTACTGTTATGCAGGAAGGCGATATGGTTCTATTTGTAGCTGAAGATCTCGAAACGAAAATCAAACTCTCGAGTCCTGTAACAAAAAAAGGCGACACACCGTCATTTCCGGGTTCTCGAAGTTCTACTCCTTGCTTATACAGACAAGCACTAACTCCACAATTACCTCTGTTGGATCACAATGTTTTGAACGAACTAGAGATGGAGGCACGAAAATTAGCGACTTCAGTCGACTCGTTAACGGAAAATTTAGCGGCGATTTTGCATGGTGTTAGTATGATTAAAATATTTTTGCAAATACACAACCAAAAGTTTTTATTTGTTTTTCATTCGAACAATTAGAGAATTGATTTAAAAAAATCAATGTCATTGAAGATATTAAGAACTTTGAATATGTGTAATAACGACGCTGATGATTATCAAATTAGTAAACAAAAATGTTACGGATAAAATTGGAAAATTAATAAATAATGGTTTTGGTTTGCAGGCCTCAGCAGTGACCGTAGGTTGTTTGGAAACATATCGAGACGCAGTGTGCAAGACCTGCGATGCCGTTGATCATAACATCAAATCGATGTATCAATTGATGGCTAAATGCGAGGAACTTTCCAAGTCTATGGGACCCATATATAAGTTGGCCGATCAAATGTAATTATTTATTGATATACTAGGTTGCTATAGTCGCTCGCACGCTCACTCATGATAGAAAAATTGCTTACGTACTAAATGTAAATGACTGTTATGGCGATGATTGCTACGGTGGTGATAGCTATAGTACACTCTCCGATAAGTTAAGGTCGCGGGAACTAAAGCCGATTAAGCCATACCGATAAGTTAAGGTCCCCACTACTTGCGCAGGCCCTTCCCGGGCGTCCTTCCAGCCGGGAAATTTCCCTTTTCTCAGATCGTCGCACGTCGGGCAGTACCTCGTTTCTACAAGCTACGACTGGGTCCGTATTCAACTTCGCCCATGCAACGCGACACAGTAACAACTCGACACGACAGAACTCGACACGACACAACTCGACACCGCAAAACTCGGCATATCGCAATTCGACACGATAAAAACTCGTTACAGCGCAATTGAATCGCCCAAAGCTCGACCCGACGCAACTCGACACAGCAAAACTCGCCGCGACAATAACTTGGTCCAATAAAACTTAACACAGCACAACTCTACACAGCAGAACTCGACCTGGTACAACTCGACACGCGAAAACTTGGCCCGATAAAACTCGATACAGCACAACTTGGCCGAGCAGTCAATCTTAACTTAGCAGAGCGTTAATCCTTAACTTATGAGAGTGCCTTA
This sequence comes from Ephialtes manifestator, assembly GCA_963970395.1. Taxonomy (NCBI): domain Eukaryota; kingdom Metazoa; phylum Arthropoda; class Insecta; order Hymenoptera; family Ichneumonidae; genus Ephialtes; species Ephialtes manifestator. The sequence goes on from OZ019980.1 coordinate 24,701,707, forward strand.
ACTATTCGGAACTTAACTTATCGAAGAGTCTACTGTATGGCAATAGTTTCCCCTGTTCCATATCCCCTGGATAGATAGCTATATCCCTCGGTAATGTCTTTGTAACTCTCGGGAGCCCAACCCCGAGGTTTTATGGGGAAACCCTCGGGAAATCCCCATAAAAACTAAGGGAATCCCTCATAAGTCCCGCAGGAAATCCCCATAAATACCTCAGAAATCCCCCATAAAGCCCTCGGGAATCCTCTTACTATCCCTCGTTACTACTTTCTACTCCCTCCATTTCTCGGGAATCCAACGCCCATCATAGGGGGATTTAAAAATATCTGGGATCTACCCCATGGATTTTTCCCACTCTCTTGATTCTTGACATGGCAGCGACGGCGCCGCGATCTTTTAATAATGTAGAGAGATATTATCTCACTTAAGAAATTCGCACTCACATTATCTCACTTGAGTATCGAGCTAATAAGTCGAGACTTAAAAAATCTCAAGATCTCGGCCTGACACCATAGAGTGGAAGCTAAATCAACGCATAGCTCCTCAAGCAGAGTTAACTCGAATTTATATTTGAACTGTTTGAATCACGTTTTGAATTAGTTTCCACTTTTTCTACCGAAGCAATTGAGAACTTGAAGCTTTCGATACTTGAGAATACAACGTTGCGTTAATTAACTAAAGTGAATTGGGTAGCAATGAAGAAGAGGAACAAGAGATCAAAGATTTAAATAGTAATCTCTCCAGAGCGTATTCCGACGTTTTTTTTTTTTTGTTGGCTTTACGTGTAACATGGAGTCTCTAAAGTCGCTCGCTGCCAAGTTAATGGAGGAATAGCAATGTTTTAAAGTTAATTTCGTTGGTAGGGCATCGTCCCTCTCGTTCGCTTTCTCGCTGCGATATCACGGCATGAATATTTAAGTGGGTCAAACAGTCGGCTCTCTTTGCATGCATTGCTCGGCTTTAACTCATCAACACCGGATAAAAGTGTACTTTTTTTCTTCCACTTCTTCTTCTTCCGTTTCCTTCCACATATTCATCTATATTTTGGTGTTCGTCTGTAACAGAAAAGAGATCAAGAGGATGCTGGAGCTATTCGAAGTTGCAATGAACCTGTGAGCTTCTTTGAGGGATCTAACAACAACGCGGCTCTTATTAGTCTTGAGGTTTTGAGATGCCAACATCATTGAGACGAGTCAATCTACACTAAGGAGATTCAATTATTTATAAGACAGTCCTAAGCATTTAAAGTGTTAAACAAAATTACATTGTTTTCTTCCGGTTTTATCTTAATATTTGAGTGATGTTGAGGAAAATATTGTTATTTGTAAGTATTCTGTCACAATAAAGAAAGAAGGTTAATTTAAGTAAACCTTGCCGACTGCAAGGTTTAGTCAAAATAGTACAATTCGTCGATGGAACGTCAAATCACGTGAAGAAAATGGTTGTATTGATTTGAAGAGCACCGAATGCAATAATAATTGAACAGTGATGAGCCAAGTTTTACAATAAAAACCGATTTTAATAAATTATTATCTAGTTAACAGGAAATATACAACTTCACGATTGTTATTTTGTTGTAATCCTCACACGGTCTTCCAATTTCCTATTGGGAATCAACACCAAGCAAAAATGGCCGCGTTATCCCAGTCGGTTAAGACTTTGCACTAGTGTTGCATTTGAGCAAGACGATCCGAGGAATAAATGAATAGCAGAACTCCAACCGAGATTCTCGTAGCCCGATCGAGGCGCGAGATTAAGTTATATAAAACAAAACATAAAAATGTATCGTAAAATGTCCAGCGTGCCTCATGTTTTCCCAACTGCAATTGTGTTAAACGCTTAAACTTTTCAAACACTTATTTACTAAAATCACAGCTAGAAGTTGTTTTCATGTAAATATTCTTGAAGAACAGCTTGTGCGTAAGAATTTGAAAATGCATAGTTACTTATAAGGTGATCCTAACGCGATTAGTGCAATGGTTGAGGATATTCCATAGGTCCTGTAGGTGAACACGCAATATTTAAAAATTGTGTTTTTAAGCTGACTAAAATTACTAAAATGTTCACGGGTGTTAAAAAGTAGTTTTGAAGACATTAGTTGTCAATATTGATGGATTTTGTAATAAAAAGGTGTATGCCATCACACAATATATGAATGTGGGTATTAGCAGCGCGCTTCATACGCACATTCGTGTGTTCTTTTCCTAGAGCTTGTGTCGGCAGGCGCAGGCGGAAGATCCATTATTGGACATGGGTTCTCAATTGTGATTCAAGCTTAATTTTTGTATTAAATTCTGATAACTTCAATAGACGTTCACGAATTTTTCGATAGGTGTAAAACTCGCACGATCGTTATGGTCAAATCGAGTTAGACATATTAATGCTTGTCTCATAATGCAACACTACAATTTCCTATTGGGAATCAACACCAAGCAAAAATGGCCGCGTTATCCCAGTCGGACAAGACTTTGCACTCTTCATTTGTAAGAGTTTTAATTATTTCAACGGATATCATTACAAGAAATGTTTATCCACTTATGAATATCAATTTATATCAATGATAAATTGTTTTTTAAAACAAAATAATAGGTTATGACGACTGGGGTAAAGTAGTTACATAAAATCCACCAGATGTCGTGTTGCTACATGTTATTTCTCAATAAGACAACATCTCCGAGATATATTTCGTTCTATGTGTACCAACGATGATGCGAGATTTAAGCTTTTTTTACTCTGAGTAAGCCACGCTCCGGTTCACATAGATTGTCGGCAAAAGTCTCTATGCATTCATTTCTGTATGCGTGCGGTACTTGAGTTCTCGTCAAAGCTTGCCACAAGACTTTTAAGACGTTGCTCAACCATTGCCGCCACATCGTATACATTTCCTCCCGCTCCCACTTTTTTTTCTAGGAAACTTTGCACACTCACTCAGAAAACCCTTGCAAAGGGTAAACGGTAATGATTAAAAAGCTCGGAGAAAGGGAAAAGACATCTAAGGTGGACGAAAAACACCGCGTGCGATTAACGACTAAATAAAAGATGGAACGGCAGATAGAAACCTTTGCAACGCATTTGTGGTTCGCCGACGGCTAGTCAATAGAGATATGAAAGGGTAATCACACGTTCCGACAACTCAGGGCTGATATAAATCTTATTCAACATAGCTATCGTCAATTCTACAGTATATTAGAGATTTTCGGTTGTCTTTAAATCGAAATTGTCATTGCTTTAAACCTTATCTAAAAAAAAAAAAAAACGGAAATTTTCTATGGAAGTTTCAAATATCCACTACGTTTACTTCAAGCACGATATTCGGAAAACTCGCGCTTTAACCTCCCTGAAAAATTTAACTAATCTCCCACTTAGATTTTTAGATTAAAAAAAATATTTGTTTTTCTCAAAAAGTACGTCGACGATTTTTTTACAGTACATTCTGTGTCCAAAAACAGTATTTTTGAGCCTAGGCCCAGAGTGGGGCGAGGCGTTGATTAGCAGCTAAAAATAAAACAGAATTTTTAAAAAATGTAAAATAATACACTAAACTTGAATTACTCTAAAAGTATGTCGATGATTTTTTTTAAATTTTTTGTAGTAAATTCTGTGTCCAAAAACGAAATTTTTGAGACTAGAACGAAAATGGGGGGCGAAATTCCTGTAATTTAATTACCAAATAATATTAAAAAGTGTTTGTTATTTTTTAATTTTAATTTTTTTTGCGGCTACTATTCTAAGCTGCTCCCCACTTTCGCACTAGTCTCAAAAAATTTGTTATTGGACACAGAATTAACTGTAAAAAATTCAAATACAAAGTCGACGTAGATTTTGAGAAATTCAAATTTTTAGTGATTATACTAATTAAACATTTTTATTTACGACACAATTTTATTTCTAGTTGCTCTTCTAGACTGCCCCCCATTTTCGTTCTACTCTCAAAAATCTATTATCAACCATTGTTCATAATAATATTCAAAATTGTTAGGGAATTCCAAAACAAAAAAAGAAAAAAAGTAATTTGATTGGAAAAATATAAAAATTCATCACATTTTTGTCTTCACAAATTTATTAATAAAATTCTGTCTGTACTTCAATTAAAACTGAATCTGAAATTTGGTTGTAAATGCACGTACGGAGCTAAGTAAAAGGACGTAGTACTTTGTACTGCAGGTTGATTCAAAATTTGTAAATAGTGACATGTGTGTTGAGTTTACCTAGTTATTCGCTGCGTGTGTTGCTGCTATAATATACTCTCAAGGGCGAGTAAGAGGGCAAGAACGTCAGGAAAAGGAATGGCGAGCCCGTGAAAGACGCAAAGGTAAAGCAGCTTGAAAGGGCTCGGCGCAGATCACAGACAGTCGCGCTAATTAAAAAAGACCCGGTCGGCTTTCCGTATGTCCCTCCGACAGTGCGCACAGCAATGCTACTACGTAGATGCATATATCACCGAGGTGCACTCACACGTAGATATCCATGCCGATAGAGAAAAACGAGAAGAAAAAAAGGAGTGGAGCGACGAGACAAATAGTCTAACGAAAAAGGGACTGTTTTTCGTATGTATACAGACAAGCTCGTTCACTTCTTGGACGTACATACTCGCCTCTCAAGCTCTTTCCGCTGTCTGCTTCTCTCTTTCTACCTCGCACCTTCTTTTTACTCACACATTCAGCGGCTCGCGTTGCACAGTAGACGTCAAACACGTGCGGCGTGAAAATATTTAACAAAATATACGGTAATTCTGGTTGATAATGCTAGGAAAGCAGCAAGTATCGAAATTGTGTGTATATAGTAAGTATTCCAGGCCAATCTGGTTAATATTTAATCCTGACCCCTTTTAATTGACTCCATTTTTTTTATGTCATAACATCCGATCTGATCAGGCATATCTTGCCGATACCTGATCGCGCCCTGATCTGGCTGTTAAGCAGTGAGCTGATCTCAAGAAGTCAGATCGAAATCAGAACTGACCCACAATGGGTAGATATCAGGTGCGCCGATCAAGTATACCTTACTGATACCTGTTCTCGTCCTGATCCGGCCGTTAGGCAGTGAGCTAGCCCCAACAAAACCGGTCGAAATCAGAATTGACCCGCATCGTAACCCGTATCTATTACACCTGATCAGACATACTTTACTGATACTTGATCTCGACCTGATGTGGCTCGCCATAACGCAGTGGCTGGCCCTGGGAAGATGATTCACATCGGGTAGGTATCAGGTGCGCCTGATCAGGCATACCTTACTGATGCCTGTTCTCGCCCGGATCCGGCTATTACGCAGTGAGCTAGTCTCGACAAAATGAGAACTGATTCAGTTCTCATTTTGTCGAGACCAGCTTACTGCGTAACGGCCAGATCAGGACGAAAACAGGGATCAGTAAGGTACGCCCGATCAGGCGCACCTGATATCCAGCAATGTCAATCAGGTCTTATTTTGTCGGGGCCAGCTTACTGCGTAACGATATCAGGTGCACCTGATCGGGCATATCTTACTGATACCTGTTTTCGCCCTGATCCGGGCGTTACGCAGTAAGCTGGTCCCGACAAAATGAGAACTGATTCACATCGCTGGATATCAGGTGTGCCCGATCAGGCATACCTTACTGATACCTGTTCCCGCGTTGATCCGGCCGTAACGCAGTGAGATAGCCCTGACAAAACGGATCGAAGTCAGAATTGACCCATATCGGACGCATATCAGGTGCTCCTGATCCGGCGAATCGTATCGATATCGCAGTGGCTGGCCCCGGGAAGATGATTCACATCGGGTAGGTATCAGGTGCGCCTGATCAGGCATACCTTACTGATGCCTGTTCTCGCCCGGATCCGGCTATTACGCAGTGAGCTAGTCTCGACAAAATGAGAACTGATTTACATCGCTGGATATCAGGTGCGCCTGATCGGGCATACCTGACTGATACCTGTTTTCGCCCTGATCCGGCCGTCACGCAGTAAGCTAGTCCCGACAAAATGAAAACTGATTCACATCGCTGGATATCAGGTGCGCCTGATCGGGCATACCTTACTGATACCTGTTCCCGCTCTGATCCGGCCGTAACGCAGTGAGATGGCCCTGACAAAACGGATCGAAGTCAGAATTGCCCCACATCGGACGCATATCAGGTGCTCCTGATCCAGCGAATCGTATCGATATCAATTCTGCTTCTAATCGGGCAGTCTCGATTTAACATCCTTACTAATATCAGTTCCGGTCTTGCTCGAGATAACATCGCACACGCCTGATAAGGCATTCCTTTTACTAATATCTGATTCGTCCTGGATGAAACATCAGGCTGCCTGATTATATTCCTGCTCGAGTAATTTTCGTGAAATTAGTTTTATCGAGTTTTTCATGTCAGCCTACATGCTTAAATTGTTTTAAACGTCGAGAAAAGTGGTGTAAAAAGCGCCTGGTGTTTGTGTGGATGTACCATAAGTGAAAAAAGTCAATCACGTATAACTAGAAAACAGGTGGAATTACCAGACTGAAATTTAGTACACAAGTGAAATCGGTTTCCACCCTTTCATCGTCCTAAATTTAATTGAAAATTCAATGTGGACAATACATTCTATGGGTTTCATTTATTTTTGTAATGCAAAACGATGGAAACAACGATAATCCGTGCAAATTTCAAGCTATCGATCCGGATATTTGCCACACTTACCGTTGCAACCAAGGCTAATAAATCATCCTCAAAGTGTCAACTTTATGACAGCAAAAGAATAATAATTATTTAGATCTATCTGAAAAATTTCGGAATATTTTTGCGTTCATAGATATGAAAATAGTTTACGAATACGGGTATCTGTGGAAAATATATTACAGTGGTGCGGTGTAAGTTGACGAGACGACTTTTATCCTCGATTGCTGACGCTCGTAAACAACGAGACGGTTGTTGAATCAGCAACAGCACGCTTAATACTCGCTGGCTGGGGCTTTCGGCGAGCCTCACTCCCTTGAACGGCAGCAGTCTCTGCCGCCGATTCGTATACGCGAAGTTCTCTAAAAGGTTTACGACCCTCGCGACCCAGAGGATTGCGTTGGCATTCGGCCTGGCCATCCCACGCCTCGTCTCGACGTCGCGGCCTCGCAAAACATAAATCGTCTATGCCGCGAACACTAGCGTCACGCGGTATCTTCGCGCGACCTCCATTACTCATACATACCTCGCACATACTATGTGGGATATGTTCAAAAATCCACTCTTCGTATTCCACAGTATCAGGATTTCTCTTTTGCCCGAGAGTATATCAGTCCGTCTCTTTTCCGCAACGTAATTTTTACGTTCACGAACAAATACGCTGAGAGAGTAACGTTTTCATACACTACCAGGGGGCAGTTCCTTTATGACATATCTTTTGACGACATATTCTCGGTTGTTCACACTTTCCTTTTATGACAGAACACGATACACCACATCCCATTTGTCCACGTTACCCAGTAAACACGGTAATGTTACAGCAGTATAACAAAGTAACCGAAAGTCGCAAGTAACGTTGCCTGTAACTTACATGTAAGTTATATGTAACTTATTACATGCAACGTACATGTAACATGCAACTTATATGTAACATGTAACATGCGACTTACATGTAACATGTAACATGCAACTTATGTGTAACATGCAACTTACATGTAACATGTAACTTACATGTAACATGCAACTTATGTGTGACATGCAACTTACATGTAACATACAACTTATGTGTGACATGCAACTTATGTGTGACATGCAACTTATGTGTGACATGCAACTTACACGTAACGTGCATGTAACATGCAACTTACACGTAACGTGCATGTAACATGCAACTTATATGTAACATGTAATATGCGACTTACATGTAACATGTAACATGCAACTTATGTGTGACATGCAACTTACATGTAACATGCAACTTATGTGTGACATGCAACTTATGTGTGACATGCAACTTATGTGTGACATGCAACTTACATGTAACATGCAACTTAGGTGTGACATGCAACTTACATGTAACATGCAACTTATGTGTGACATGCAACTTATGTGTGACATGCAACTTATGTGTGACATGCAACTTACATGTAACATGCAACTTATGTGTGACATGCAACTTACACGTAACGTGCATGTAACATGCAACTTATGTGTGACATGCAACTTACACGTAACGTGCATGTAACATGCAACTTATATGTAACATGTAACATGCGACTTACATGTAACATGTAACATGCAACTTATGTGTGACATGCAACTTACATGTAACATGTAACTTACATGTAACATGCAACTTATGTGTGACATGCAACTTATGTGTGAAATGCAACTTATGTGTGACATGCAACTTATGTGTGACATGCAACTTACATGTAACATGTAACTTATGTGTGACATGCAACTTACATGTAACATGCAACTTATGTGTGACATGCAACTTACATGTAACATGCAACTTATGTGTGACATGCAACTTACACGTAACGTGCATGTAACATGCAATATACATGTTACACATAGCATACATGTTACATGCAATATACGTGTTACATGCAATGTACATGTTGTATGAAACATACATGCTGCGCGCAGCATATATGTTGCACACAACATACATGTTACATGCAACATACGTGTTACACGCAACATATGTGTTACACGCAACATATATGTTGTATGTAGCATACATGTTACGTGCGGAATACACGTTACACACAACATACATGTTGTGTCCAGCATGTATGTTACATACAATATACATGTTACACACAGTATACATGTTGCATATAATATACAGGTTACATACAACATACATGTTGCATGTAAGATGTATATTACATGCACCATACATGTTACGTACATCATACATGTTACATACAAGATGCATGTTACATATATCATACATGTTACATACAGCACACATGTTACATACAACATACATGTTGTATATAACATGTAACGTATATTGTACACGGAACTTACATGTTACATGTAAGTTACATATATTATATAACATGTGTTACATGACCGTCATCTCCTTATAACATATTGCGGCATCTCCCTCCAACCCTCTAATCCTTCCGACGCTCAACCCTCCTTAAAGTGAAGTAAATATATCCAAATTTGCCAGAGGGCTCTAAACTTTGTTCGTGTCGTAGAGGTTGTGCTCACAAAGAATTACCTCTCCTTAAACAAAAAGTTCTTCGACGAGTGCCCCGAACGTGCCTGCCCGCCTCTGGAAGCTCTAGAAAAGCTAAAGGAATAAAAATACGCTTCTCAGATCAAAGATTCTGAAAAGATTAGCAACTTAGCTCTAGCCTTGAAATCTTGAGGTACACGAAAATTGGCCAAAGAATTCAAAGCCTCTAGACGGAAGCCACGAAAAGCGAAACAACTTGTCAGCAATTCTAAGCTTGGTGTTTCGTCCCGAGTTAAAATTTAAACCCTTCCAACATCCTTCGTTGAATGAAAATGGGTAAAATATGCCACTTTTGGAGGTTTATGCAAGGATCTAAGAACCTCATCTCACTCTGTACAACCTAATTGGAGGTCCAAACATAAGAATTTCAGTCTACATTAGACTCCGTTTACTCCATTCGGGTAATATCCGCCATTTTCGGAGGTTTTGACGAGTGTCAAATAAACGGACGAACCTCTGTGTAGCCCGCGGGACTGCTACATTTAGGTTTTGAAGAGGGTCTAAATTTCAACTCGGGGTTGCCGGAAATTACCTTAACGGTTATTATGGAGTTCTATCAAAATGTTGAACAACTTGATGGAAAATGGCATCACGCTAATAAGAGACTTATTCTTTGTCATTTGAACGAACTGTGCAAATAACGTTTTTGTCAAATATTAAAAAATCTATAGACAAATTGTAGCGCGTTAAATGAAACTGCGACATGGATGATTCAACAGCGTCAGTAGACAAGTAGATGTCCATATTGACAGACTCACTTTGCCTCTGAGAATCTCAAATTCAACATTTCTTTCGCTTCAATGTAATACGTGTGCACGAACAAAGTTGTGTGAGATACGAAAGTGTATTTCAGTCGCAAAGTAGATTACATTGTAGCAAAAGACAAATTGAGTTCGAGATTTTCAGAGTCAAAGCGACTACCAGACAGTCAAAAAAATCACACATTCACATCTATTTCGCAAAATTGTATGCTGGTGAAACAATTCTCTTTGGCTGCAAATCGTGTGAACTTTAGCATGAGAATAAACACGTCAAAGAGAAAAGAAATAAAATTTTTAATAAAAAGATTTTTTTAAAAGAATAAGAATATTGCAGACTTTTTTTTAATGTCAAATTGTCAAAAAATCATTTTTAACAATTGAAAGTCGTTTTTTCGCAAAGTATAGAAAATCAAGTCAAGACTTTTTTTTTCGTCCACTAGTCCATGGAAATAATTATAAAAAATATCCATAGCAATTTTGCGTTTTAATTAGGCATTTTCGAGATAATAGGGCTCAAAAAAAAATCAGAATCTTCGTTATCTTGTAACTCCGCAACAACTGATGCGATCATGCAACATACATATATAAAAAATGTTGTTCGACCTAATACTCGAACATTTTCGATTTCCGAAAAGATCCGAGACATTGAAGCCTGGAGGTGACTGGAATGTCATTGAATCCGTCATATTAACTATAACGGTGCAGTGTCCTTAGCAATTTTGCGTTTTGATTAGGCATTTTCGAGATAATAGGGCTTAAAAAAAATCAAAATCTTCGTTATCTTGTAACTCCGCAACAACAGATGCGATCATGCAACATACATATATATAAAAAATGTTGTTCGATCTAATACTAGAACATTTTGGATTTCCTAAAAAATCCGAGACATTGAAGCCTGGAGGTAACTGGGATGTCATTGAATCCGTCATATTAACTCCTTTCAATGCCATACCAAAATATTATTAACAAATTGTTAAAAAGAAAATTGTTCATCGAAGTATGCGGTAACTCAGATTTTTTTTTTAATGAAAATAATTCGTTCATTTTTCGGAATACGTATGAATTTTTTCAGATTTTTGTCTTTATTTTTATTTTTGCACATTTTTCCATGTAAATAACAAGAAAAATCAAAATAAAGATAAAAATCTGAAAAAATTCATATGTATTCCGAAAAATGAACGAATCTTTTTCATACAAAAAAAAGTTGAGTCACCGCATATTTTGATGAACAATTTTCTTTTTAACAATTTGTTAATAACATTTTGAAATTATTATTATGCGAAATTAGTCTTTTGAGTGCCTATAATGAGTATGAATTTTTTCAAATTTTTTTAACATCGGGAAGTGTTTGCAATTCTTGCCCGAATTTCTCGAATTTAGGCGAAATGAATATCTCGCGCCTTAAAAAAATCATGACTTGAAAACTATTGATCTAAACGAAAAATTTGTAAGCACTTTTTTACTTCCGTATGATATGAAGATGACGAAAAAAATATACAAACTCCAATATATCGTATCCGTAATTTGGGGACATGAATTTATTAAGAGCCGTATTCGTTTGCGTGTTAATTAAATGAGAAATCGATACATCGTTTGAGCCACCTCTAAAAAAATTTTTATCGCGCTCAAATTTTCAGACGAGTTGTTTAAAGGCACAAACAATGGTTTGAGACCATGCAATATGAAAAAAAAAAAAAAAAAAAATTCGACACACCCTAATACATATATAAAAAATGTTGTTCGACCTAATACTAGAACATTTTGGATTTCCTAAAAAATCCGAGACATTGAAGCCTGGAGGTGTCTGGAATGTCATTGAATCCATCATATTAACTATAACGTTGCAGTATCCTTAGCAATTTTGCGTTTTGATTAGGCATTTTCGAGATAATAGGGCTTACAAAAAACATCAAAATCTTCGTTATCTTGTAACTCCGCAACAACAGATGCGATCATGCAACATACATATATAAAAAAATGTTGTCCGATCTAATACTAGAACATTCTCAATTTCCGAAAAGATCCGAGACATTGAAGCCTGGAGGTGACTGGAATGTCATTGAATCCGTCATATTAACTATAACGTTGCAGTATCCTTAGCAATTTTGCGTTTTGATTAGGCATTTTCGAGATTATAGGGCTTACAAAAAACATCAAAATCTTCGTTATCTTGTAACTCCGCAACAACAGATGCGATCATGCAACATACATATATAAAAAATGTTGTTCGACCTAATACTAGAACATTCTCGATTTCCGAAAAGATCCGAGACATTGAAGCCTGGAGGTGACTGGAATGTCATTGAATCCATCATATTAACTATAACGTTGCAGTATCCTTAGCAATTTTGCGTTTTGATTAGGCATTTTCGAGATAATAGAGCTTAAAGAAAAATCAAAATCTTCGTTATCTTGTTACTCCGCAACAACAGATGCGATCATGCAACATACATATGGGTCATTCCACGGGGTTTCGCACAAAAAAAAAACCCGACCGACTCCAATTTTCGCCTAATTTTTTTATATTGTTGACTATGTCAAACGGAGCATCTGTGAATTTTTTGAGAATTTTATTCTTATATTTCGACGAGCCATAAAATAAAAGGTGAAAAAAATGAAAAAAATTCTGACGTCAAGTGGAATAATGATATCGACAAAAATAACTAGGTCAAAATTTTCGTAATTCAACACAGTTTACGGTAAAAATAATCAAAATAAAAAATAAACATAACTTCTATTTTATTTATGTCTTCTACCAAGAAAAGGTACCATTTCGCTAATTTGGCCCCCTCCGATTTCAATACAAAAAATCACGAATATACTACATGGAGTCCCAAACATTTTAAGCACAAGCCCAAGATGGAGAACGCATTTTACCCATTTTTAAAAAAATATTTCGGGTAATTGATTTTTTTAATTTTCTTCCAATCTTCTGCGTATTTTTTTATGTAATTGGTAATATTAAAAGAAGCTTATGTGATTTTTTTCATAATTTTATATGTAGATGTATTCGATTCATTAAATGTAATCGAATTACAAATTTTTAAAATTTTAAAGAAAGAAAGCGATCAGCTGATCGCTTTCGAAACCCATATATAAAAAATGTTGTTCGACCTAATACTAGAACATTTTGGATTTCCTAAAAAAATCCGAGACATTGAAGCCTGGAGGTGACTGGAATGTCATTGAATCCGTCATATTAACTATAACGTTGCAGTATCCTTAGCAATTTTGCGTTTTGATTAGGCATTTTCGAGATAATAGGGCTTACAAAAAAATCAAAATCTTCGTTATCTTGTAACTCCGCAACAACAGATGCGATCATGCAACATGCATATATAAAAAATGTTGTTCGACCTAATACTAGAATATTTTGGATTTCCTAAAAAATCCGAGACATTGAAGCCTGGAGGTGGCTGGAATGTCATTGAATCCGTCATATTAACTATAACGTTGCAGTATCCTTAGCAATTTTGCGTTTTGATTAGGCATTTTCGAGATAATAGGGCTTACAAAAAAAATCAAAATCTTCGTTATCTTGTAACTCCGCAACAACAGATACGATCATGCAACATACATATATAAAAAACGTTGTTCGATCTAATACTAGAACATTTAGGATTTCCTAAAAAATCCGAGACATTGAAGCCTGAAGGTCACTGGAATGTCATTGAATCCGTCATATTAACGATAACGTTACAGTAACGTTAATTGTAAAAAATAGTTACATCACGTAAATATAACTTCCCCGCATTAGCCTCAAATATTGAGCGCTTTGCAATTTATTTTCAACTTCTAATTGCACAGTGATGAAAAGAAAGTACGCTCGAACTGAGACACGACGTGTAATGTGAAAGAGAGAAGGAACACAGAAAAAAAGATTGAGACGCAAAAGTTCGAGCTGTGTCGAGTGCTTCGTAGTAGCAGCGATTGTCGCAGTGGGCAAAAAAAGAAAAATAAAAAAAAGAGTCCATCGCGAGCCTCCGGCGTCCTTTTTTTTTTTCTTTCTTTCACTTTATTCTCCACCTTTTCTACGCATACAACCATCACCCGACCAACCAACCACCACCCACCTAACTCATTCCCTTTTCTACCCATTTCTTTTTCCTCCTCTCTTCCGTAGATATGTTTTCTCCCGAAGCAAGAGAGAAAACACGAAGCTGACATTCGACATTTTTCCTCGATCTTCGGCTCTTCTCGCGCCCTCATATACCCGATAACGTGCTTCATGCAAACCTCTCGTCTTTCCTTTTATTATCATTTCGCTGGTCGACGTCTGTCGGTGTCCTTCGAGTTGTTCGCGTCTTGGTTACTCTTGCACCGTTGCACAATAGATATAAAACACTGGCTCGCTCACTCACACGTGTATAGTCTGAAAGTAACATACTATACTGCAGTGGGCAATACTATTTCCACGAGAGCTTGGCTTCTACCATTCCCCATTCTTTGTTTCCCTCTTTCTCATCTCTTGCACATTTCTCCGTTCGCTTGTGTCGCTTTTTTTTCTTCTTTCTTTCTTTTTTTTCCTCACCTCTCTCGCTCGGACTTGTAGTAACTCCACAGTGGTAGTATTCTTCGCGCGTGAACGTCAGAGAACCCGATACACGTTGCCCTGCGGAGTCTGCAGAGAAGAAGCAGCATGCACTTTGGTTTCAGCCGCGTGCTGTAGGGCGGCGTTCCTGTCGCTGTTCATAGCTGCTAAGCGGCACGATTCAGTCGTCGCCGTGCCGCCGCGCGTGTTGGCCAGCTGCTATCGAAATTTTTCATCGTAGAAAGAAAGATCCAACGGCTCTCGTCTGAACAACGGGGGAATATCGGCATCTGTGTGTTCTGCAGTTTCCCAGTGCAACTGGTCATCACATCGAACTTAGAGCCTGAAGGAAGACATTTATTGCGGTATCTACATAACTTTTGTAACAGCGACGCTTAATTTCACGTGATTCTCCGACGTTCTTTTATACAAAAACTAATATAACGAATATAGATATATATATATATTGTAGAGAAAGGATAAATAAAGAATACTGTCTTACGAGATGTTGGGCTTTTGTTATTCCGTTAGTTCTCTTTCGTCGCGGCGGTTGCGGTGACCGGCCAGTGTATTCGAGCGTTTAATATTCACGAAATAAACAAATGCATCTCAGTAATAAACTCGGCATAAGTGGATATTGATAATCTATCGTAATTCAAGATTATCATAATAAACGTGAATACATTAATAATAAGACGAACTTAAACGTGTAGCACATAAGGCAATAAATTAATAAACATAATAGCCGGTATTATTTATCTTCGGCTAAAGTGAAATAATAATAAAGTGAGTGTGTGAGTGGTGAGAGTTGCTGACGGCGTTGGAAGAGGAAAAATATTAAGTGTAAAGGACAAGAGCAGGGACACTGGTCGTCAACAATGAGCCACGCTCGTAAAAGTGTATCCGGCCCGCGATGCTGACCAGCGCAATCACCCCAGTTTATCATCGTTTAGCGATCGCTACTATAGTCATTAAATTTTGTATCGTTTTAACAGTCCAAGTAACAACTTCGACGTACCTTGAACGGTGCGAGGATATTCAACAACTGCCCGGAACTCTCAAAGTTTTTACTTTTTTTTTTATCACTCGATCCACGGAGTTGGAATTTTTGAGGAAAATTCGTTTGGCTCGGGTGCGATAAACTACGGAAAGGCTTGACGCGAAATGGACTTCGTCATACTCAAGGTAATAACGATTGTTCATGTTTATGTTGCTTTTGGTATTATTATTATTATTGTTGTCTTTACGAGTAGCGTGGTGAAATCTTGTAACTTTGATAGCAATCTAAATTATATGTATAATATAGATATTAGGAAGGTGTTTGTTTGTTTGCATATTTATTCTGTCCTGATTGCATGCTTAGTTGGGAATTCCCTCACCCCCCCCCCCCCCCCTCGTGTTATTTGAAGTTTCCCTATGAACTCCTTATCCCAAGCCCTGATTATCTCGTCCGCACTGATGTATCACCAGAGTTGTAAATGCCTCATACTCATAGAAATAATGATGATGATACGATCAGCTCTATAATTATTATTTTGTAATAATAACATGTGGCGATTGTAGTATGATTATTAAACTTTGGAATGGCTACAAAAATTATTATTTTTCAATAAAAATTCACGGTAATCCTTTTGAAAAAATGGAAAAAAAAAAAGTAATGCATTAATTATTTTTTTCCATTTTTTCCACTATTGCAATATTAAACCGAAAATTAGTATTTTTTACAGCTATTCAAATTTTTACACTCTATTTTATAATCACTACATATTATTATTATGAAATCATAATTACAAAACAAATTGTACTGTAAACTATATCTCATGAATTAATGGGGATTTACAACTCTGTATTATTACAGAGTTGTAATTTACGATTTACAACTCAATAATTTGAGTTTATATAATTTACAACAATAATTTAAAGATTTACAACTCTGTATTATTACAGAGTTGTAAATGCCTAATACTTATAGAAATAATGATGATGATACAATCAGCTTTATAATTATGATTTTATAATAATAACATGTAGCGATTGTAGTACGATGATTAAACTTTGGATTGGCTGCAAAAATTATTATTTTTCAATAAAAATTCATGGTAATCCTTTTGAAAAAATGGAAAAAAAATAAGTAATGCATTAAGAAAGTAAAGCATTACTTATTTCTTCCATTTTTTCCACGATTTCTTGCAATATTAAAGCGAAAATTAGTATTTTTTACAGCTATTAAAATTTTTACACTCTATTTTATAATCACTACATATTATTATTATGAAATCAAAATTACAAAACAAATTGTACTGTAAACTATATCTCATGAATTAATGAGAATTTACAACTCTGTATTATTACAGAGCTGTAATTTACGATTTACAACTGAATAATTTGAGTTTATATAATTTACAACAATAATTTAAAGATTTACAACTCTGTATTATTACAGATTTGTAAATGCCTAATACTTATAGAAATAATGATGATGATACATTCAGCTCTATAATTATGATTTTATAATAATAACATGTAGCGATTGTAATACGATGATTAAACTTTGGATTGGCTGCAAAAATTATTATTTTTCAATAAAAATTCATGGTAATCCTTTTGAAAAAATGGAAAAAAATAAGTAATGCATTAAAAAAGTAATGCATTACTTATTTCTTCCATTTTTTTCACTATTTCTTGCAATATTAAAGGGAAAATTAGTATTTTTTACAGATATTCAAATGTTTACACTCTATTTTATAATCACTACATATTATTATTATGAAATCATAATTACAAAACAAATTGTACTGTAAACTATATCTCATGAATTAATGAG
Source organism: Ephialtes manifestator (assembly GCA_963970395.1). NCBI lineage: Eukaryota > Metazoa > Arthropoda > Insecta > Hymenoptera > Ichneumonidae > Ephialtes > Ephialtes manifestator. The sequence goes on from OZ019980.1 coordinate 24,718,996, forward strand.
GATTTAAATCGTTGTAAATCGTAAATTGCAACTCTGTAATAATACAGAGTTGTAATTTACGATTTACAACTCAATAATTTGAGTTTATATAATTTACAACAATAATTTAAAGATTTACAATTCTGTATTATTACAGAGTTGTAAATGCCTAATACTTATAGAAATAATGATGATGATACAATCAGCTCTATAATTATGATTTTATAATAATAATATGTAGCGATTGTAATACGATGATTAAACTTTGGAATGGCTGCAAAAATTATTATTTTTCAATAAAATTACACGGTAATCCTTTTGAAAAAAATGAAAAAAAATAAGTAATGCATTACTTATTTCTTCCATTTTTCCACTATTTCTTGCAATATTTTAGCGAAAATTTGTATTTTTTACAGCTATTCAAATGTTTACACTCAATTTTATAATCACTACATATTATTATTATGGAATCATAATTACAAAACAAATTCTGCTGTAAACTATATCTCATGAATTAATGGGGATTTACAACTCTGTATATCACACAGCTGAACCCGTAAAACTTACAAATTTCAAACTTTACACGGAGAGAATTATTTGGTAACGATTATTACATTTAGTAAATTTGGTTTATTCTGGTATTACGGCAATTTTTGTAACAAGTATCTCTGTTGACACTCAATCGTACATTTCTTAAAAATGCAAGTACATTTAATATACAAAACAATATGAGATTCACGAAACGGGTATATGAATTCCATATTAATATACTTTTATTGTAAATTTAAGAATAGTATAAGAATTCTACGATACTAGTATTCGAACATTACAGTACGTGAGTATTGTAATCTTCATTTTAATATACCAATATTGTATTAGTCAATGACAAATGCATCTGAAAATTAATATACGGCATATGCATCTGAGTTCTATATACGGTATATTAATTTAAAAAAAAAAAAAAAAAATTCAGTTTACAAGTTGAAAACACCTCCGTACGGTAATAATCACAATTTTTTTTCGAGCACGGTGAAGCAGTAAACAAGTATTCACTGTTAGAAATGTTTGTATGAAAATTAATATAAAGTATTGGAAGTTTTTTGCGGCTACGCGTATATTAAATTTAATATATAAATATTAATTAATATATAAAAAAATTGTTTCAAAATTAATATACAGTATACTAAACACTTCATAAAAGTTGTGTTTATAATATAATTATTGGAACTTTACAATATATCTGTATATTAAATGAAATTTAATATACCGTATCTGGAAAAGAACTTCCAATACATATATTAATTTTGAAAATATTTTTAACAGTGTTTAGTACACACTATTTGTGCACAAATGACGAAATATACAGCTATTTAAAAAAACAATCTTTTTGTGCATATAAATGATTGTAAACATTTATATAACTTTATTAGCTTTATTGTGCATGATTTATTAGTACACAACGCTATTGTGGACAATTTGGTAGTACACAATGCTATTGTGCACAAATAGATATTATATAGACTGGGCGAACCGTCACTCGCCCCAAATCGATGGTATCAAGAAAAACAAGCCGCAAAAAAATGGCCAACGGAAAAAACAGCCGTGAAAAAATGACCATCGGAAAAAACAGACGTGAGAAAAATGACAACGGAAAAACCGCCGTGAAAAAAATGACCGATGTAAAAAAGCGTGTGGAAAAAATTACCTATGATTTTTTTTAAAACCCCAACCGTTTTTCTAGCACGGGAAAAGAATGGCGAAGAGAAACAGAAATAAAAAATGGTTTTGTTTTTCTGTGTATATCCTAAGTAAATATTGTCAATATACTCTTGTAATTGATTAATTTTCATGCATTTACTTGTACTGTATTTTGTTTATTTTATAGTATTCAAAAATCGTATTTTTCCGTTGGAAAAAAAGATTTAAAAAAAATGTGCTGAAAAATCAATGTTAACAATAGAAAGACGTTTTATTCGCAAGATATAGAAAATTAAATTATAAAATATTTTTTTTGTAAAGTCCATGAAAATAACTATTAAAAAGATCCTTAGAACTTTTACGTTTTGATTGGGCATTTTCGAGATAATGGGGCTTTAAAAAAACTAGTTAAAATCTTCATTAGCTTGTAACTCCTCAACAATTGATACAATCATGCAATATACACATATCTTTTTTAGTTCGACCGAGTACTACAATATACTTGAATTGCAAAAAGATTCGGGACATTAAAGTCTGGAGGGTGCTGGAATGACGTGGAATTCCTCATGTATATGTAATTTTTCATGGACAAGAGTACAAGAGCACTCCTTTTGTGAGGAATAATGAAATTACATACGCAGCGCGTTTTTATGCACACTGTTAAAAAAAATCCGAGGTAAAATTACCAAACATGTGCAGGATGCACTTTTACGGAAATCGTTTATGAAATTTCAACTGCGATGTTGAATTTTACAACACTGGTATATAAAATTTACCGTTACTGTATTGTAATTTTACAACACTTCTGTGTTGTATAATTTAACGTCACAGTTGGAATTTCGTACAATGTATTGGAATTTTACAACACAGATATGTTGTAGCGACGTTGAATTTTACAACACTGGCATATCATATTTACCGTTACTGTGTTGTAATTTTGGATACATATCTGTGTTATAAAATTCAACGTCGCAGTAGGAATTTCATAAACGGTTTTGGTAAAAAAAATTTCATACACATGTGTTGTAAATTTACAACAAATTTTTTTAACAGTCTAAGTAAAATTTACACGAGGTCCCATTAGGGATTGTCTCGTGTAAGACGTGTGGTCACTTTGGTAGGGATAGGAAAGGACCCTGAGAGACGGCTGGCTCGGTTGCTCCGCTTGCGCGAAACGCGAGCGCAAGCGGAGCCACCTAGTGGCCAACTGGCAAAATCTCGCTTGGGATAAGGACGTCCCGTTACACTGCATGTATAAGAATATTCATAAATCGTCTTTGAAAATTCAAAGCTGTGTGTTGTAAATTTACTGTACGTATAGTAAAATTACGGGTTATTCGGGAATTTACACCACAATGTATATTAATTCTCATTTACTGCACAAAGTTTGTGAATTTAATATACACTTGAATAGTAATTTTCAATATTCGTGTTGTAAATTTACTATGCCTATACTAAAATTATCTCCATGTGTTGTAATTTTATTATACCGATACTATAATTACCGCCGTGTGTTGTAAATTTACTGTTCGTATAGTAAAATTACGGGTTATTTGGAAATTTACAACACAATGTGTATTAATTTTCATTTGCTGCACAAAGTTTGGGAATTTAATATACACTTGAATAGAAATTTCCAATATTTGTGTTGTAAATTTACTTTTATTTTTTTAACAGTGCATACAGCTGTAATTACTTTACACCATAATAAAAGTTGACATGGCATATTTATATGATAAACAGACCTATAAAACCTTAGAAAACATTGTTTTTTTCATGTGTTTTTTTAATCGTTCTGAATATTTCATTAATAATTAACTTTCATATAATTTTTTCCTTTTTCTATATTCTTTGAAAGATATTTCATGGGCTTTTAGTACAATATCTTTCAACTTCTAATTTACAAGTATAACTTTTTTTGACAATAACTAATGATTATTAAAAAAATCGATTATTTTTTCAACGTCGCCCATCCAATTTCGAATTTAAAATCAAAAGACTATAAAATTAAAACATTTTAAAATTTATAAAATTTATAAAATTGAATATTTTGTAAGTTTCTCTTTTTTTAAATATGGTCCTTTTTCGGTTGTGAAACTTCGTTCGTCGTTTTTTTGCGGTACATTTTTGCGGACCTGATTATCAAATTCAGGGATAATAAATACATAGAATTCTCGAAGCTCTTTATAAAAATAATAATAGAAAATTGCAGTTGGTGTTGTAAGAAATGTTGATTTTATTTGATCGTTAAAGTGCCTTGAATATTCTCTTCATCTGACAAAGCTCGAATATCGAGAAAAAAAATCGCATAATCGCACACCCGGAGAGAGATACGAAGGAAACTTGAGAAGGTCGCTGAATCGTTGATTGACAAGCCATGCAGTGGTATAGTCGTAGAGTGAAGTTGCGATGAAAAGAGAAACTCTGGTGGAGCATTTGCCGACGGTGCGGCACCCCATTTAACAAAGTTACAAGGGTGGAGTGAGCAAGGGTTCTCTACCGTGGCCAGCAATAGCAGCAGCGGCAGTCCCTTCCGAAAAATTCTCTCCGGCAGCAGCAGCAGCAGCGTAGCGCAGCTAGCACCTACCCCCAGCAGATTTTCTCAAGGGTCTCCCGCAAGGTTGACTCAACATCGGTCGCTTTTCTCCACTATATACGTCGTACCTAACATAGCTTCAGCGTGGCCCAGGCTTCACAGAAGAGTCAGAGGAGCAACGTCAAACTTCCAACACTTGTCCCAGAATCTTTCTGCCTCCCTTTCCACCGAAAAGAAATCCCAGTGGTGGCTACAGCCGTTATAGTCTGCACGGTGAATAACGAAATTTCACGAAAAGAACGTTTCACGTAAAGAAAACTTTCTTTTTTTTCATGTGAATACTCACACGTATTGCTTCCAATACGACATATGCACACTGAGAGAAAAAATGTAGAAATTAACTAAATCGGCGTTTGCTCTCGTTCGAAATTTGATTCAGTTGACTAAAATATATTTGCGGTAAGCAAAATATTTGTTATACCAACTAGAAATTAATTTGAACGTGGGTGAACGCCGATTTAGTTCATTCTAATATTTTTTTTTCTCAGTGCACTGTTAAATATATTTGGAAAATTCATATACTGTATAGTAATTTATACTGAACCCATATAAGGTATTTTTACTAAACCCGTGAAGGAAATTCGATTTAATATACGAATGAAAATGAAAATTCAATGTACGTGTGTTGAAATTGAAGTTAACTTATACACTGAGAATAAATATATAGTTAATGGACTAATTTAGCGTTCAAATGAATTTTTTGTTGGTATAACAAATATTTTTGGTTACCGCAAATAAATTTTAGACAATTGAATCTAACGATTATTGAAGAAACTAAACACTTGGTTGTCCTAACGAAAAATTCATTTGAACGAGGGTGTACGCTAAATTATTTCATTCAACTATATTTTTTCTCAGTGTATTAAGAACACGACTTTATTAACGAATTTAGCAGAATTGTACATCAATTTTACGTTATATTTGTGTAGTAAATTTTATATACTCGTTTTTATTACCCGTAAACGAGCTTTCTAATTTTACTTTAATTTTTTTAACAGTGTGTCCACCGAGAAAAAGATTTAGTAACATTAAAAAAATTTCGTTTGAGTTAACCAAATTCGACGATTGCGGGTGGCAAAAGAAATGTTTGGTGGTTGAGTTGACTAAAAATTACTCTGGATTTCATTATTACAACTCAATATATCTTTGAACCCAACCGATTAGACAATGCTATCGACAAAATATTTCATTATTTCGACCTTATGTTTGGTTGAGTGTACTCATTATGGGATTCATAACGAAATTCTTTGGGTGAATTCACCGTACCTAACCTTAAAGAGACCACATTATAGTTTATGGGGAAAAACAATAAATTTAATATAAGAACCATTCTATACCAAGTGGGCCATTTACTTGCCATCACCCCAATTTTTCTGTAGTTTGTAAGCATAATAATGGAAATTCTGTGAAATTTTGAGAAAAATCGGAATGGTCTGACTCAACGAAAAAAAATATTATTACTTTATTTTATCAAAAAAACTGCGGAATTTTTTTTTAGCATTTATGGAAAATTTTTTATTAAAAAGTACATTAAAAAATTTTAATTTTATACAGGAACAAATTTTTTGTAACATTGGTAATTTTGAAGATACAGCGAATTGAAAAAAATACAATACAAAGAATCGTTATTAAATTTTTGGCAAACTATAGGTGCTAAAATTCTGAAATAATTTATGGATGTTTCTGATATTCTAAACAACTTTTGAAAAAATGATGAACACTTTTTGTGCGCCTACGCTAAATTTCGGTGGCCCACTTGGTATGGAACACGGTCTTACATACTAAGGTAATATTTACGAAGATATATGCATATGCAAGTGCCAAAGGGATCCCACAATGCATTGCGTGGGGCTGAAGCTCAATCGAGCTGTCAGGTGGCGCAGCATACAATTGTCTTCACTTCATAGCGCCGCAATTTAAAACGCCGATGGCTCGAGTTCAAATACGAAATGCGTACATTTTATGTCCTATTAATAATAATATCAAACGAGAAATGATTTTATTAAATAATCAATTAATAAATATAGTTTAAGGTTAATTCTTTGTGTGAAAAATTGTAAGAATTCACAAAAAGATAATTACCGTTTTTTCTTACTTCTATTTGCGACAAAAAATGCATACAAACGATCGACATGGATCGAAAAGGGTGGTTCCTTACTCCCCGATACTCTTCGCCCAAACATGGCATTATGTGAGGTTGGTGTATCTTATATTCTGATTTAAAATCTCATGTAACAGAGTGTTATTACTATTTAGACCAGTTCGAGATTTTTGGACCGCCTGGCCGTTCGTTTCTTAAATCCAATGCCGTGTCAACCATTTTCGATCGAAACCCGCCGAAAGCAAGTTCGGGTTACTTTATCTTTTCTCAGGTAGCTTAGATATTAGAATTAGAACTGTAGGTCCATTTCGTAGTTTCGTTCAATACAGAATAGAAAGAAAAACTGTACGCTATTCGGTTCGGGTTTGAACTCGAGACACCAATGTTATGAAATTTGGCGCAATATAGGTTAAATGCGTTTGTATGCAGCGCCACCTCTAGGCGTAGCGGAGAGTCTGCCTCGCGCATTTCATTATGGGATCCCTTGGGAAGCCACTTGAACATACCTTCCTAAATATTACCTTATTACATACAGGTCTTGAAACTCTCATGGTGGGGGTGATTCGCTACTCGAAGTTCGACCGAAAGAGGCGCAGCTATCGTGTGCTCCTCCATGTAAGAGAGATAGAATGTTTTCTCTCTCTTTAACGTGATGTCCCGTTTTATCTCTCTCTCTCACACCACCATGATTGCCAATGGCGTTATCTCTCTCGCACTCACGGTAGTTCAGTCAGAGTAGCACATCATCTTAACGGCGTAAAAAATGCTAAACACTTATTACACTAATTACTAAACGTATATTCCGAGATTCCAAGATATAATTACACAAACGATGCAAACGAGAAGAACAGAGAGACGCTGTTAAACGAGAAATTTACAGGTTATGTCGCTAAGGTGCAGTCGATAGCAGCGACACGTCTAGGCAATGCGAACAACTAAAAATTGCTTAAATATCCGAGTCATCCCCACCACAGAAATTTGCCAGATTTGCAAGACCTGTATGTAAGACAGTGGTATGAAATGACCTATAAAATAAAAAAAGGTTCACTTGACTCAGGAGCGCAAACGTGCTGCTCGTCTCGACATTCGCGCAGAAAAAGAAACTGCCGCCAGAGCGCCACTGTTCCCGAGGAAAACACATTGTGCTGCATTGTCCAAAATTTACTATACTTTAGGTCGATACAAACAATGTAAATTTCTACCACGTTGGATCGTTTGGTTGACATAATTGTATTTCATTTTCGATGTATCAAATATATGGCACATGTTGTCAACAGATGGCGCTAGCCAGGGGTTAAGGAAAAGAAAAAGAAGAAGATGTATCAAATATCTCGTAACCACGACGCAATACAGAGTAGCCTTGACTAAATGGCTTGGGCAAAGTATTCGAATTATTTGGTCATGTTGAATAATTTTACAGTTATGGAATAAAAATATGTAGTCAAATTAATTAAATAATTCGATCGTTTCAAATCTATTCGCTATTCTGCCCGACTCTATCGATTAGTTGCAACAGCGATATTTTTTGAAACCCAACCAAATGTACGGTTCAATCAACGTTGTTGAATGAACTTGAATAGTGGACATTAAATCTCAGTTGATACTATTATTGCATACTAGCAGTTATTAACCATTCGAATTCAAACGCCGGTCTCGAAACCTCTGCGGTTCCTTCCCACCCTCTTGGTTGACTCCAAACCCTCCGGTTTAGAGTGTGCGGTGTGAAAGTACAGTAAAACAGAGGAACCATACTACCTTTCCGTTAACCTCACGAAATGGAACACTTAACCCATTTGCAGCACGAACGGGGTAAGCGGAGGTTTTATATTTCAACTCAGGCTGCACATACAGAACGAATATACAGACAGAAATGTGTGAATGTATTTTTTAAAACCTACGTGGTTAATTTATTTACACTATAATCTGACAGTCAAATATTTCTACATTATAAAACTTTTTTAACATTTTTCACAAATGAGAAAATTAAAACCAGTAACAAAAAACATAACAGAGTAAATATACTTTTATAGAAAATGATGTTTCGCAAGCGTAGTAATCCATAATAATAATATAGACGAGGGAGAATTTGAAATTCGTTTTTCATTACAGTGAATTTAATTCGTTCGAATTTAATTTTACTGTACAAGTACATTAATTTCATATCACAATTGGACATTGAATTTAATTTACGAGTTTATGCATAAAAACTTTCGATCTTTTTAAACAGTATATCCTATTCTTATACACGAAATTTATAAACTTACTATATCGCCTGAATTTGTTCATTTTATTCGGTATACGAAGTAGTTAATCATTGTCAGCTTACGAAGTAATTAATCACGTAAGCTGTTTGGAGGGTCTACATTTATTGAAAAATTAATAATCCTAGTCTTAATAGTGCGGCGATGGTAACTAACATCGTAACGCTGCTATAAAATACGATAAATCGTCATTGCACGGGTATCTTTGAACAATTAAACTCGTGCGAACGAATATATATAGAGATATCGAAGGTAACGAAGGGCTCAGGGAGACTCTCGTCCCGAGGCTCGTGAAACTCGCCACAATTCCCCACGGTGTCACTCGCTTAATTACGATTTCACTCCCCGATAAATCTGATTAAAAGGCGTATTCGCGTGGCTGCGACTGCCAAGGGGGTCGTTCCTCCTCCTCGTCGTGGTTGCTGTGCTCTGCCAGCACTGGTATAGAGCTCCCTGAGATTGCAGTGCGGCTACGGAAGCTATAGACGCCTCGACGAACGGTGATTCTCACTCCGAGAGTTGTACGTACAACTAGCGAGGATAGAAATAAGAGAGATAGAGATAGAGAGTGAGAGAGCGAGAGAGAGAGAGAGCGCTTTTACCCTAGCTGGTCGGAGACCAAGGGCTAATTTAATATCCGATATTCCGCGGAGCGCAGCTCGATGTCGCATTAGTACGACGGACAATTACCAACTACTCCTCTACGCTACTAGTTTGTATATTATAATCGACTAGAAGGTTACAGTGGCTCGCGCGCTCGCAAAATGCAGGAATAAAAATTAGGTTGTATGTGAAATCAATGCGAAATTAAAAAAAAAAAATTCAAATGAGATATATTATCCTTGTTCCTTTTTTTGAATATTTATATGTTATCTCCATAACTACATTTATTTATTATAGTTATCACTAGTGATTACTAAATTATTTATTTATTATTATTTATATATATACTAGGATTTTATTGTGGCTCGCGCGCTGCGCGCGCTCGCAATCGCCCCCCACCCAAGGGTGCCACCTCCGAAGGGTGTCCCCCCCCCCCCCCCCCCCCGAAGGGTGCCCCCAGGGTGCCTCCCCCAAGGTCCCCCCCCCCCCCGAAGGATGCCTCCCCAAGGGTGCCCCCCCGAAGGGTGTCCCCCCCCCCCCCGAAGGGTGCCTCCAAGGGTCCCCCACCCCCCCGAAGGATGCCCCCCCACTAAGGGTGCCCCCCCTTCCGCCAAGCCCTGAGCCCGAATTATTCTAAGTCCCTCGATTCTTGACACGGCGGCGGCGGCGGCGGCGGCGGCGGCGAGATCTTTTTATAATATAGAGAGATAGTTTTGTAATTTATTTTTAAATGCAGATAGATTAATTTTACGGATAGCGATCGCCCACAAGCCCTATACAGGGATTATGTGACCCGCATGAGGTGCTCGATAAAAGTGACCGAACTAGACAATAAATCACACTGTGAATGACATATGCCAATAATTGAAATGAATGTTGTTAAATGATGTATTTTTTTTTACATGTTTACTTCTTGCACTCGTGCATCTAATAAATATTATTATTGTGTACTTTAAAATAAATTAATTATAAAAATAATTGGGTGAATAGGCTTCAAGCGGAAAAATTGGTTGGGACAATAAATTGGTTGGTTACGGAAATAAATCAGAACCGACAAACAACTAGTTTGTCGGTTCAACCAAAAAAATGAATAACTTAGCTAACTCAGTCGCCTGGAGCGTATTTAGCCGTGCTAATGGTTGGGGCAACCAATTATTTCTCTCTGTGTAGCAACAAAGCGTTCCAGGTACCCATTTTGTCGAAATTACTCCAATTTAGTTGACCACCGGCGATTAATTCGAATTCAAATTGTTATTTAACGCCTCTATTGATTTTCTCAAAATTTGGTTTGCCTTAACGTTACTACGTTTTTGTCTACCTGTCAAAAAATTCACATTGCTATAAGATTAAAAACTTTTACCGATCTGAATGTTGCTTCCTCATAGAGGTAGATTTACAAAAATTGTAAAATAGTGAGGAAACAATTCAATTTTGTCGAAAAAATTCTAGCGTAATCTTATTCTTTTTTCGGGATTTTTTCAATCAATATTTTAAAAGCACTGAATTATATTTATATTTAAAACAAGTGTTATCATTTTTTCCCCCATAAACAATTACTGTCTTCATGATATCTTAGCTGTGACGTAGTAAATAAAAAATACAACTTACATTTATTTTCTTCATATCTTCTTAGGAATGTTCAATTTATATTCCAGGTTTCATTAAATTACACAATGTCATATTTATTTTTATTGTTTATTTTATCCAGAGACCTCTAAACTACCTTAAACAAACGATCAAGTGAAGTGGTAGAGTCTTGACCCCAAGTATTAATAAGAAATTAGTATATCAAGGGAGTAACAAAAGCTTTTGAATTGCAATTTTTGGTCGGAATTTATTACAAAATTAATATTCTTTAATCTTTGCTCGTTGTCTCTATCCGATTTTAGGAAAAATAGTTATAATTTTCATAATTTCGTGCCAACACTATTTTCTTCTTCTCTTTGTTTTTTTTTCTTTCACAACGGATATTCAATTAAAAGAGTTCCCGGCTCTGGTGTTTCGTTTAGTTGGCAAGGAGAAAGAGGCACGGCACTTATCCTATTTTTAGCTGACGTATAAAGCAGCTTTTTACCCTCGTGCGGCTTTATCGTTTGCGAGGCACATGCATTCTCATCGCGGTTTCCAGTCAGCGGAGAATACGCTCGCAGTTCCAGACACTCTTCTGCGCGCGCCATTTCCAATTAGCCGTCTGCCGTTCTCTCGCGACATCGACGGTCGCACCCAAGTAGAATACTCTATATAACAGGGAGTCACGGCCCGTTACGACGCTCCGTATGTTCACCGTGGCCTGATCCTTCCCGCGAATCCCGCGGGCGTTGGCTAGGCATTGCACTGTGACGCTTCTCAGAAATAAAGCCAAACATCACCATGACATGTACAAAACAAAATGTTCCACGACAAAAAAGCTTCTGACCAACTTGCACCACAATACAACTTTATCAGATGACAATTTCACCAGGCCAAAACGGTAATAAACCGAACTGCAGCTTATTAGATGTAATCCACTTACATTTCACTGTGACGCTTCTCAGAAATTAAGCCTCAGACCAAATTTCACCATGATATGTACCAAACAGAGTGTTTCACGACAAAAAAGCTTCTGACCAAATTGCACCACAATACAACTTTATCAGATGACAATTTTACCAGGCCAAAACGGTAGTAAACCAAATTGCAGCTCATTAGACTTAGTCCACTTACATTTCACTGTGACGCTACTCAGAAATTAAGCCTCAGACCAAATTACACCATGATATGTACCAAACAAAATGTTCCTCGACAAAAAAGCTTCTGACCAAACTGCACCACAATACAACTCTATCAGATGACACCTTTACCAGGCCAAAACGGTAATAAACCGAATTGCAGCTTATTAGATGCAATCCACTTACATTTCACTGTGACGCTTCTCAGAAATTAAGCCTCAGACCAAATTTCACCATGATATGTACCAAACAAAATGTTTCTCGACAAAAAAGCTTCTGACCAAATTGCACCACAATACAACTCTATCAGATGACACCTTTACCAGGCCAAAACGGTAATAAACCGAATTGCAGCTTATTAGATGTAATCCACTTACATTTCACTGTGACGTTTCTCAGAAATTAAGCCTCAGACCAAATTTCACCATGATATGTACCAAACAAAATGTTTCTCGACAAAAAAGCTTCTGACCAAACTGCACCACAATACAACTCTATCAGATGACACCTTAAACAGGTCAAAACGGTAGTAAAACGAATTGCAGCTTATTAAACTTAATCCATGGTTTATCGCTAGGTTCTCCACCGTCGTGCTGTTAAAAAGTCATCGAGATATAAGTTAATCTTTTGTATCGTACAAAAGCTTTATTTTCTCGACTTTAATCGAACACGGCAAGAAAAGATTAGTTGCCATAATCCAAAAAAAAGAGGTGACACAACCAATCGATTATTCTATGTCCCTTACAACTAAAATGGTAGTGCGAACGATGCGAATAGTAATACCGAAGATTCGAATGGTACAATAGTTCGAATAGTCCCAACAATTGGATTGTTGACGTTTACTAGTCGCACAAAAACTAATCGTGTGAATAGCTGAGGTTACTATTGAATATGGTTGGGTCAACTACGTTTTGGGGCCTTGTGTACAGCAAATTGGAAACGTAGTTGTCACAAACAAACATTTCTTTCCGTGAAGACATAACATAAGAATTAGATTGACATGTTTGTTTCTGTGAAAAACATAATAAATATTCCATATTTCTCATAAACCAATGCTGTTCGATAAACCCCTACCTACCAGCGCTGGCTTGGTGAGAAAATGGCTAATAATAACCGCACCACGATGCAACGGCTCATCTCCAGCAAATACACCGAGAAAAATGTTTAGTAACATTTACTTCGTAGCTGCGGTTGAAGAAAATTTGTTTGAATCAAATGAGGCATATTTCAATCAACTATACCGACGTTGTTTTGATAAGACTGGTATCTTTGTGTCTAAAGTGTACAGCAATCACCAGCAACACAACATTGGTTCAAAATTACCTAAAACTGAATTGATTAAAAAATATGATTCTTCGATTTAATCGTATATACTTTCAGTGTTCTGGAGACAACAAGGTTGATTGAACCGCATATTTGGTTGGGTTAAAAATCGCTGTTTCAACTAATCGATAGAGTCAGGCAGAATAGTGAATAGATTTGAAACGATTAAATTATTTAATCAATTTGACTAAATATTTTTATTCCTTAACTACAAAATTATTCAACATGACGAAATAATGCGGATACTTTGCCCAAACCACTTAGTCAAAGTTACTCTGTATAGTGTCGTGGTTACGATATATTTGATACATCGGACATGAAATATAATTATGTCAACCAAACGATCCAACGATACTGGCAGCTCTATTAATACCAGTATTTAGCCAGCATTGTGCATATTTGCACTTCGATACATAGGCGAGCGATCTACGCTTAACCTAATATTTCCATTTTTAAGCTTCTCTCGAAAGTCCCAGCAATCAAGGGAACTGATCTATGTTTGTGGTATGTATGGCAATAGAAGGAAGCAATAGAGAACAATCTCGGCCCTGTCGGAGCTGATTGTGCGCGAGTATTATACACACAAGCGTCTACATATAGGGATGCGTATCTGACTAGCCGCAGGGAATTTAGGGAGGCATTGCTGTCTCCTCGTGCGTTCGAGTAAGGGGCAATCGGTTGATTGGGAAGCCTCACCGCGCGCAGCATTGGTATTCTAGTATGCGGAGTCCCTCGTCGGGGTTAATTAATAATCGCCTGCGTGCGTGGCATTGGTTTTGGAGGTAGGTAACTATCCCGGTCCCTTTCCACTTTCCCCTATTGCGTGAAAGTGCATGCGCTTATCATTTGCATTCCGTACGGACCATCAATATCAATGCGTCATCCCTTGACACAATATCCACAATGTAAATACATATAAATATATCTATACTAGTGGTTATCGTGGCTCGTGCGCTCGCATTGCAACAACAGGACCAGGGACTTATAGTTTGGTCGAATGAGCTCACCATCTCCGCGCACTCGTCAGCATTACGCGCCTTCGCAGCCGTTGCTATGGCAGTGGTTCCCATAGGACCCCTCATGACCCCCTCTATTTTACGGTAAGCCCTTTCTATCCCACAGGATTTTCCTTTAACTCCAGGGACGGTCCGCTTTCCCTCAGAACTCCTTTATCCCCCAGGACTTCCCTTTATCCCACGGGAACCCCATATCATTCCCTCAGGGCTCCCTTTTATCCCTCGGGATCCCCCTTTATTCCTCGGGGTGCACCTTTACCCCTCGGGACTCCCCTTTATCCCTCGGGCTCCCCTTTATCCCTCGGGACTCCCCATTATCCCACGGGACGCCCCTTTATCCCTTGGGTCTCCTCTTTATCCCTCCGGTCTCCTGTTTATCCCTCGGGTCTCCTTTTTATCCCACGGGACTCTATCCCTCGGGACGCCCCTTTATCCCTCGGGACGCTCCTTTATCCCTCGGGGCTCCCCTTTATCCCTCGGGTCTCCTCTTTAACCCTCGGGTCTCCTTTATCCCTCGGGGTGCCCCTTTATCCATCTGGACGCCCCTTTATCCCTCGGGACGCTCCTTTATCCCTCAGCACTCCCCTTTATCCCTCGCGACGCTCCTTTATCCCTGGAGACTCCCCTTTATCCCTCGGGACGCCCCTTTATCCCTTGGGTCTCCTCTTTATCCTTCGGGTCTCCTCTTTATCCCTCGGGTCTCCTCTTTATCCCACGGGACTCTATGCCTCGGGACGCCCCTTTATCCCTCGGGACGCTCCTTTATCCCTCGGGGCTCCCCTTTATCCCTCGGGTTTCCTCTTTAACCCTCGGGTCTCCTTTATCCCCCGGGATGCCCCTTTATCCCTCTGGACGCCCCTTTATCCCTCTGGACGCCCCTTTATCCCTCGGGACGCTCCTTTATCCCTCAGCACTCCCCTTTATCCCTCGCGACGCTCCTTTATCCCTGGAGACTCCCCTTTATCCCTCGGGACTCCCCTTTATCCCTCGGGATGCCCCTTTATCCTTTGGGACGCCGCTTTATCCCTCTGGTCTCCTCTTTATCCCTCGGGCCTCCTCTTCATCCCTCGGGACGACCCTTTATCCCTCGGGACTCCTCTTTATCCCTCGGGGCGCCACTGTATCCCTCGGGACGCTTCTTTATCTCTCGGGTCTCCCCTTTATCCCTCGGGACTCCTTTTTATCCTTCGGAATACCCTCATTTACTCGGGAAGCGCAGTAGATCGACAAAGAACGATAAAAACGTATAGCACATTATGTTGAGGATAATTACTATAATCCAGATAACCACAGGCGAAACAGTAATGTGCCACTGTTGGGAGCGAACGTTGCATCTCATTATACAGCATAACCCTGCTATTAATCTCTTATATATGTATTGCACGCTATGTCAGTGCCGGTGCTTCATTGGCAAAGACGGGCTGCCTCAGAATCAACACTGCAGACACGATTGTCGACGAGAGTCGCAGGACTGTCATCGGAGACTGGTGGAGTAACGTTACTGCTCTTGGGTTATTAGCCGCTCCTTGTTGCGCATCGCTTCTACCGCAGCCAAGTTTATCATCTTCCCTGTTAGTTTATCGTTATAGCTACGTCTCGGAATCTTGCATGTTTATCACATTACCCGCGATTTTACTACGACTAAGCAGCATTCTCCGTCCACATGTCACATAACAAAGAGATTACACACAAACGCGATAAAGTGAAATTTACCGCTCGGTATACCGAGAGATGAAATTTCCATATACTTGAGAATAACTACATTCTGAGAAAAATTCTGTCGTCGGTTACTATAAATTATTATCGTAGCTATATTTTATAGCTACGATAACCATAAAAAAAGTTGCATGGATAAACAATAAATGTCTCTTTGTAAAAAACGACACTTTGTTAAAATCATAGTAAAAAGTTAAAAACGGGTGTTTTCTGTGGTGGAATATGCCACTTTAGAACGATAGTGAAAGACAAAATTTGAAATCTTAAAGAAAAAAAAAAATTAGGTTCTTTACGTTGGATTTTTCGACCAACAGTCGGGTCTGTGAATTCTGAAGTTAGAACCGACCAAAAGTGACTTTCTTAAAAATCATCGTAAAAAGGCATGTAGCCGGTACTTCTTATACAAGAACAACATCTTTAATTTAGACCTTACAATACATAAAAAATAAGTCAACGAAAATTTGCTACTTACTAGCTTTTTTTTCGTAATGTTATAATTCGAAACTGATATATATTCCGACATATAATGGAATCGGACATATACAGTGTATATAAATTTTACGTACAATGTATATGCAATTTCTATATACATACCAACTGTGAAGTTTGTTCTGTGTATAAATCGTACATAGATTTCATATAGAGCGTATGTAGACTATAAATGCTCAATTCTATGCTTAAAACTATATATTTTTGTAATATACTCTACATTTTCTTTTTTTACTTGGGTACCAGCAAATAGTTGGTTTGCACGGAAGGCGTACATACACAGGCTAGTGTGTAGGAAAAACAGGTGTACAAATACTCATGTAGAGATAAGGCTATGTAGGAATGGGTTAAAAAAAAAAGATTGAGGGTGCTGCTCTTAAGTCGCTCGCGTTGAATAAGCGCTCGAGCTAAATGAGCGTTTGAGCAAAATAACCGCTCATATTACGCTCGAGCACGTTCGAACTTCATCTTTTCGAGCTGAACGAGAAGCGCTGGAGAATTCTAGTATACGTGGACATCCCTATGGGACGTAGTCACTACGAAAAAATCGTATACATATACACGTATTGAAACGAGCATTTTGTTCGAACTACTTTTCCCGGTGTTTCAGATAATTTAGAGAATGCGGGCATGAAAATCATGAAAAAAATAATTTATTGTAATGAAAGGTTCCTCTACGAAAAAGCAAAAATGCAGGATACGCCTGAGCATCGTTGAGCGGGTAAAAGCGAAGAATAAGTGCTGAGATAAGATATGCCGCAAGGAGAGTTGAGATTATGTGAGGGTGGCTGGATTTGTTGGGGCGAGAAGAACGTCGACGGGTATAGACGGAGAGCAACGCCGCATTCCCAGTCGTCAATTATTTCCGCTCTAGTGAAGAAGGATTTCAGGGAAATGGAAAATCTGACGGCGCGAAGAAATTCTGATAGGGGAAGTGTGTGCCCCAGCGACAGAAATGCTTCGGATATAGATATTAAGAGAGCAAGTGAAAGAAAATAAGGGCAAAAGATGGAAGGCATGACGAAAAAACTGTGACGGGGTACAGTAACAATTTACATATACGTATAGGTATGCAAGAGATGCTGCTGGAGGAATCTGAGCACATTGTAGGAAAAAATGCCTTTGGTCTTTGGAGCATTTGACTTTAGGAATGCTCTTGTTGCAATTTTCTTTGCGAAGAACGGACGGATATGGCAAAAATATTATATATCTAGTATATAGTATCTTAATCTCCTTCTACGTAGAGACTACACGGACAAAAGGCTTGGATGGAACAACCAACCTCTTGGTTATATATGCGCCAACCGATAAATTGGTTAGATCAACCAAGTTTAGTTAGTTAGCGCAACCAAGGTATTGGTTAACGCAACCAAGTTCACCGGGTTTGATATGCCATGTTAAATCTTGCTGTGTTAAATCCAGTCTATGTAGAAGTTAGTCTGTAGAATCCAGGCTGTGTAGAATGCAATCTGTGCAGAATTCAACCTGTGTAGAATCCAGGCTGTGTAAAACCCAATTTATGTAGAATGCAATCTGTGCAGAATCCCGACTGTGTAGATTACAGTTTGTATAGAATCTGGATTCTACAGGACCGGTCGTGTAGAATCCAGTCTAGTAGAATTCAGTCGTGTCGAATCCAGTCGTGTAGAATCCAGTCGTGCAGAATCCAGTCGTCCAGAGTCCAGTCATGTAGAATCCAGTCTGGGTAGAATCCAGTCATGTAGACTCTAGTCGTGTAGAATCCAGTCGTGTAGAATCCAGTCGTGTAGAATCCAGTCGTGTAGAATCCAGTCGTGCAGAATCCAGTCGTGTAGAATCCAGTCGTGCAGAATCCAGTCGTGTAGAATCCAGTCTGGGTAGAATCCAGTCGTGTAGAATCCTGTCTGTAGAATTCAGTTTGTGTAGAATCCAGTTATGTAGAATCCAGTTGTGTAGAATCCTGTCGTGTAGAATGCAGTTGTGTAGAATCCAGTCATGTAGGTTCCAGTCGTGTAGAATCCAGTCGTGTAGAATCCAGTCGTGCAGAATCCAGTCGTGTAGAATCCAGTCTGGGTAGAATCCAGTCGTGTAGAATCCTGTCTGTAGAATTCAGTTTGTGTAGAATCCAGTTATGTAGAATCCAGTCGTGTAGAATCCAGTTGTGTAGAATCCTGTCGTGTAGAATCCAGTCGTGTAGAATCCAGTTGTGTAGAATCCTGTCGTGTAGAATCCAGTGTGGGTAGAATCCAGTTGTGTAGAATCCTGTCGTGTAGAATCCAGTGTGGGTAGAATCCTGTCTGTAAAAGCGATGTCCTGCCGTTAAGCGTTGACGCACAAAATGAGCGGTCGGCAGTGGTAAAGAATGATTTTTTTTATTCCTCTAAAATGCGCGTTTCCCTGGCACAAATAAATGGGGCTCAGAAGCATTGCACACTCTATAGCTGCTATTTACCATACCTCTGACTACTATGTCATGCATAAATGTATTTAGGTGCGCGACTACTATGTATAACTCGAACCAATTGTCTAGGTGCAGCTGCATGGTTGAGCATTGGTCAAATTCTCGCACTCATATCGTATAGACTCCGATTATATACACTACAATCTCGTTTAACCGTTTAGCGGATATTACGCGAATTTTGCGACTGCAAAGGGGGCAACAGAGCTGGAAAATCAGAGGATTTCGCACGCGTCAAAGCACGTTAACACGTGGAATTTTCGCTCTATTGCCAGATTCCTCTGTCATCCGTCGTTCGTTCTTGTTATATTTCACTCTCGAATTATTGCCCGTTGTACGTCATCCATTATATACGTACAATCCGCACAGTTAAAACACGTGCAATATTCATTTCTGACAAAAATAAATAAAATTATTTAGTTGACACATTTATAATGTTACCAAATTAGCCTATTTTAATACTTTTGATATTCGAATACCAAACTAATACCGAATGCAACTTTAATCGGTGTTCATTTTTTGAGTTGAATTGCTTTTAGTTACATTTTATTGCTACACTCGTTCGGTGTAGGCTACACGGAAGGAAAAGATTAGTTGCCATAATCAAAAAAATTAGTTGACACAACCAATTGATTATTTCCCTTACAACTCAAATGCCAACGATTCGATTGGCAATATCGATGGTTCGAATCAGTGGCGTATCCAGGGGGTGGCTCCCCCCCCCCCCCCCCCCCCCCCCCGAAAACTCCGAAGATGACTTTTTATATATATATATATTTGTCGACTATAACTCTCTTTAAGATTTGGGCCCCCCTCAAAATAAAATCCTGGTTATGCTACTGATTCGAATGATAGTCCCAATAATTGGATTGGTTGCACCGTTAGAAATTTTTGTATGAAAATTAATATAAAATATTGAAAATTTTTCTTTTGCAGATACGCGTATATTAAATTTAATACACAGTATACTAAACACTTCATAAAAGTTGTGATAGATAGATAGATATTCTCTATCAAGAGTCGCGGTAGCGACTCGACGCCATTAAAATTTGTATTAAGGTAATGACCTATTACAAATTGGGATGAACTCCCCTTACCCTAAGGTTTACAACAATATAACAATTTAGGACTTCCGATTATAGAACATGTACGATTACATCGTTGCCTAAATGAACACACCTTGGCGGAAGGGGGTGGGGCTAGCCCCACCCCCTTCCGCCAAGCCCCGAGCCCAAAATTATTCCAAGTCCTTTTCCAAAAACATAGGTCCCCCAAGGGTGCCCCCCCCAAGAGTGCCCCACCCTTGGGGGCCTATGTTTTTGGAAAAGCACTTAGAAAAATACGGGCTTGGGGTCTCACAGACCCCCCCGAAATCGAGGGACTTAGAATAATTCGGGCGGAAGAGGGTGGAGCTAAAGGCTTGGGGCTAGCCCCACCTCCTTCCGCCAAGCCCCGAGCCCAAATTATTCTAAGTCCCTCGATTCTTGACACGGCGACGGCGGCGGCGAGATCTTTTTATAATATAGAGAATATATATATATGTCTTAACATCTGAAAATTAATCAATTTGAACAGAGTACGTTTTCTATTCGCCCCTTATTTTCTTAGTACTACCCCAAGATCACACTTGGTAGCTGATAAACGATGAGTTTGCGGGGTCACTTGGTACTGGACGAATGGACTCAATCAATCCCCGCCTATCCTTCCATACAAAAAGTTGTTCAATCACTTGGAGTTTCCTATAGCCAACTATCGTTTTGTTTCGTAGTGCCTCCTTGTCTTTTGCGATGTTTAAGACTGCACGCTGTATATCGCGCTCTTCACCCGTGCGATCGTGGTTTATGTACATCTTGGTGTCCCGCAATTTCTTTTTGCCGTTCGTGATTTTGGCTTTGCTCTCTGCGTTGTGAAATTTTACTATGTTTAAATTGACATTCCCGTTTTTCTTTATCGGGTGAATTTCCTTGACTTCAGTGTTAATTCCCAATTTATTCTCGAAAAAGTCGTAGATCGTGTTCTCGATGTCTTGTCCGTTTACTTCGATGCCAGTTATAACAATATTGTTACGGCTCTCATTTTTTCCTCTTGCTTCATCCTTCTTCTCAAGATTAGCAATTCTCTCTCTTAGCAGGTTATTTTCTGTTTCGAGTAACGTTGTACGAGAGTATATTTCTTCTTTGAAAGACGAGAGACTATCAATAACTTCTCGCATATCCGAATATTCTCGTCGAATCTGTCTCACTTCCGATTTGAGATCGTCAAGTTTAGCGTCTAAATTCGTGAGAAATTTCTCTAGCCCCTGCGAACGCCTCGGATCAGATTTCTGTCTGTCTGAACAATTAGGGTTAGGTTCTTTCTGGCTATCTTTTTTCGAGCCGTTCGGATTATTTTTTCGCAACAGGTGATTAGTAATCTTCGTGTTCTTTGTTTGAGACTGCGAGTTTTGTGTTTGATGCGTTCCGGCCATTTTGACCAAACTTAGTATCGTATGTGTATGTGTATAACCTCACTTATGTATCCCAACGGTTCATAGAGTAAACACTGAGAGTTATTTATGAGTCTAGCTCTAATTCAGTTTGATGATAGCGACAACGACTACAATAGTTACAAGTGCAGATCGTCACTTCCAATAAATAACTCACTAATTACATAAATAACGCAGAAATAGCGTAGCCAAGAGCAGAGCACGACATGCACCGTCCGAGCAGCAACCGGAAGTCCCACTTCATAAAAGCTGTGTTTATAATATAATTATTGCACTGAGAGAAAATTATGGTATTAGTAACTATAAAGTGACAACTATTCATTTGTGGTTGGTACAACAATTTTTTAATAGTTGACACAACTATCAAATAGTTACGATAACTAGAAAATAGTAACCATAATTATTTTCGTAGTTATCGTGACTATAAAAATAGCTGCATGTAATAAAAATGAATAGTTGTCACTTTATAGTTGACTGTACTATTACGATTTCTCTGAGTGTGGCATTTTACAACATATCTGTATGTTAAATGAAATTTAATATACTGAGAATCATCATGAATGATCACATGGGGGTGGGGAGGGGACTTGGGTCAAAGTCACGTACATTTCTCGATACATTATTTTCTAATATCACCGAGTAGATTCTATGATGATTCGAAATCGTTTCGCATTTCCAAGAAATGCGCATTGTATTGCCCGAGTCTACAGTCAAATACTCAATTCCTCGCGGGTAGTACATGCCAAGAATGTGGGCAATACTTTTGTACAAAAAAAGCCGTTGCTGCCCACAAAACTCTGCACAAGAAAAATTTAAAAAAAAGCATTGAACGAGTTGGTGACAAAGAGAACGATGAATACGAGTTGGAGGACGTGCAGGTTGAAAGTAATACGTTGCAAGATGAAGCTTTTGTAAGCTTGTAAAGGAGTATCGAGAATCCGTGGGTAGCCGATGACTAGTGGCAAACTAGTGATTGCTTCGGATACTAGTCACTTATTTACTTTTAATATGAGATGTGCCTGACGATACCAAAGTTAGTAATAAGCAGATATTATATTGGCTTCGTGCGTGACCTTCATTGGCGGCCATTTTGGACAGCCAGCGTTCGAAGCGGCGAAATTGTGCAACAGTTGATAAAAAATGATCACAGTAAAGCATGCTAGCGTACGTTAATTAACGATATTATTTATATTTCTTTAATAAATCGACACTATGAGTGCGCCAAAAGGGAAGGCCGCAATGCCGTGTTGCGTCGTGAATTGTAAAAACACCTCTGTAAATTCACCGGGTGTACATTTCTACAGTTTCCCTACAGGAAAGATTCAAGTTTTCAAGCAGAAAAGGCGCGAGGACTGGATTGCTTCCGTTAAACGAAAAAAAAAGTTTCAGAATTACTGTACGAACTAAATGTTCTCTAATCAATAAAAAGTTATAGACTACAATACTGTTACTAGCATTGAAACTTTACAATACTTACTTCCAACTTCACCTTGTACGGTGTAGTAGTGGAAGTGTCACTGACGTTTGGCGAATAACGCTGCACTTTATTAAGATAAGTTTGTCTGAATCTGTTAACTCCTCCACTCGACGCACATGGCATACAGATAACGCCTTTCCTTTTATAATACCTTGTGGATTAAAATCAATTGCATGCGTTATCGCCTTGAATCCCGTTCTGATTATCAATTCCATCTTTCAATACCGTTTTAATGCTGCTGTCAGCTGTCATAAACATAAACACCGGCGAAAAGTGCAGACGACACCGGGCACACGAAAATTTATGTACCCTTTTTACGAAAGAAATCGAATAACAAAAAGCTATTACCATAACCAAAATTACAAAAAAAAAAAAAATTAAACAAGCTATTTTTTATTTATAACAATACTTTTCAGTTGTTCATTTAGTATAATCGGAAAATCTTCTGTAAACTATATTCTACCATAAGAATCAATGCTTTTTTTATATCAACTGTTGCCGAGGTGTGCCACAAGCGGCGCTGGCATCTTAACGCACTAAGCCAATAAGCGGATTGTGAACAGTATACAACTAAAATATAATTAAAACAGCATAAATTGTATGAGATATTTATTTTATATTCTATCCTTTTTACATCTGTCGGATAATGAAAAAAGCACGTGATAACGAGCCAGGGGGGGAGGGGTCCGTCGAAATATCATGGCTGATCACGAACGGGGGGGGAGGGGGTAAAAAATTTGATAAAAACGCATCACATGATTAATGAACGCCTCCTTACAGCAAATTGGAAACGTAATTATCACAACCAAGTTAAAAAAGAAATTATTATTGCCTTCACACGATGATTCGTCCCTCTGATCTTGACTGGATATTTATTTCCGTGTACACTGTTGCAGCCATGAAAATGAACAAAAAGAAAATGCATTTTTCTTTACGCATCAGCGAAAATGGAAAAGCGTATTTTTAATTGAAATTCTGAATGTGCGATGTCTACATACTCATCGTATTACCGTCTAGGATGCGAATAAAGAAGGAACAATCGTTTTCTCTTTCATTATGCACAATTGCTGCGGAATTGAACACGAGTTGGTGCGTTCGCGTGCCAGCGACCTTACCATTCTCTCGCTCTCTTTTTTTTCCTTCTACTCTGCTTGTGAATAATTTATTTTTCCCTTTGTTCGGTTGTAACGAGAGTTGAGCGGTTTCGAGCGTTTTTTCTATAGTTCGGGGCTTGGCTGTTGAGACCACGCGAGCCCCAACTTGATCATTTTTATTCCGTTCGTCTTGCCTCGCCCACCGCTCCTTACCTCTTTCTGGCTTTCTCTATTTCTTCTTCTCATATTGCACTGTGCCTCTCTCTTGGATCTCGACGGTGCAGCCGCCCCCTTTATTATATATATACCCGACTTTCCTAGCAGTATATATATAATAAACTTTAGTTTTCTTTCTTTTCGTTCGATCTCCCTTCCCTCACCGACGAGTATCGGAAAGCACCCTTTCCAATTTACGCACTCGAGGATACAATGCAAACCCCGGCAAACCCTCTTAATTTATTGGATTTCTTAAGCCGAGTTTTTCAATTGATCGAAATATTCGTTCGGCGATAATTACGAGATAATTGGGGGAGGAATAGCTATATCTATAATTGCATTGGTAGCTTTATACCCTTTTGGAACTTTCCACTTTCCGATCGCTTCAGATATTCTTTATTTTTCTCTTGGCTGCTGTACCACTTGAATCGCATAAATTCGGCTACAATAATCGGACTGTTATATTTTGTACCCTCGACAATGTCAATTTCATTATTCTCGTATTTTGTAGTAAGCCCATCAAACAAGATGTTTACGAATGGTAAAATTATTAGCCCTGTTGTAAATTAGCTACTGCGCGGTTTCGGATTCACAGATGCACTTTAACGCATCGCCCGGTACATCTGTCTGCCAACGTATAACGTTTTTTAGCTCCTGCGGCAACACTGAATAAACAGGAAACTAATAATAGTCCCTCTGTTCGAAGAGCGAAGGAATCATCGCGCGTCAGGCGTGTTACTGCTTCGCACTACAGAGATACCAAGCAGCAAGATGCTCCAAACGATATACAGACAGGGCGACCTAATAAAAATGATCTTTAGACTGATCTATGTACACCCAGAAAAAAGATTTAGTAATATTAACTAAAATTATCTACTCAACATTTAATTATTTCAATCAATTGAAATTTACTTCCCCTGAAACAAATATATATTTCATTGAATTTTTCAATTTTTTTTATTTCCAACATATTTATTTATTTGAATCAACTTTCACTGTGCAGCGGACACTAAAAAAATATTTTATTTATTGCTACTAAAAACTTACTAAATACATGTATTGGATATTTTTTTAAAATCAATTAGAACATTCTTTTAAATCAATATATATTTATTTCCTTTAATTATTGGCGATTATTATTATCGAAATGCAACATTTATTGATTTGATAAAAAAACAAATGTAATCAATGTTTATATAACTGCCGACCCAAATACATATTGTTTTGAATATATTTACTAATTAATAAATATTTAAGAAAAAAATTATTTAAGATGAATAGAAGTCGAGGCATCCAAATAAGAAATTTTATTTCCAATGCGTAGATTTTACTCCCGTTAACTAGATTTTTGTTCTGAGTGAACAACCCTACGTTTTTAATACATGGAAACGATAGAAACAGTCTGGAAAAAATTCTTATAAGAGTTTAAGGGAGTGAAACTACCATCCAAAGTCAAGGGGTGATTTGGCAGTTTCACCCACATGAACATAATATTTTTTAACCAATCCAACTGGAAAAGCTTTCTCATAACGAGAAATGAAAAATATAATTTTCTCAATTTAAAAAAAAAATTAAGGCGTGAGCCACCCGTAAATATCATTACGTTTATGCAAAAAAATTTCAAATTCAAGTCTAAAAGACTGAAAAAAATATATGCTGTGTATGAACACGAAGGAAACACGACGTGTCTTTGGATTTCCCAAAAAAAAAAAAAATATTGGTCTGGGCACCTATCATATTTCCCCTTAATTTTTTTTTAAATAAAAAAAAATAAAATAAAAATGTTCACGACCTATGATTTTAGAAATCTCATTCAATTAACTGAATAAGAAAACAAAGTCTTCACTGTACTGAATCACTTATTGTTTACTGTCTATTTGCCGGTAATTATATATCTTGTACATACATCTAATTGTATATCTTGAATATATAGATCAAAGCATAATAAAGTTAAAATCAGCTTGCAGCCCAAAAATAAATATATTTTTTTTTTTATGTTTCAGGTGAAGTATCAGAAGAAATGGGAATTTTCCAAAATTTGTAATGATTTTTATCGGACGTTACGGACAGACGGAAATGAGTGAGGATATTTTATTTTGTAATCTACACAAAACATGTATTTACACCAAAATTTAAGTCTCATTTTTCTATTTCATTGCAATACATTTTTTTTATTAATGTACTTTATATGTGATGAAAAATGTAATCAATCGAGTATCGAGTGACGAAAAATCTCGGTGCAGCCAATGAATTGAGTAACATATAAAAAATCTTCAACGTATTTTTCTCTCGTATTCGTTTTACCGAAACAGCGGCCGCACCTATAGGGATTGTACAATTTATATTAAAATAAATAACTTCTACTTGATGCAGTAAACCAAATAAAAAATTCAAGTGGAGACAGCCGTGAATAAAAGCAGCGAATTTGCAAGAGAAAAAGAGAAAAAAGAATGGACGAAAATAATTGCAGATTTCTCGAGGGTTCGCGAACAATAGACGCTTTTTTATGCAGCTTCAAAGATATCGAATGAAAAAAAAAAAAAAAAAAATGGAGACCCGAATCCGGGTCACGAGGCTCGCGCGTGTAATCCTCGACGGGGGCGAGATATGGAGCAGGAATAAAATGACGACTCAAGCGCGCGATGGCGCTGAGTATCACTGCGCACTCTGCGCGTATATTAGTGTCGATGCAGTGCTGAAAGCGTAAGCTTGCGGAGTATATTTAGGTCTTTCATCCAGCACCGGTACATATTTGAAATAACAATCGACCTGTTTCACTGTAGAATTCTCGCGGTCGCGTAATACGAAAAAAATTGGAACGTCGCGTTCCATCTTCGTGAATGCAACAATCCATTGTTGTTAGCAGCTTGCAATTTTCTTTTCACGATCTGCTAACACAATATACAACACTGCAATACCGATGAGGCACTCGGTTGAGCTATAAAAGAGTAGAAAAAATCCGGACTCCAGGATGGAATCCAGGGCATAATTGAGAATGGAGTCTAGGCTGCCCAGGATGGAATCTGTACAATCCAGGATGGAATCTAGGTGGTTCCATGTCTAAATAACACATACAATAACAACACGACCAAAAATAACAAGCCAGAAAAACTAACAAATAAAGTAAAGTAAAGTACTAACCAAAGAACCTACAGAAACCCTAAAGAACCTAAAGAAAGAAATAAAGAGAAAGCTAAACCTAGCTGAGACCTAAAGAATGAAACCTAACGAGGAACCCCTAAGAGCCTAAAGAAAAATTTGACGTGTGATATTAAATTGACTGAGATATTTTCGGGCTGTGGTATTCATACATGTGATATTTTCATGTGGTATTCAGACATGTGATATTTAGACGTGATACCAGTCTGGATAATCCAGGATGGAGTCCAACCCGAGCAGAAATTTGTTCTGGCTGAGGTCCGGGCCTCATCGGGTTTTCCTTAATTAGTAATCGGGTCCGGATAAGGCGGCTCTATCCGGTCCTGATATGGCATGTAACACCATTTCTGATCTGGCCGTGATCAGGCTACAAATCCGGGCGTTATCAGGCTGCTAATCCGGCCGTCAACGGACTGGTGATCTGGTCCATAGTAAAAAATGAGAAGGTTCAATATACATAAAACTCATAAAGCCAGTTTAATTATTGGAAGTTTATGCTGGTACCATACATGGTCGTGGAAGCTTTAAAAATGAAGTATTACCGTTTTATTTTTTAGCTAAACAAATTGACATATAAAGGACTGATAATCTCAAACAAATCGCCAAATAATGGGGTTTTTTAAAATAGTGGAACTATCTTGCAGATCCAAAAGATATACAAAACTCAAGACGAAAACAGAATAAAAATAAAAAGAACAGTGTGTAGTGTTAAAAGATTTATGTACATATATCCATGCGAATGATCAATTTTTTAGATGTGGCGCGTAAAAAAACGCAACGTCGAAAAATGTTTACGATAGAATCAATCAAACGCAAAATGATGATTTTGGATATAAGTGATGCAGTTGCCGAGAAAATATATGCTGTTTCCCTTATACATGAATAATTGTGTAAAATATACATAAAAATACAACTATTTCTAATCGATAGTATTACAATAATAAGCGATATTATACAGGAAACATCTCTCATTCATTTATTGTACACCGGTAATGCCAGCTATGCTCTTCCAGTACTCTGATAATTTCGTCTGAAATGGTGTATATTTTAATTCAAACAAATTTCCATATTCTGGCCGAAAGCAGGGCCGAATCTGGCTAGCCCGACCAGGAGTGCCTGACCGATGCCTGATCCCGGCATGATATGGATAACTGTAGTCTGACCACATTTGAAATGTTGAACCTATGCATGATCTGGGCGGGGTCAGAACCTCTTTTAGCTAACCGGATTAGCATTGCCCGATCTCGGCCTAATGGGGAATATTTCAGGCTAGCCACACGGAAAAAAAGGCTCGGTTAGAACAACCAAGCGCTTGGTTAAATACGCGCCAGCCAATTAATTGGTTAGACCAATCAGATTGTTGGTTACGCCAACCAAGTTATTGGCTATATTACAATGCTGCTTGGTGACGCTGTCCAATAACTTGGTTGGTCTAACCAATTAATTGGCTAGCGTATATATAACCAAGCATTTTTTTGCGTGCAGTTTTCAAATATTATACCGATACATGATCCGGGCAGGACCAGGGCCTTATTTGGCTGGCCTGAACAGGCATGCCTAACCGATGCCTCATCCGGACCTGATGGTACTTCAGGCAATTTGAATTAATTTCTGCTCGGGGAATTGTCATACACCTTAAGTATTCAATGCAGGGGCGATAAACCCTACAACTCTACCAGACAAGTAGTGCTGTTTTTTTTCTATTCTCATATATAATACTAAATGATCGTCGAATAATGAAAGAGTTGAAAGTCATAAACGACGCGCGGCTCTTTCTTTCTTTCTTTTTTTTACTATTTTGCTGATCTACGCGCCCTTGGTCGACAATGTCTCCGATTTCGTAACTCTGCCTTCGATTTCCTCTCAGCTTGGACAATGTCGAAGCTGCTGAAATCCTCAATCCGTACTATATCCCGTAAGTACTTGTATTTCCTGGGAGCAGTGTAGTCGCAGAGGTGGTGGCTACTGCGGCGGCAATACCACTACTACCAGGCGGCACAACGTCCCTCTTCTCCGCTACGACGGCTAACGCCTGCCATTTATCGACGCCACATTATTCCGACTCGGCGACTCGGGTTCGTCGATCCGCATGCGGTGGGGTTACTTGCACCGTCGGGGCGCTTCTTCCGAGTCTCGGTATACGCCCTTCCTCCACCGATCCTCCACCCGTGAGCTACCTTTCACGAGAAAAAAGGTAGTAAAACCTCCACCCTCAACCACCCTCGATCGGCGGCCTTTCTCCGTTGGTTTGGCTCACTCGGCGTCGCCTCGCATGCTTCCGGGATAAAACTCGAGTGAGGATTCAAACTTTATATACGCCCGACATCTCGTCCCATCTCGATGATTCTACCACCATTTCGGCAACAGAAACGGAGAATCTTCGGAAAGCTCCCAAATCGCTGGCTATAAACAACGGAGCGATACTCGCATCTCATCTGTACCTTACTTAAGGGAACAAAATGGGTGGGGTTCAAAATAGCGAATGGGTAAAATAGCGAATAGATAAAATAACGAATGGGTAAAATAGCGAATGGATAAAATAGCGAATAGATAAAATAACGAATAGGTAAAATACCGAATGGCTAAAATAGTGAATGGCTAAAATAGCAAATAGCTAAAATAGCGAATTTTATAATAATCATTCTTGTTTAAGACGATCGTTATTTTGAAATTTGCTCGGGTGAGGGTCAAAATAGTGAATGGTTAAAATAAAGAATTCCGCACTATAAACTATCTAAGTCAAAATTTTAACCCTCGGTTAGCCCTCCGGGAATCCCAAATCCTTTGACGACGCAAAAGCCGACGACGGTTTCACCCTCCGTACAGCCGACAGTGACCCTGCTTGGAGGTTCAACCTAACGGTTTGCCACCCTCCTTAGAGTCTTCCTCACTCCGTGTAGAGCCTCCGACAGCCTACTCGCCCAATTCGTAGACCCCCCTACGACCTACTCACCTTAAATGAGGTATAGAACCCCCGTTGAGCCTATGTAACCTATTGAAATCCAGATAACCCTACTTAAGCTACAAACATAGAAAAAAAACGTGCCCTGATGAAAACTCATGAAAAGTTCAACATCTTATTGGTGTGGGTAACATATTTTGAGAAATGCAAACCAATTCACTCGTTACGATAAATCCAGAAAATTTTCTTACTCATTGTCGTACTTTCTTCACATGTAATTGTACTGACAAAGCTATATCTTTCTTGAGGCTTCGAGCGAACAATGTTTTTCTATTTCCATTGTTTCTTTATTTTTTTCCCTACTTTCTTAGACGATTCATATTTCGGACTAGAATCGATCAGATTCTCATGCAAGAAGATATAGATGTATCTGAATCTAATTTGATCTTGTCTTTAATTTTAAAGAAGTGACATTAATAATTTCTAAGAAAATAGGTAACAATTTTTTTACTTCGTTGGTATCTCACATCACCTTCAAATGTTATATATGTCTTAAATAGAGATTGTTTCTTCCAACGAAAAAAAAAATTATATAAAAATATTGTTTCTATTAAATAAAAATATATTATATCTATGACATTATAAAAAGTTTAATAACCGTTTGTGTCTTTCTGAATTTGTTTCTTATATTCATAATATAAATAATTATACTTCCATTGATGTTTGGGTTAACGGAGGGTGTAATAGTGTATGTGGAAGGAACTTTCGCAGGGTCAACGAAGGGTATGGGGGTTTCTGTGGTAGGCTCAGCGGAGGGTCTGGGAGATTCAGCGGTAGGCTCAACGTGGGGTCTGGGAGATTCTGCGCTAGGCTCAACGTGGGGTCTGGGAGGTTCTATGGTAGGTTCTATGATGGTTTTTTAGGGTCTGCTTCACCCTCCATGACCCTCCGTTAAGTCGAGATGTCTACTTTCTGCCATTAGGGGAGTCTGGTAGGCTGAAATTCAAATGTTAATCTATGCGCGATACCCTCCTTTCACCCTGCAGACTCTCTTCTTTAACCCTCCAGACTACGGCAGTATATCTCAGTCATTTTAGGTTAAAAGGAGGGTAAAAAATTCGACTCTGGCTTGCTCCCTCTTCTTAACAATTCTCTACCGTATTTGAATTGATTTTTTTGTAGGTTCTTTATGACGAAAGCATCGATGGGAAAAAACACGTCAAGTGTATATCCTGTGCTTATAGTATAGCAGAATGTCGGGGATTGGAGAAACGTCGTTGCAATTGAGGATTTCGGTATTTGTTCGCGATGCTGCAGCCTGTTGTGCTTTAGCGTCGGGAATTTGGCGTTCTCGTCGAAGCTCGAGGCCTGGAACTCGGAGCCCTCTTGATATCTCTCGAAATGTTGTATGCGGCCTGGTGGTCAACGTGGTGCCCGTCCATGTCCATGTCGGATGGGTCAGCTTTCATTGCCGAGTACAGTGGAGGAATTGCCGCCTAAAATGGAGACTGGCCGCGTCGGGTGCCCCTTTCCCCATTCTGTTGTAGACGCAGTGGTATTACTACAGTAGAGTCAAGTGCCGCTGCCATACAAGGTGTAGTATAGTACAGCCTACAGCGGTATACAGTGGATAGATGAGTCGAGTGGCGACTATGGATTGATGAAGGGAGCCAGCAGGAGGGAGAGAGGAGGAGGAGGAGGAGGAGGGCCATTGCGTTTTCACGACGCGTACGTAAACGGCTGGAAGCAGCAGCATCCGTGAATAAAAGCCAGACGACGGACTGACGTTGCATCGCGTCGCTCAGTTGGGATATACATACATACCACGTATTTCATACCATCCAAGAGACGAGCGCCACATTCAAAGTCGCCCAGTGACACGCGGGCATTCCCATCTTTGTTTGTCTGGTGCTCTCAGAGCGGACAGACGGACACGTTTCATATATTCAGAAATTTGGATATTGCGGTGCGTGCAACGATTTCGATTATAAAAGAATTGGGGATAGTCGAGCTACCCAAGTAAAAATGATGCGTCCTGGGTATTAGTTTATTCTGTCAGTTCAAGCATTTATTCAGTTAAATCAAAAGTATCGTTTGTTAAATGGAATTCCAAGATATTGTGCTCCTAACTTGTACCACTCTCTTGACAACCGGTGATCGCCAGATTCAGTTGAGTTAACAAAATTTTCAACAATTCAACAATTTTCTTTTCTAAGTGTACGAAAAGATATTCAAGTATCTTTTTCGAGTATTAAGTATGAGTATAATTGGAATATGATTTCGTCCAATATGACATACTTCACATTTTCCATTTTAATACTCTTTTCATTCTATTTTTTTTGCGCGCGATCCGATCCCATTATCCATCTTGGAATCCGTGGGTGGGGTTAATAATAGCGAATGGCTAAAGTAGCGAATTTCAAAATAAGGAACGTCTAAATATAGAATGGCCATCATGGTGAAATTCGCTATTTTAGCCATTCGCTATTTTGATCGCATTTTAATAAGATGGGGGTCAAAGTAGCGAAGGGCTGAAATAGCGAATTTTATAATGATGGTTGTACGAGATTCAGACGTTCCTTATTTTGAAATTCGCTATTTTAACCTTTCGCTATTTTTATCTCCACCCGCTGTCCTGGATTCCATCCTGGACTCCACATTTTTCCTACACGGCTATACTTTATCCGATTTAAAATATAATCCTTCCTCTTGAAACTGTTGAAACCCTCTCGGCAGTCTCGCCGAGTAAGTCGAGGATCATGAACCTCCGCAGAACCTCCGGAAATGGCAGATATTGCCCACTTCGAGTGAACGGAGAAACCCTTGGTCTAAAATTCGTATGTTTGGACCTCCAATTAGGTTCTACAGAGTAAGATGAGGTTCTTAGTCCCGTGAGAAAACCTTGGTCTAAAATTTGTATGTTTGGAGCTCCAATTCGGTTCTACACACGGAGAGAAATTTCTGTGTTGTGACAACATAAATCGTTAGGCTAACAAAAAAATTGCTCAACCCAGCAAAAAAATTGCTCAACCCAGCAAAAAGATTTGTTAGCTGAACAAAAGATTTGTCAGCGTAGCATAACTGATTTGTCAACCGAACAAAAGATTTGCCAGCCTAACGTAACGATTTTTGTTGTCCTCGTTTTATGTTGTCACAACACAGAAATTTCTCTCCGTACAGAGTAAGATGAGGTTCTTAGACCCGTGTATGAACGTTTAAAATTGGCATATTTTACCCTTTTTGATTCAACGAAGGGTGTTTGAAGGGTCTATATTTCAACTCGGGATATGCATTAGGAATACGTCCCTTATTAGCTTCTATGAAAATAATCTGGTAATGTCTCAAATAAAATAGGTGTATAAATAAAGAATTCCATTAAAAATGTGTCGAGATGCATTATGATTTTACTTCAACGACACTACGTTGAAACGCTTGACTTTTAACATCGCTTCTTTCTTATTTAGGCCGGTAATCTTACCTGTTTTATTGCTTCTTATGAAGGAAGCTTCGTTTTTGTCAAAAACAAATGTGTCTGCGATTTTGATGTGAGGGACTGGAACTTTTTTAAAATGCCGAGAAAATGTACACATTTACAAATTTTATTGGGGTTCCAATTTTTTATTTTTTTATTGAGGATTGGTCGGTAATGTACTGTCGGTAACTCATTCAAATGACGATTTATTGAATGGAAAATTTATCCATAATTCTAATTACGAACAAGGTTGTTTAGGAATAATTTTGTCTTGGATCGACAGAAGAGTTTAGACGTTATAAAACTTCTTATTATTTAAAACAAGGGTCCAAAGTCCTGTCTTGCTCGTTGGTTCCTAATTTACCACCTTTTACAAGAATTCTTTTATGAGAATCTCGAAAATTGATCAACATACTTCTTCATAAAGTTAGCTTTCTAAAAAAGAAGGGATAATTTACAAGATCTGACATTACACCTTTTTTCGTATACATTATGAGAATACATCAATCACATACAGTAAAACGTCGACTATCGGAACGTCAATCATCCGAAATGTCAATCAACCGACTGATGATTTGGTTTATCCGAAGCATCAATTATCCGAATGAAGATTGAGTTTATCTGGATTCTCGTGATTTGGCATCGCAAAAACGAGCTTCTGGCATAAAATAGAAGAAAGCCCTCGATTCTATTTCAAGCAAATACAAGATACAATATTATCCATTAATAAAATATATAATATATATAAATAATAATGAAAGAATATATATATTCTATAATTGACGTTGTACTGTATTGAATTTTTGTGCGCATACTCATTTTCACGAATAGAATAATTTACACCCAGAAAAAAATGTATGTTCAATTCTACAATACAAATGATTCCCTGAGAGGATAACAATATTGTTATGCTTGCTGTAAAAATAAATAATGCAACAAGAAACTAAATTATGACACGAGACATTATTTTTATAGCAGAATTCACTATATTTAGCAAAATATCAAATGCATTTTTCTCAATGTATCAGACGTGAGTTCTGTGAGAAATACACGTCGTACGCTTGTATTTCACAGCGGTAATAGCTTAGTTCCATCTAATAGTCACTCAGAAGTGTAACACAAGTATATAACACCTCTCATTCACGTTGCAAACGCACAATACGTATATACGTGCATCCGATGAATAGGTGGTCGCTTATACTTGAGTCCATCATTTTACCACACGTGTATATTCGTAATGGTGTCACGTACCCTCGCGGCGGTCAATATACTTCCCATATACTCTTGTTCCGTAGCTGGCGTTGCAAACGTCATCGTCATCGTCTGCTTTCACGCCTCCGGGTCATTATGCACTCGTGACAAATGACTAGTCGCATACAGAAATGCTCACGTACACATAGTGAGACGAATTACAGGCCTGTCGGTCGTATAGCAAGAGAGTACTATAATAGTAGCAGATGTATTGATGCGGCATGTTGATATATATTCTCCAGTAAAAGTGCTTCTGGTTGGAGAACCAACGAAAAGTCTTTGGCACGACTCGCTTTTGGCAAGAACCATTGCTATTTTCCTCTATGCCAGAGCTCAATGTAGACGCCCTACAATGTGCTCCACTGCTGTACCGTTTATCAGCTTCACTTGTAAGGCACTTAAGAAGAGAGCTACTGTACCGAGTAATTATATCTGCATCTATTGTGAATTACGGATGGTATCCCGAGTCGAAATTTTTACCCTCCTTTTAACCTAAAATGACTGAGATCTACTGCCGTAGTCTGCAGGGTGAAAGAAGAGAGTCTGCAGGGTGAAAGGAGGGTATCGCGCATAGATTAACATTTAAATTTCAGCCTACCAGACTTCCCAAATGGCAGAAAGTAGACATCTCGACTTAACGGAGGGTCACGGAGGGTGAAGCAGACCCTAAAAAACCTTCATAGAACCTACCATAGAACCTCCCAGACCCCCCGTTGAGCCTACCGCAGAATCTCCCAGACCCTACGTTGAGCCTTCCGCTGAATCTCCCAGACCCCCCGCTGAGCCTACCACAGAAACCCCCATACCCTTCGTTGACCCTGCGAAAGTTCCTTCCACATACACTATTACACCCTCCGTTAACCCAAACATCAATGGAAGTATAATTATTTATGTTATGAATGTAAGAAACAAATTCAGAAAGACAAAAACGTTTATTAAACTTTCTATAATGTCATAGATATAATATATTTTTATTTGATAGAAACAATATTTTTATATAATTTTTTTTTCGTTAAAAGAAACAATCTCTATTTAAGACATATATAACATTTGAATTGTTACCTATTTTCTTAGAAATTATTAATGTCGCTTCTTTAAAATTAAAGAAGAGAGTCTGCAGGGTGAAATGAGGGTATAGAGCATAGATTAACATTTAAATTTCGGCCTATCAGACTCCTAAATGGCAGAAAGTAGACATCTCGATTTAACGGAGAGTCACAGAGGGTGAAGCAGACCCTAAAAAACCTTCATAGAACTTACCATAGAACCTCCCAGACCCCCCGTTGAGCCTACCGCAGAATCTCCCAGACCCTACGTTGAGCCTACCGCTGAATCTCCCAGACCCTCCGCTGAGCCTACCACAGAAACCCCCGTACCCTTCGTTGACCCTGCGAAAGTTCCTTCCACATACACTATTACACCCTTCGTTAACCCTAACATCAATGGAAGTACAATTATTTATGTTATGAATATAAGAAACAAATTCAGAAAGACAAAAACGTTTATTAAACTTTTTATAATGTCATAGATATAATATATTTTTATTTAATAGAAACAATATTTTTATATAATTTTTTTTTTCGTTAAAAGAAACAATCTCTATTTAAGACATATATAGCATTTGAAGGCGATGTGAGATACCAACGAAGTCAAAAAATTGTTACCTATTTTCTTAGAAATTATTAATGTCGCTTCTTTAAAATTAAAGAAGAGAGTCTGCAGGGTGAAAGGAGGGTATCGAGCATAGATTAACATTTAAATTTCAGCCTACCAGACTCCCCAAGTGGCAGAAAGTAGACATCTCGACTTTACAGAGGGTCACGGAGAGTGAAGCAGACCCTAAAAAACCTTCATAGAACTTACCATAGAACCTCCCAGACCCCCCGTTGAGCCTACCGCAGAATCTCCCAGACCCTACGTTGAGCCTTCCGCTGAATCTCCCAGACCCTCCGCTGAGCCTACCACAGAACCCCCATACCCTCGTTGACCCTGCGAAAGTTCCTTCCACACACACTATTACACCCTCCGTTAACCCAAACATCAATGGAAGTATAATTATTTATGTTATGAATATAAGAAACAAATACAGAAATACAAAAACGTTTATTAAACTTTTTATAATGTCATAGATATAATATATTTTTATTTAATATCAACAATATTTTTATAATTTTTTTTTCGTTAAAAGAAACAATCTCTATTTAAGATATATATAACATTTGAAGGTGATGTGAGATACCAACGAAGTCAAAAAATTGTTACCTATTTTCTTAGAAATTATTAATGTCGCTTCTTTAAAATTAAAGAAGAGAGTCTGCAGGGTGAAATGAGGGTATAGAGCATAGATTAACATTTAAATTTCGGCCTACCAGACTCCTAAATGGCAGAAAGTAGACATCTCGACTTAACGGAGAGTCACAGAGGGTGAAGCAGACCCTAAAAAACCTTCATAGAACCTACCATAGAACCTCCCAGAACCCCCGTTGAGCCTACCGCAGAATCTCCCAGACCCCACGTTGAGCCTACCGCTGAATCTCCCAGACCCTCCGCTGAGCCTACCACAGAAACCCCCATACCCTTCGTTGACCCTGCGAAAGTTCCTTCCACATATACTATTACACTCTCCGTTAACCCTAACATCAATGGAAGTACAATTATTTATGTTATGACTATAAGAAACAAATTCAGAAATACAAAAACCTTTATTAAACTTTCTATAATGTCATAGATATAATATATTTTTATTTAATAGAAACAATATTTTTATATAATTTTTTTTTTCGTTAAAAGAAACAATCTCTATTTAAGATATATATAACATTTGAAGGTGATGTGAGATACCAACGAAGTCAAAAAATTGTTACCTATTTTCTTAGAAATTATTAATGTCGCTTCTTTAAAATTAAAGACAAAATCAAATTAGATTCAGATACATGTATATCTTCTTGCATGAGAATCTGATCGATTTTAGCCCGAAATATGAATTGTCTAAGAAAGTAGGGAAAAAAATAAGGAAAAAATAGAAATAGAAAAAGATTGTTCGCTCGAAGCCTCAAGAAAGATATAGCTTTGTCAGTACAATCACAGTACACAAAATGGTTATAGTCACTAAATAAATCGTTCTACCAATTCATTTATAACCAACTCATAAAATGGGAGTTGTTCCAACTAATCTTTTTTCTTCGTGCACTTTCCGCCCTGATTTTTTTAAAATCATTGTCAATATCGTTCTACGAATTGATTTATAGCCAACTCATAAAATGGGAGTTGTCCCAACTAACCTTTTTTCTTCGTGCACTTTCCGCCCTGATTTTTTTTAAATCATTGTCAAAATCGTTCGACGAATTCATTTATAGCCAACTCATAAAATGGGAGTTGTCCCAACTAACCTTTTTTCTCCGTGTACTTTGCACCCTGATTTTCTTTTTTTAATCAGTGTCAAATTGATGATGCTGCGAGGGCAGAGGTTTTTTATTTGCGATATGTTCGTGCATTCAAACGTAATGCTGCGTGATGAAGTCGAGAATACAGCGAAAAATGATTAATTTCTGAAGATTACGGTCTCACGCTCAGAATACTTTAATTTCATTCGTAATGCCATTCATGCTGAAAGAGACGCACAAGTTTCCCTCGGATTCTCGCGCCTTTTGTCGGTAAAGCTCCGCCTGGATTTCCAGCAGCAGGGCGAAGCCGTTGCCACAGTATTTTCCTTGTCCCGGGGAATAAGCTTCCCGAGGGGTTGAGCGAAAAGAAGAGCAAGCGGCTGCAAGAAGCGAAGTGAGCATGGCCACATATTGCCCGATCTATTACACGTACGAATCTGGTCGAAAGGCAGATTCATAGTGAGCGAAATACAAGAGCGGATATCGAGATAGCATTTCTCTCGCTTTCTCCCTTCAGCATTTGCTCACTCTCCGATAAAATGAAGAGAGGATTATTGGACAATTCAGGGGAGCTTCGTTCGAATCTCTCGCGCTCGGGGATTTACGTCCCTGCCCATATCCCTTTTTTTTTTTTTTTTTTTTTTTTTTTTTTTCAAATTTATTTTGTCTGCTCCCATTCTCTTTCTCAAACCGAGTAGAGGGCGTTTCTTACACAACTCTCAGATATAAAATATACTTTTTCCTGGCAAGGATATATTTTGGTGTTTCAGAATATATCGATTTTCTTTACGAATCCATCATTTTTCTGTATTTTCTTATTTCACTCTTCGCAGTGTTTGCGAATAGCGTTGCTTCTCAAAAAAAAAAAAAAAAAAGCTCTGGCAATCAAGTTTTTAGTGGTCTAGGGGTATCAAGCCGAACCTGAAAAAAATGAAAAATAGCTTTTCCATTTCATAAATACCAGTTTTTATGTTTATTTCACTCAGGACTCTGAATCCCCTTAAAATTGATTGTCACACGGCTCAAAAACTTTATTTGATCATAAACTGTATTTGTAGTTTTATGCATATACAGTTTATATCATTTTATTGACCAATGTGCAAGAATATTATCTTAATATCAAATATTTTTTTTAATGCCAATTTTTTTTTCAAATTTCAAAACTCCATAAAATCTGAACCATTCTACCGATTCGAGCCAAATTCAATACCAAATAACATCAAGTGCAAATACTCTTATGAACAACTATTTAGCATAATACACTAATTTTTACAAAAGTTATATCACGTTTTTTTTTTTTTTTTTTTTTTTTTTTCTCCAAAAAATTACAAAATCTTAATTTTTACATCCATTCAGTCAACATTCAGTTAGTAATTAAAGAGGAGCTGATGCTCCAGTTGTGTGCCAAATTTGAGCTCGATAGCTAAAATGGTTCTTGAGTTATCAGCGTTTGAATTTTCGAAGTTGTACACCGAGAGAAAAAGTTTCATTAATTCGCGGAAATCTTTGCCAATGAAATAAAATACTTGAATTTCAATACTACCTTTTCTTTGAATGATCTCTAACTCAATGAAAAGTAGTGACATTGTTTCGAAGGAACATTTCTTTAAACCAATGAACCTTTTTCATTGATTTCACAGATATCGTCTCTGATTCAATGAAACCTTCTTACCAGCTCAAAATTTCGAAACCTATTTTTTCCTGAAGTACGCGGCAGATAAAGCTCAAATTTTGTGAGTATGTAAGGAAGTACGGCAAAAATAGAATAAGCTTGTGGCTCCTCGAAACTCGAAGCCGTTCGTTCGGGAGAACCGGAAAACAAAAAAGTGAGGTTAGGTGCGAGAGAGAGATCAATGAAAACGTTTCTTTGAACCAATGAAAACGTCTCTTTAAAACAATAAAACTGTTTCTTTATTATATGCTCACTAAGTAAAGCTTTTTTTACAGGCTATGAAATCTTCTCTTTGAAATTCAAATGCACTATTTCATTGAAATCAAAGAAATATTTCGGTGAAATCAATGAGAAAAAAAAATCAATCCACCCATTTCTTTGGTGTCAATGAAATCTTTTCTCTCGGTGTGTACATACACACATACATACATACGGACATTTTTTCTAGATCACTTTTCTCGACGTTTTGGACCATTCTGAGTGTCCTAATATAAAAATCTCGAAATTTTTTTTTTCCATAAAAACAAAGCTTTCTTTATGAGGAAGCAAAAAGCGAAAAAGATGTGTAAGTGCGAGTGCAAGTGAATGTCAGAGAGCTAATGTGATGGCTTATAGTAAACACATGCCATAGACCTTCCAATAGAAAGGTTCAGACTTGAGTTTGGAACGCCACCCATCGCGACGGTAGCGAATGGAAAAGTGAAACGGAATAAGTGAGAGAGGAGAAACGGGGGCGACGGAGCGAAGAAAATATCAACTACAGCATTTGGTCGGCTAGGCATCTAGTCGCATATTTGCTATACGTTTCCCAAGTGCACCGCGTGAAGGTGCGGATTGCAGGCTCATCGTACAGGGTTCGCGGTTGCAATATATCCTCAAAGGCTTTTACCGCATCCCCTTAACTGCTACCGTACTAACACAGTCTCACATTTACCATATGTTGGCTACTATATCACTCCACTACTTTTATAATCTTTCCTTTATAACCTTTCTTTCTTTCCTTCCTACTTTCTTTCATTTTTAGTACCGCAAGCAAATTATGGTAGAGCGAATTCGTACTGCTCAAACTCGTACTGCACTGTATAATTTCATCAGACACTCGAATGTATCACGAACCTGCAGAGGTTTTAAAAATTCTTCGATGATCAAAGGATAATAACTCTCACTTTGAGGTGGTCCTTGTCAACCATACTTGGAGTCAACGTTTTTTTATTTAAAAAAGCTACGAATCGTTTTAAAAAATTCAAATCTTTTGATATTATTTTTGTTAATTAATTTTTTTTTTCGCTCCGAATCCTAGGGTTATTAGCGACGGGTCCTAAGGTAAACGGCGTTTCTGACACTGGTCCAGTTCCTGACGCGGTATTTTAAGGCGCCTTCCCCCACCATTTCAGAAACAGCCAATAGTAATTCGTAAATGGTGGCGTCACAAACTCCGACAATCGTTAGGTCCTCGTTTACTCTATGGTTTTACATGGACAGAGTGAGAGGTTTGCCTTAGATTGTCACAAACTGGGCCGTTCAGCTCACCGACTTTTTCTATACTGAGGAGTACGAACTGCGGTCGAGTATATTTTGGTTCACTTAATTCAACATAGAGGGCTATCGAAGTGCAAAATGAGTGGCAACGAATTGCAAGGTTAAGGGGATGCTGGAGTAGATTTTTTTACCGACTTTGGTCGGTAAAAAGCTTCGGTTTCGTAGTTTACAAACTGCGTTGTTAATATATTACAAATATGTTTCAAATTGCACAGGATTACAATATCAACATAGGCGCATCGGCGTCCGCTCGAATTTTGGATGAAAACACTTGAAAAATAAACAACATCGTAATTTTGTAAACGTACCGAAAACCAATATGGCCGCTCGATCTGCCAACACCACCTGTTTCGTCCTATATAAACATTTCTAGACATCACATTCAAAAGAAGAGCGTGGACGCCGATTCTATGAGGTTCTTCGCATTTTTTAAGACTGTTGGATTGGCGATAGCACAAAAGAAGCGCACGTACTTTGTAAAGTACGTTTACGCAGTTTGTTCGCGATCAGAGTAGGTCGAGAAGAGCGTGAATGAAGTTTCCCCATTAGGACACAGATGGCGCCGACGTAGTCTGTTTACTTTTGGAAAAGCTCCGAGCCTTTGCAACGCGAACGTAGTATACACTATGTATGGATTTGGCTTGTGTGGTCGACATTCTGATGGTTTTGGAATATTCAGAAATCATCACAGAATTGACGTCCGGTCTGATTGTACAGATCTAATTTCCAGACACAATTATATCTATCAGCAACGGTCGGTTGCCATATCGTGTGCGGCCATATTGAATTTCGGGAGATTCAGTAGCTTTTCCCAAAAGTAAACAAACTACGTCGGCGCCATCTGTGTCATAATCGGAAAACTTACCGACCAAAGTCGATAGAAAAATCTACTCCAGCATCCCCTTAAAAAAGATTGTAAATTTACTGTGACAAGTAATATGAAATTTAAAAAAATTGGTGTGTGAAATAATGATTAGTACAACATTCACTGTAAAATTAACATTAGCAAAGTAAATTTATATACATCAAGATTAAATTTTCAAATATTTTTATGAAAATTACAAAACTTCTGTAACAATCTAGTTATTGTATGACCAAAATTGTAAAATTTCAGTTAAGTTCTTAATATTAGTTAACCGTTTTGTAAATTTATATACAGGACTTTTATATCTGTGTAAAAATTAAAAGTTCATCATCATGGATTTTTTCAAGATGTTAATTTTCATGCATCTTGGAAACAAAGATATTGAATGTGAATAATGAATTTTCAGTCAACCACGAATATAATTTCTGTAATTCAAAAACATTGTAGGTAGCTTTTGATTTTATAATAAACATGTGCACGAAATTTACAAACGACATGCAAAAAAATACAGAATGTAAATTATTAGTATTTTGTAACAGTAAAATTTAGAAATTTCTCAAATCTTTTCCAGTACTGTTACTTTAAATATCAAATACAGATTGACAAGAAATTTGTGGTACAGGTTGTGAATAAAAAACTTTCACTCCAGTACTCTAATTTTCTAGTAAATTTTTTTAACAGGGTAGTTTTTAGTTTCCGAAAACCACAGAATCAAACTATTTATGATCTTTTTAAATATATTTATTCATTAAGCCGCTGAAACGTTCAAATAAACCATTCTAAATTTTTAAAAGCATTTCTACAATTTTGCGTGGTTTAATAAAACATGTGTTTAATAAAACATGTGGTTTAATAAAATGATCCGCGGTGTTACTCACGTAGCAGCATTACTTTTTAATATGCAAATTCATTGACAGCTGTGATATGAAAAGTATATCGACTGATATGTGCAAATATTCGATGTCAGGGTTTTTAATTCGGTTTTTTAAATGTGTAATTCGTAATATCAATCCGATTATGACGAGCAATAGCTTATCTTATTTATAGAAAGATGCTTTATCGATTGGCCGTCTAGATTTTTGATAGTATTAGTAGTTCAAAAGGTAGAAACGTTCGATTATCGTGTCCAAAAAATTCGCATTTATTTATTTTATTTTTTTCTGGAAGTTACCATTTTCTCGAAGAGGACCACCATTTTTTGGGCTAATATTTATGTTTCCATTTTGTCTGATCCATGATTAAGGAGTTAGGCAGAAGCGCATTATGATACGAGATATAATTTTTTTTACATTTTCAATTTTAAAAAAAAACCAACTTTTTTAATTGAGTATTTACATTATTTACATTTGAAATCGGTGTCTTCAAAAACACCAACGTACTAATTTTAATACACATGATAAACATATCTGCAATTGCGCCTTTTAGTTGCATTAAAATTTGAGGTGATTCCATGCAGTAGTTTAAAACTTGTGGTGATATGAATTTAGTCTCTTCATCACATGCCCATTGGGACACTTTTTATGAACTGCTTTTAGCGAAGTTTCATTTTTAGTAAACTGACATGCAAATCTAAAAAAAAAAATAATAATGTGTGTGTTCAATGAAAACAAAGTTTCCTCTATGAAGAAGCAAAAAAAGCGCTTTTTTTGTAACTACATAAATTCAGTAATAATCCGATGACCGACCATGTTACTTAACGAGCTTCGAATCAGTTTACATTTGCTTTCCTTTCAGCCTTCATACCTTTGGAGCTTTCCAACTGCGCGCGGCAAATACGGCTTTTATTTTCTCTCTTTATTTCAATCGCCCTCTTGCCCTGTCGTTTGCTCTTTTTTTTTCTTTCTCTCTCTCTCGCTGTGCATACCTTTATCAAACTCTCCATCCAGTTCTTTTTTTCAGTGCGGATACGCAGTAGTAGCGACAACCAAAACGTGAAATCTACTCGTTTTTGCCGCTTTCTATCACGGCAATGGAAATGTGGCTCTACGCTAGCTTCACCCCCTCATCCCAACTTGCTCAGCCCGGCGAACCTCACCCAAGCCCATTACCCATTGGCGAATGGTGATTTTTGACCGATTGCTCTCTGAACGAACCGATTGAAAATGGTACGAAATAAATTCCCTTGGCGCTCGTCGACGACGCTTTGATCAACGGTGCACGTTCGTTACGAAAAACGTGGTGCTAGTTCCAGTACTGTACTGGAACTGTTTGCTGCACCGACCGTATAACTCTGCTACGCTGCTATTTAACCTCTCAGCACCTACATCACCTCTGTTGCTTTCCACCGATTCAGTCTAGTCTGAGTGGCGAGGCGGCGTCATAAACCTAATAGAACGTTTCACTAACTTTGTAGAACTGAATAAAGAACCTGTTACAAAAAAACATAAAAAGGATTTTAGTCTGCTACTACTCAGCAGACGTCAATATTTTCTAAGCTCGCTAATGGCTGTCACGTTGCAGTTTAAATACAAAATTTTATTCCTAGATGAGTCGAATGCTGAAAGTAACATTTTCTGTGCAAAAATATATTA
This sequence comes from Ephialtes manifestator, assembly GCA_963970395.1. Taxonomy (NCBI): domain Eukaryota; kingdom Metazoa; phylum Arthropoda; class Insecta; order Hymenoptera; family Ichneumonidae; genus Ephialtes; species Ephialtes manifestator. The sequence continues at coordinate 24,763,969 of OZ019980.1, forward strand.
AAACTACAATTATTAATCATTAAATGCTGTCGAAGTTCAAAATTCGTCGCAGAATTTTGTGTTCACGGAAAAGTAATGGAAAAATGTTGATTATTTAAAAAATTAAGATTTGCCCACGCTGAAGAACGGTTTTTGCGACCCATCAAAAAATTGCACTCATAATTCTAATAATTTTATTAAGTCCATAAAGATGGCACCCCCATCAAGGCCAAAAAATTATTTGAACATCTAGAAATAACTCTTTTTATAGGCTCTCGAATGCGTCTAAAAAATATTTTTGGGTGTTCAGGAGCCTTTAATTCAAAGATAATTTAGAGAATTATTTCGTGTGCGTAGATCAAGCGGTTGTCGAGATACAATACGTCCGCCAGTATGGAGAAAAGTCATGTAACCGGTACTTTCTGTCGTACAATATGCGACTTGAGAACGATAGTGAAGGCCGAATTTCGATATCTTGAAAAAAAATTATTGGGGTATATTGACTAATTGCACGAATAGAAATTTGTGAATTTCGCACATTTATTGTAATTTATTACATTTCTCGCTATAATTTGTCAAGAACGCGTTTTTAAATTTGAGTTTGTTGTCCGGAAGCGGCCAAACTGTTTGCCTCCTGGCTTACAGTTTTTTTTCTTCTTGTAAAATAAAAACCCCGTCCTAAACTGAAATAAAATTTCCCTAACGGCCCGGGCCCCCCGAGTTGGCGATCCGCGCCTGAGCTCGCGAAAGCTCCCGTAGTTCCCGCTCGGCCGACAGATGGCCACGACGATGCGGTTTCTCCCGCAAGAGAAAGGAGTCCTGGCCGTGCATATAAGTAGCGAAGATTCAGAGCTTTTGGATCCAAAACTTCCTGCCCGTTTCTCCCCGTAGAGACGACCGCAGGAGGTAAGGATCCGGGAATAGTGCTGCCTACGTACGATTCTTAATTTTTGTCTTATTTACTGCTCATAAGTAAATATATTAACCCGAGGTTGCTGTTTAAGTAATTTCTTTTCTTACAGAATTCACCTGACTGTCCATAAGTCGGGACTTCCCTTGAAATTGTGATTTTTCAAAGAGTATAAATATAGATATAAAAAAAATAACTTAAATAAAATATTCTTTTAACGTAAATTGCCCTCCCTAACAAATTTACTGCCCATAAGTGAATTTTCCTCTAATAAGTGACTGCTGACTTCAAGTAGTCACCCTTTCCTTTTCCTCAGGAACTCGCCGTCTCTAAAACTCAGCTTATGTTTCCCTTTTTATTTATTAACTTTTATTAATATGTTTTAATTGTTTGTTTCTCCATTACGGAAACACTTGAAAAAATAAACGAAAGCGAGGGAGAACATTCTCCTCGTTAAAACCTACAACGCCTTGTCATCAAGTTCAAGCTACGAGCCGCACTCACAAGGCGGCGCGTGCGATGTTCGCGCCTCACTTCACATCTCTCTTTCGTTTGGTGGTATTATTGTCGGCACTTCGGTAGTTTGACAAGTCGGATTTATATTTCAATTATTCATATTTCAAAAGTTTCGAATCTTATGGCGTGTATGAGGCCTCCGCAGGATTTTGAATTTGTATAAAATGCTATGCGAGTGATAAAAACTATGATACGATGAGTGTATGAGTGTTTATAGTCTAACATCATGACTGCGAATAACCTCAAATATTTTTTTTCTTGCAATTTTCAGTTTCCTTTTAATCTAACACATATGGTGTGAATATTCATATTATATTTCTCATTGAAAACTGCTCAAGATCATTGATAGTAGTTCTTTTGTTTAGTGAATGTGTAACACAATCCATGTTTCAGGCAATATAAATTTTTCACAACATACTGTTGCAGAAGTCTTATGTGAGTGATTGAAAAGACCACAAAAGCTTCTCTGTACTAGATCTTTTGTTGTTCATTGCTCATTTGCTAGTAATTCTGTCTGTATGTATCATACCAAAGCATAATAACTTTTATATTAGCTTTCGGTCTAAAAATAAATAAATAAATACATTTTTTTATTCACTATTTCAGGTAAAGTATCAGATGCAGTGAAGATTTTGGATTGGATTTCAATATCAAAACTACATTTTATATGCAAAAGGCACACACTAAATTTCATTGCGTTCATAGCATACTATATCTATAGTATTTATCCGGATGCTATGTATTCCACGCTATCTAGCCGCGATTATTAACGGGTTAAAAATCTGGACACTTAACCGGTTATTTACCGGGCTAGCATCACTAACCGCTGTACGGCTAAGCGGTCACCCATCCGCGTTCTGACCGCAAATAATGCTGCTTAACTTGCCCAACCGCCGGAATCGCACTCCGACCGCACGACCGCTAATGCCGGTCAATCTTAGTATGTCTGAATTTGTGAGGAAAGTTTGAGTCCGCAAATTTGAAAATTTCTCAAGATAATATATGCATATCGTTTTTCAAACAAAAACAAATATATTTAAAAGCTAGACTCACAAAAAAAAATTATCACGAATAAAGGGGTACGTCTGCTTTATTATTTAAAGGGGAGCGTGTCAAATTTCAGCCCGTTAATTCAAGTGCGTCTCAAATTGTAGGTATAAGCGTCTTAAGGGTAAAATCCTTGGCTTTGTGTCCTGCCATGTTTGTTCTGGACTTCGTTTTTCACCGCTTCAAAAAATTTTAAGCATGCGAATGTCCCAATTGCGAAAAAAATGTGGAAAAAGTAGCAGCGATAATTAATTATTAGCTTTGGCAACTATTTTTTAAGTAGATTAAAAAAAATATCATGGAAACAAAGAAGTAACAATAATTAATTACTAGATTTCGCGACTATTTTTTAGCTTTGAATACAAAGCAGTAACGACAATTAATTATTATTTCACGCGACTATTTTTTTAAGTCATTAAAAAAGATGAACTGTTGTACCTAATTGAGATTAGTTACGGCATTTGTAACTTAATCGTACCAGCAACCACCACGATCACTTGAGTGTACTAAAAAATTCGCTCCGTGTAACAAGTAGGTTACATGCTGTGGTAAAACTGGATGATGGCGGAATGTGATGTGGATGCAGGGTAGAATGAGACATGTTGCAACGAAGGAAGCATACAGTATATACTGCACCGGGCTATGATATATTTATCTTGGAGAGATCGCCTCTCGTCAGGAAATTGTATAGAGCGGAGCGTCTCGACGTAGGTGTGAGAATGAAGATGACTTTGCTCTCGAGCTTGCTTCCACTTTCCCTTCAGCGATTACTCTTTCTACTCTATCTTGTGCGCGCTGACTCTCAGCTCGTCTCTCGATTTCGCCTACGGCAACCACGATGTTGCACTACTCGGAACGAACTAGCCGCGGACGTTTATCGACCCTCCTGACACTTCCTAACCAACAATCTCTGGCTGTACATATACATATATATTTTACCATTTGACTAACGAGAGCGTGCTGTAGAGTGATTCGCCCGCATTGACTGAACACCACCCATTCAATGGACAAAATTATAATTATCGAAAAATCCCGCTTGTATAAAAACAATAATTTCTTCTCCCGACTTCGCTAAAATAACCCCATTTCGTGTCTGGAACGCGGGCGAGAAATCGCTCATTTCTTACGAATGACGTACGCATGCGCACTCCACTTTCATTACCTCCCGAGGGAGGTAATCAGCTCCTGCCCGGCGAGAGTAATAAAAACCGTACTACGCATGCATGTCATGTGTTAAAAATTAGCTTATTCTCCGTCCTTGTCGTACACACGAAATGTGGTTATTTTTTCGCGAAATTGGGAGAAAAGTATAGTACATTACATAGGAGAGGTGCAACTTTTCACCCCTGTTGCACTTCCTTCGCTTGTAACGTAATGTACTATTTAAATATTAAAACTACTAGGATCTTATTGGGCTCGCGCGCTGCACGCGCTCGCAATGTCCCCCAAATTCGGGCTTGGGGGTCCACTGAGGGACTTAGAATAATCCAAGCCCCTACTCCCCTGCCCCCCTCCCTCCTCCCTCTTCTGTCGCCTCCTAGCCCCCCATCCAAGGGTGCCCCCACTCAAAGGTGTCCCCCACCCAATGGTGTCCTCCACCCAAGGGTGCCCCCCACCCAAAGCTGTCCCCCACCCAAAGCTGTCCCCCACCCAAAGCTGTCCCCCACCCAAGGGTACCCCCCACCCAAAGCTGTCCCCCATATTTTGATACAATAGAATATCATTTGAAACAATAGAATATCATTTTACCCTTTTGACAGTTATTATTTCCATTTATTATGAAATTGTAGAAATTATAAGTAAAATTTAATTGACAACGCTTGTTTTTGTCAGCTTACAAACGAATTGATTTTGAATGAATAACTTTTTTTTAGTGTACGTGAAAAGCTGTATTTAGATCCAGCGTAACAAGTGCGTAAAATTGAAGGTTCTTGAATTTATATTAAATTCAAATGCTCCAATGCGTTTTTTTATTTTCCTTATTGCTTAAACAACTGGAATATCAATAAAATTGCAGGTATGATATCATCAATTCCATGTGGTTGACGTGATTCCTCTTGGTCTCGTTGTCCCTTAACCGCGGACGCTTGACTATCGTTGAGGAATTGATCGAATAAATTTCAAAGGCTTCCCGAAGCTGCTTATATGTATACGGAGATGGCGACGATGTTCAATGGGATCGCTGTACCAGGCTGACACACGCACACACACACATAAAACCACGAACCACCACCATGAGCGCTATCCCCTCAGTATCCAATTCTATCTTGGCGTGATCCAATCTCGATCCTATCTAGTTTAGTTCCCGGCCCGATTCGCGCACTCTCTACACTGTCCCTGCCACCAGCTTCGGTCTCGCCTCATTCCATTTCCTCTCGCTGTCCTTGCCGTGTCGTCGCTCTTGACTGTAAACCTCGCTCTCTGCTTTACTGGAACCTCTATACATTCTATAGCTCTATACCGTACGACGTTGAACATCATCCTATATTCCTAACGATTCAACAATCAAATAACCCGGCTGTTTCCTCATCGGACGAACGCCCTCTCCGCTTGCACCCTTCGGCTCTATTCATTCATTTATCTATGTACTCTACACTATACAAACATATATACTCAGAAGCACTTAATTTTCTCACTATTTTACCATATCTCCTACAACATCGCTGCCATCACCACCGGAAACTTACAATCGTAATATACAGTTTGAAGTAGGAAAAATTATCACATACCCAAGACAATACCACAAAACTAAAGTTCGAGTTCCTTTCCTTCATTTTTATAGCCAGAGCCATCAAAGATTATAGGGTGGCGGGATTCTCGTCGTGAGATCACGTGCAGTTTTATGAGGGTTCAGAACAATGAATTGTAGTTTATTCAAAAGTAAATGTCATCCTAAGTTAATGGGTTGAAACATTTTCTTGCCAGATTTACGGGCTGAAGGACTCAGGACGATGGCCCATTCGACAATGCCCGAAACTATGTACAATTATTAATGTACGCAACTTATATCAACCATTGTATATATTGTTCAATGAAATACTTGTAGTCTAGCATTCAAAAGTAAATATCATTCAAGATTTTGAGAAAAAAAAATGGAAAGTTGGTAGAGGCAACCAAGTTGGTTAATATAACTAATGATTTGGTAAGACAACCAAGTATTTAGTACGCCTAATCAATAACTGGGTTGCGCCTACCAAATTTTTCTTGGTAACATTTTTAACCAAAATCTTAGTAAGCCAAACCAGTGCCTTTTCTCAGTGCACTTTTAAGAGGACGGGACTCTTAACGGTGGGATCATAAGTCCCAACGATTCAGATGGTGGTCCGGACGATTGGATTGGTTACGTTTACTAATCTCGCGAGAACTAATCTTATGAATAGTTGCGGTTATTATTCTATATGGTTGGGTCAACTAATTTTTGAGACGTTGTGCACAGCTAATTGGAAACATAGTTATCACAACCAAACTTTCCGTGCGAATCGACCCTTTTTGGCAATGCATAATATAAAATATAATTTGGTAATAAGCGAAACGCTGTCATATTCTTTTCGTTGATTTTACTTGAGAGCGCATCTGGCTAACACATTTATAGCTAGCTCACTGCAGCAAGTGATTCACCGATGCGTTAGAGTAGCTTCCCTCCCTCAACTCTCTGCCATCCCTTTGAAAGTGCCGGTGGCACAAAGTACAAGTGAAATTAGTTTATTGCCCGATACGGCTACGCGAATGATGAAATTACGAAGTGTCGTCGTTCGTGACGGCTCTGAGAGCTTTTGCCCGCGACACGGGTCATTTACTTGAATTTATCACTACGCGAGATCACAGCGCATCAATATACCCGTGTAGAAATTCTGATAATGGCGCAACAAGGGCTTTGTCAGGTAGGCCATATTTCCTTATCAAGCAATGTCAAGGCAACCGGACCGGGCGCGCTGCCAAAACGTAACATTGTGGTTGATACCGCCATGATCAGGGAGACTGTTAAGGCCATGATCGGGGAACTGTTCAGGCCATAATCGGGGAACTTGCTCAGGCCGTAATCAGGATACCTGTTCGAGCCGTGATCAGGCTCGAGTAAGGCTATACCTGGAACTTTCCAGGCAGGAAATTCATAAATGAATGAAAACGCGTGAGTATTATGTTCAATACCGAATACAATCTCGAGCGCATTACCCTCTGCCTATTCTCTTGAATGGGCGACGGTGAGGAACTTTCAAGCCAGACGGCATAGTACACCGAGAGAAAAAGTTTGATTGATTCACGGAAATCTTTGCCAATGAAATGAAATACTTGAGTTTCAATACTATCTTTTCTTTTAATGATCTCAAACTCAATGAAAAGTAGTGACATTGAATCAAAGAAACATTCGTTTAAAGCAATGAATATTTTTCATTGATTTCGAAGAAATCGTCTCGGATTCAATGAAACCTTCTTCTTTAATATCAAAGAAATGTGTATTTATGCCAAGTATGTCCTTTTCATTGACTTGACTTAAGAGACAGTGATACACCGGTAGGAATTTCTTCGCCCAATGTTAAATGCCTATAGAGCTGTCTCTCTCGCACCTAACTTCACTTTTTGGTTTTTCGGTACTCCTGAATAAACGGATTCGGGAAGCCAAAAGCTTAGCCCAATTGTACCATCTTTCCGCGTATTATCATAAAATGCAAGCCGAATCTGTGTTGCTATTTGAAAAAAAAAACAGAGTTTGAAATTTTTAAGTGGTGGGGTAAAGTAACACTACCTCTTAAGTGGCAGTGATACACCGGTGAAAATTTCTTCGCCCTCGAACTATTTGTTTTTTCATCCTCACAAAAAAACGACTGAATCGATTGAGGAGCCAGAAGCTTAGCCCAATTATACCATACTTCCCCGTATTCCCTCAAAATGCAAGTCCAATCTGTGTTGTTTTTTGAGAGAAAACAGCTTTTGAAATTTCTGCGGGGGGGAGGGTAGTATCACTGGCTCTTAAGAGGCAGTGATACTCCCCCAACACCAGCTCAAAATTTCAAAACCTATTTTTTTCTAAAGTACTCGGAAGATAAAGCTCAAATTTTCAGAGAATGTGCAGAAGTATGGCAGAAATAGGGTAAGCTTTTTGATTCCACGAAACTCGAAGTCGTTCGTTCGGGAGAACCGGAAAAGAAAAAAGTGAGGTTAGGTGCGAGAGAGACAGGCCTATAGGCCTTGTAAATTCGTGGTTACGTACCAGAAAACTTAGTTATGTTAACCAAAAACTTTGTTAGCCTGACCAATTGATCATCTGGCGTACGTGAAACAACCAAACGTGAGCAATACACCGAGAGAAAAAGTTTCATTGATTCACGAAAATCTTTGCCAATGAAATGAAATACTTGAATTTCAATACTATCTTTTCTTTGAATGATCTCAAACTCAATGAAAAGTAGTGACATTGATTCGAAGAAACATTTCTTTAAACCAATGAACCTTTTTCATTGATTTCAAAGATATCGTCTCTGATTCAATGAAACCTTCTTCTTACCAGCTCAAAATTTCGAAACCTATTTTTTCCTGAAGTACGCGGCAGATAAAGCTCAAATTTTGTGGGTATGTAAGGAAGTACGGCATAAATAGGCTAAGCTTCTGGCTCCTCGAAACTCGAAGCGGTTCGTTCGGGAGAACCGAAAAACAAAAAAGTGAGGTTAGGTGCGAGAGAGAGATCAATGAAAACGTTTCTTTGAACCAATGTAAACGTCTCTTTAAAACAATGACACTGTTTCTTCATTATATGCTCACTAAGTAAATCTTTATTTACAGGCAATGAAATGTTCTCTTTGAAATTCAAATGCACTATTTCATTGAAATCAAAGAAATATTTCGTTGAAAACAATGAAAAAAAAATCGATCCACCCATTTCTTCGGCGTCAATGAAATCTTTTCTCTCGGTGTACCGCTACGTCTTTATCCATTTTGCTGGTTTTTTGCCGGATGGCGACACAATTAACGCGATGGCGAAAACCGTTGACGCACTTACTGCGATCAAGTATATCTTTTCTTTGAATCAATGAAATCGTCTCCTTAAAACAATGAAAGTGTTTCTTTATTACATGCTCACTAAGTAAATGTTTCTTTACAGACAATAACATGCACTCTTTGAAATTCAAATGCACTATTTCGTTGAAATTAATGAAAAAAAAAATCAACCAACCCATTTCTTTAGCGTCAATGAAATCTTTTCTCTCGGTGTATTGACCCCTTGAATGACTCTAGAAACCTTGGAAAATTCTCCATTTCAGGGTAGCACATCATGTCGCTGTTGGCCCTATACTTGACTTTCTTTTGCGTCTTTCGCCCTTGATGCTCCGACTGCTCCGGCTGCTGCTTGTACATCACTTTCCAGTTTCAGTGCCTTCTCGCAATGAGACCAATTTCATTAACGTACCTTTCCCTCGGAATATTCGGTGCTGCTACTTTAGTTCGACGATACGGCATATCCGTACGTATATGTATATCGGCTTCAAAGTGTAACTTACAAAAGGTGAAGAAGCTATCTTAGGGATAGCAGGACCATGAAGGCGGATCGGAGCTTTTTTCACGATTAAAATCCCAAGAGGTCTGAAGTGTATCTCGAAGGCCGCGACACTTTGAAGAATAAAAAAAAAGAGAAAAAGAAGGAGGCTCAACTTTCTTTGTTATCGCTGTGAACGTAAGGTCCTTTGGTGCACATTTATATATATCGTGTTTTATGTTGACGAAATGTGTAACTAAGACTCGCAAAAGGTAAAAACGGTCGTTTCAAGAGTACCGCGTCGATAAAAATGCTCCTGTAGTCTCTACGCGAACGTTTAATATTTACATTGAGAGCTTAAACTCGAACCGACGGACGTGATAGACTCGAACCCGGACGTACCGAAACTATTGAGTGTGCAAATCAAGTGCGTTGCGAAATTCAGACAGACGAAATACTCGAGTCAATATGGGCAACTCATCTTGATAATATTTAAGGATACTTGAAGCGCACATTCCTAATCAGAAGTTGGATTTCATTACAATTTAAGTACTTCATTAAACAATTTTAAAAATCTAAATATGCTCATCTATTCACTTGTCGAAACTTCAACGCCGTGTTCATACTTAGTCGATAAGAGCTGGTCTTAACATTTTTATTTGTGCCAGTTAAAGCCAAACAATTGTACCAAACGCGACTTTGCATACAAAAGTGTTACAACTGCATACAAATAAATAATTGGTTGCTCTAACCATTCGCATAGTTATTCGCATGGTGGGCAATCAATTTTTTGGTTCAACCAATAAACTAGTTGGTTGTGACACCCAATTCGTTAATTGCCGACCAATTGATTTGTTGACCCATCCAAATAGTTTGTCGTCCCAACTAACTGATTTGTTTCTGTAACCAACTGGTCAATTGTCCCAACCAATTTTGTCGCTTGTAGCCCATTCAACCAATTATTTGTTTCCGTTTACTCTGATTTTTTAGGATAAAGGCCAAGCTCTATCATTAACTAATTTCGTATAAATTCGATATGAAAATTTCGACCGTAACAGTATCGAGTATGATCATGGAAATTTAAGTTTCATCTAATCTATAAAATTGTAATGACCGATTCAAACTCATTCATAAAATTATAATGACTGATTCAATCTGATCTATAAAATTGTAATGACTCTTGGTTCAAACCTCGCGTATATCGGTGTTCTGTGAGCTACATAGAGTCGTGTTTAAAGCTGAGATATTCTGAATGCCATCAAGGAGGTTGAAAAAAAAAACGGTCAGTGTCGACGCTGCATGCGGCCGCAACTGAAACGACGACGATGAAGAGAACCTCGCGATTCAACGTGTCTCGCGCTTCTGAAGAAATGAGCGCAAACTCTTGGCCCGTTAAGAGGTCTGGCTATATGCTCGTATTTTTCTCTCTTTACCGTCTTCTTTTCCTCTACTTGACTCATCTCCGTCTCTTTTACTCAACTGCTGACTCTTTTTCTTTAGGACAGAGCTCGACTTCACTCGTTTCAATACTCGTTGACGCGAAACCCGCGCGGAATAAGCACTACGATGGCCGGCTATGTACACACAAGCACGAAGCTGCGAACATCTTGGAAAGTTTAGATCCCTACCGTGTGATAATATTGTGTGCACCGGAAAGGTAGTATTTGCTCCCAGTTTGCTCTCGAGGCTACGTCCATGGGCGTCATACAGGTCACAACAATCCTATACCTCTCGAGAGTACATTCAGGCAACCCGCACACAGTATCTTCGTCTTCAGCTTTAGAACTGTACATAAGAATTTATTTTATCCTATTTATATATTTCGCTTACTCGCTTTAATATATAATAATTCTTTAAGCGGCTGGGAACCACCACAACGTAGTGTTGCATTTGAGCAAGATGATCCGAGGAATAAATGAATAGCAGAACTTCTCTCGAAACGTCAATCGATCGAGTCCTTTCGCATCGTGCTGTCAAACCGAGATTCTCGTAGCCCGATCGAGGCGCGAGATTAAGTTATATAAAACAAAACATAAAAATGTATCGTAAAATGTCTAGCGTGCCTCATGTTTTTCCAACTGCAATTGTGTTAAATGCTTAAACTTTCCAAACAATTATTTACTAAAATCACAGCTAGAAGTTGTTTTCATGTAAATGTTCTTGAAGAACAGCTTGTGCGTAAGAATTTGAAAATGCATAGTTACTTATAAGGTGATCCTAACGCGATTAGTGCAATGGTTGAGGATATTCCATAGGTCCTGTAGGTGAACACGCAATATTTAAAAATTGTGTTTTTAAGCTGACTAAAATTACTAAAATGTTCACGGGTGTTAAAAAGTAGTTTTGAAGACATTAGTTGTCAATATTGATGGATTTTGTAATAAAAAGGTGTATGCCATCACACAATATATGAACGTGGGTATTAGCAGCGCTCTTCATATGCACATTCGTGTGTTCTTTTCTTAGAGCTTGTGTCGGCAGGCGCAGGCGGAAAATCCATTATTGGACATGGGTTCTCGATTGTGCTTCAAGCTTAATTTTTGTATTAAATTCTGATAACTTCAATAGACAATTCGACAATTGCGTGATTAAGGCGCAAGATTAAGTTATATAAAACAAAACATAAAATTGTATCGTAAAATGTCCAGCGTGGCTCATGTTTTCCCAACTGCAATTGTGCTAAATGCTTAAACTTTTCAAACAATTATTTACTAAAATCACAGCTAGAAGTTGTTTTCATGTAAATATTCTTGAAGAACAGCTTGTGCGTAAGAATTTGAAAATGCATAGTTACTTATAAGGTGATCCTAACGCGATTAGTGCAATGGTTGAGGATATTCCATAGGTCCTGTAGGTGAACACGCAATATTTAGAAATTGTGTTTTTAAGCTGACTAAAATTACTAAAATGTTCACGGGTGTTAAAAAGTAGTTTTGAAGACATTAGTTGTCAATATTGATGGATTTTGTAATAAAAAGGTGTATGCCATCACACAATATATGAATGTGGGTATTAGCAGCGCCCTTCATACGCACATTCGTGTGTTCTTTTCCTAGAGCTTGTGTCGGCAGGCGCAGGCGGAAAACCCATTATTGGACATGAGTTCTCAATTGTGCTGGAAGCTTAATTTTTGTATTAAATTCTGATAACTTCAATAGACGTTGTTGGGCCAACTAACTATTTATTAGTTGAGTGAAAATTTGTTGCTACAACCATCCGGTTACCGTCACAACCATCCTGGTATTAGTCACATTTACCATTCCGACTTAGTTGACTTAAATAGTAGTTGGCTCAACTAACTATTTAGTTCGAGCAACGATCAGAGCCAATCACCTGAAAATAGTTGACCTAACAAAGAAATCGTCTGTCTCTCAGAGCACTAAGTCGTTTGCACGCAAAAAAAGGCTTGGTTATATATGCGCCAGACGATTAATTGGTTAGACCAACCAAGTAGTTTGTTAGGCTACCGATTTCTTGGTTGGTCTAACCAAGTCACTTGGTTAGCTTACCAAGTGAAATTGGTAGCTTGGTTAGCTTACCAACCAAAAAATTGGTAGCCTAACAAATTACTTGGTTGTTCTAACTAATTAATCGTCTGGCGCATATATAACCAAGGCACTTGGTTGTACCAACCAAGCCTTTTTTTCCGTGTGGTTGGGTCCAACTACTTTTTTCGTTAACCTAACAAAGTCGTTTTTCCATGTACAGTATGGAATATAATCATTTTTTTTTAAATCTGGGCGTTCTAAATAGTAGCTCGGAATTGCATATATTAGTTGTTTTTTTTTTTTTTTTTTTTTTGTTACTTTCGTATGCCTTCTTCAGGCTTTTACGTTTTTGCCCCTCTCCCCTTTTTCCCCGCTCCTTCATAGAGATATTTGTTAACATAACAAAACAAAAATATATATATATATATATATATATATATATATATATTAGTTAATTTACAGCAAGAAAATACAGACACAGTTCGTTTAACCTCTTATTCTTTGCTCTTTCCGATGCACTCGTTGAAATAGCTTCGCTGACACTTTAAGGTATAACAGAGTTGTCATGAATGATGTTAACGATGCAAAGACGAGTTGTAGGATGTCGAGGTTTTGCGTATTGGTTTTTCCATTGATTTAAGAATCGCACAGGATAGACAGCTAATGACAGCTGAAGCAAAATTCGAGTTTAGCGAGAGTCTTGAACTTCGAGCAGCTCGACAAAACAAAATGGATACGAAAAAAACTCCTTCCCTCTTGAACTTCAAGGGGATCTGATAAGGGGTCTTTAGAACCTTAAGCACCCTCTCGATTCTTTACACGGCGGCGGCGGGATGTTTTTATGATATAGAGAGATAATGTTCATTCTTCTACCCAGCCGTGGCGACGAACTATTCTTATAACGTAAGAGATGATTGGTACTTTATATAAACACCACCCAATACCCATAAAATCATTGATGAAATGAAAAAAAAATGTGTAGCTTTTGATACGGGTCGCTAAAAGTATAATTTATAAAATCATCACAAAATAAAATCATCATTCAACAACGAATGTTTGTTTGGACATCATAAGCTTGAAAATGAAAACCCCGTGGTTTGCTAAATTCGTACTAATATATATTATGTTACAAGGGTGCTCCCCGCAAGGATGCCCCCCCCCCAAAGGTGCCACCCACCCTTGGGAGACCTATGCTTTTGGGAAAGGACTTAGAAAAATACGGGCTTGGGGCTTGGCGGAAGGGGCTGGGTCTAGCCCCTGGGGCTAGGCCTAGCCCCAGGACTTTAGCCCCACCCCCTTCCGCCAAGCCCCGAGCCCGAATTATTCTAAGTCCCTCGATTCTTGACACGGCGGCGGCGGCGGCGAAATCTTTTTATAATATAGAGAGATATTAGAAATGACTTTATTTTTTATTAGTATTAATTTTTCAATATTATAAAACCACTTTGTATGCACATATAAATGCGTGGAGTGGCCAAATAGTTATTTTACTGAAATAAATTGAATAAATGGAATTGAAATCCTTTGGGTGTTGGCAGAGATAGCATTTCTATCGCGTATTTTAACTACTGTAGTTTATTACACTTGGTTTCGTTTCTCTATATTTAGATATACGTAAGTACAGTTCACTGTCGAAAATTCTGTGGTCTGGAAGATGGACAGTAATATCTAGAATTCTGACCAAATAACAGACCACGTACTGTAGAGTGGTTGCTTGATGTCGGCCTTCCCTTCTTATGTTACCCCTTCACAACAACTCGTACTCTTCCGTGTATGCTTTCCGCGCTCTTACTTCATTTCGACTTGACGTCTTGTAAAAAATGTCGTTTTCCGCATCATTCTCCTTTGTACCTCGAGTACCAGGCGGGGAATTTCTGAGAGCACTTTGTGTACGACTATAATTTTATACCAGTCAACGAAGTATAGTCCCTTGTTTATTGTCGTCTTTACTGTACACGACATGACAAACAGATCTATACCACGTTTTACTTCTTTGTAAGCTTTGTTTTTGTAAATTTCTTTTTATTTTTGAATTGCCCGAGTCGAAATTTTTACCCTCCTTTTAACCTAAAATGACTGATATCTACTGTCGTAGTCTGGAGGGTGAAAAAAGGCACTCTGCAGGGTGAAAGGAGGGTATTGTGCATAGATTAACATTTGAATTTCACCCTACCAGACTCCCCAAATGGCAGACAGTGGATATCTCGACTTACACCGAGAGAAAAAGTTTCATTGATTCACGGAAATCTTTGTCAATGAAATGAAATACTTGAATTTCAATACTATCTTTTCTCTGAATGATCTCAAATTCAATGAAAATTAGTGACATTGATTCGATGAAACATTTCTTTAAACCAATGAACCTTTTTCATTGATTTCAAAGATATCGTCTCTGATTCAATGAAACCTTCTTCTTACCAGCTCAAAATTTCGAAACCTATTTTTTGCTGAAGTACGCGGCAGATAAAGCTCAAATTTTGTGAGTATGTAAGGAAGTACGGTAGAAATAGGCTAACCTTCTGGCTCCTCGAAACTCGAAGCCGTTCGTTCGGGAGAACCGGAAAACAAAAAGTAAGGTTAGGTGCGAGAGAGAGAGATCAATGAAAACGTTTCTTTGAACCAATGAAAACGTCTCTTTAAAACAATGAAACTGTTTCTTTATTATACGCTCACTAAGTAAATCTTTATTTATAAGCAATGAAATGCTCTCTTTGAAATTCAATAGCACTATTTCATTGAAATCAAAGAAATATTTCGTTGAAATCAATGAAAAAAAATCAATCCACCCATTTCGTTGGTGTCAATGAAATCTTTTCTCTCGGTGTAACGGAGGGTCACGGAAGGTGAAGCACACCCTAAAAAACCTTCATAGATTCCCCAGACTCCTCGTTGAGCCTACCGCTGAATCTCCCAGACCCTGCTCTGAGCCTACCACAGAAACCCCCATACCCTTCGTTGACCCTGCGAAAGTTTCTTCCACATACACTGTTACACCCTCCGTTAACCCAAACATCAATTCTGTTTGATCAATTTCTGATTCTGTTTGATCAATTTATAAAATGTCAAGGTATTCCGCTTGAACCGGCGGCGAATTATTGAGTTTATGAAAAGCCAATTCATAAAGTTCTACATTGTTAGAAAAGACTGGAAATTTTAATGCATAAACTCGTAATCAAAATTTAATATACAATCGTGGTATAAAATTCAAGTACTTCTACTGTAAAATTAAAGTAAATTATTGAATGTTCTTTACGATGCATTAATTTGACATTGCACTTGTATATTAAATTTAATACACTAGTTTGTGCATAAAAACTTCCAGTGAAAGTGTATTAAATTTCATATAAAGCATAAATTCTCTGGTGGATTCCCACTACAATTATGTTGCTTCTTAGCCAACAGATGCTACGCTATATCGCCCATCATAGACTTTTCCGGCATCGATTGCTGGTGAAGTAGCCGCGAGTTGCTGCGTTTCATTTACAAAGTTTAGAAACTTTCGGAATTGAACTCAGCCCTAAAAGATGTTTCAGTCACAAAATACAAAGAAGTTACAAAGTCTCTTGGAGACTCAAACTCAAAGCGCGTTGGAACATTAGATGGCATGTTGTAAAACTACTCTGCTGCCGATCCAAGTTTAGATAGTCGCGCATCGACTATCGTACGACAAAACTTGTAACAGCAATCTCATCACTATCGTATCTGCTTCATAGGATAAGCAACCAACGGCGAAAGCGCGATAGAGCAAAATGGAGATGCAGCTGCTTGACGGATATATATTTCGCTCTCACTTTCTCCAACCGTTTGCATTCTCTGCTCATGTTGTCTCACTCATAGTCTCTTATCGCTTGCTATCTCTCGAATCGCTTCGGAAAACAGAAAGTGGAAGACAGGAAGTTGGTTCGACGTCTACAGGTCTTGAAGATCTTAAGAGACATCATTGCACAGCGCTTTTCTTGCGGTTGAGCTGTGTTATCGATAATAACTTTGGAGATTAGCAAGCAGCGAGGAGCAAGTAAAATTTTGCCACGCAACACCATCGCTTTCCTCTATCTTTCTTCGTATAATTTTCCCGGCTCTTATACTATCTGCAACTCATTTTCTTTTCCCCCGTATGAAAATATTTCTCGTCATAGCTACGATTTTTAAATTTGCTCTCAAAATTTAACTCGTGCACGACTTAGACACCGAAATGTCATGGAAATATCGACATACACCCTAAAAATTAATAATTCGATCTAATTCTCGATAAGAACTCTTTAGTATTTATTATACGGTCTAATAGATCGTACTTGAAATTTTTTAGTAGTAATGTTTTTATTACTTCATGGTTTACAATTGTAGTTTTGTTTGGGTTGTGATTTGTTTGCTTTGTTGATTGTGTGATCGATGGGCCATCAACATTCGAGTCCTTCAGCCCGAGATTTTTATTTTTTAAACGGCAGTACCTCGTTTCTACACATCCCAAGTGAACACGAACCCAACTCGACACAGGCAATTGAACACGAATTCAACTCGACACATGGCAACTCGACGCAGCGAAACTGGACACATCACTAACTCGACACGACGAAAATCGACACATCATTAATTCGACACAGCAAAACTCTTCCATGTCCTAACTCGACACAACAAAACTGTACCAGCGCGCAAGTCGACGGGACGAAACTGTACCGTGGAGAAACTGAACACAATCAAACTCTACAGTGGCGCAACTCGACACAGCTGAAATCTCCATGGCTCAACTCGACACGGCCAAACTGTACCATGGCGCAACTCGACACAGCCAAACTGTACCATGGCGCAACTCGACACAGCCAAACTGTACCATGGCGCAACTCGACACGGCCAAACTGTATCATGGCTCAATTCAACACGACGAAACTCGACACATCACCAACTTGACACCGCAAAACTCACCCGTGGCTCAGTTCGACACAGCAATACTGTATCTTGGCTCAGTTCGACACGACAAGATTGTACCGAGCCCCAATTCGACACCGCAGAGTTGTCCCATGACTCAACTCGACACGTCCCAGTTCGACACAGGTTGGGCGATTGGTAAACGAGGTTTGGCGCAGTTGAACACAGGCTCAACGCGATACATATGATGAAACTATGTATTGCGTTAAGTCTGTGTTACTTGGTTGTAAATACTTGGTTGTCTTACCAGATGCTTGGTTATGTTAGCTAATAACTTGGTTATGTTAGTCAATAACTTGGTTGTGCCCACTACGTTCTCTTGATAACATTTTTAACCAATTTTTTGGTCATTCTAACCAAGCTTTTTTCTGAGTGTAGCTAAAGCAAGAGCCACCTATTCTTATTAATGTAAGGTCTTTTTTTAAACACTTATTTCAATCTACGATTCATATTGTAATACTTCTCTGGAATAAACGATAACAAAAAAAAATATATGGTGTACGTTGTGAACCATTGAGTTAACTGGAAGGGATAAACGTTGGTGGAAGGTGAAACAGAGGAAGTAAAAGAAGGTAGAAATAGCGTGAGTTGCCACGAGCCGTAAAAACTCTAATTGCGCGTCTACGAATGTTGGGACGCGCTAGTTCGAGCGAAGGTTCACGAAGATGCTTGAAATAAAAAAACGACGGAGAGGCTGCGAAATGATGAAAATGCCGAGGGAAAGGAAGGGAAAAAAAGTGACGAAGAGCGAAAACGACGAGACGCAAGGCGGATAAACTATAGACGAACAAGTTTTCGCTTCATCGAAACTCGTTGAGTCTAACGTGGCGTGACACGCTGGTCTGGAACGCCAGTCGACGTCATTTCACCCTCACATTTTTCTCTATATATCCACTCAACGTTGTTGTACTCCCGACTGCCCGCAGGGCGAAAAAAAGGGTGTAGGTGTTTCACTAACATGGCGCGAATATGACTATTTGTATGAGTTCAATATTCTCTTTAATGGTTGAAAATGGCGAAACAGAACTTAGTACACAGATTCAGTACACCGTTAAGGGAAACGGTCCAGTTTTGTGACCCTTTAAGGCCACACTCTCACTCTGCCCATGGAAAATCATAGGGTAAACGAGAACCTAACGAGTGTCGCAGTTTGTGACCATACACCGAGAGAAAAAGTTTCATTGATGCACGGAAATCTTTGCCACTGAAATGAAATACTTGAATTTCAATACTATCTTTTCTTTGAATGATCTCAAACTCCATGAAAAGTAGTGACATTGATTCGAAGAAACATTTCTTTAAACCAATGAACCTTTTTCATTGATTTCAAAGATGTCGTCTCTGATTCAATGAAACCTTCTTCTTACCAGCTCAAAATTTCGAAACCTATTTTTTCCTGAAGTACACGACAGATAAAGCTCAAATTTTGTGAGTATGTAAGGAAGTACGGCAGAAATAGGCTAAGCTTCTGGCTCCTCGTAACTCGAAGCCGTTCGTTCGGGAGAACCGGAAAACAAAAAAGTGAGGTTAGGTGTGAGAGAGAGATCAATGAAAACGTTTCTTTGAACCAATGAAAACGTCTCTTTAAAACAATGAAACTGTTTCTTTATTATATGCTCACTAAGTAAATCTTTATTTACAGGCAATGGAAATGTTCTCTTTGAAATTCAAATGCTCTATTTCATTGGAATCAAAGAAATATTTCGTTGAAATCATTTCTTTGGCGTCAATGAAATCTTTTCTCTCGGTGTAGAGAGAAAAATATAGTAATTTAATAAAAAAATATAGTTAGTCCGACGATAATCTAATTATAAATTATAATTCCCAGGAGGAACGTCACTTTTTTATGGTTATAGCAAATACAAGAAAATAATTGGATGAACGTTAAATATAATTCCCAGGAGGAACGTCTTTATTTTATGGTTATAGCAAAAATAATTATAGTAATTATTTTCTATAGTAAAATTAGTAGTAGTAAAATTATCTTCTTACCAGCTCAAAATTTCGAAACCTATTTTTTCCTGAAGTACACGGCAGATAAAGCTCAAATTTTGTGAGTATGTAAGGAAGTACGGCAGAAATAGGCTAAGCTTCTGGCTCCTCGTAACTCGAAGCCGTTCGTTCGGGAGAACCGGAAAACAAAAAAGTGAGGTTAGGTGCGAGAGAGAGATCAATGAAAACGTTTCTTTGAACCAATGAAAACGTCTCTTTAAAACAATGAAACTGTTTCTTTATTATATGCTCACTAAGTAAATCTTTATTTACATGCAATGGAAATGTTCTCTTTGAAATTCAAATGCACTATTTCATTGAAATCAAAGAAATATTTCGTTGAAATCAATGAAAAAAAAATCGATCGCCCCATTTCTTTGGCGTCAATGAAATCTTTTCTCTCGGTGTAGAGAGAAAAAAATAGTAATTTAATAAAAAATATAGTTAGTCCGACGATAATCTAATTATAAATTATAATTCCCAGCAGGAACGTCACTTTTTTATGGTTATAGCAAATATAAGAAAATAATTGGATGAACGTTAAATATAATTCCCAGGAGGAACGTCTTTATTTTATGGTTATAGCAAAAATAATTATAGTAGCAATCATCAAAATGATAATAATTTGAAATATTCCGTTTTGTTGCATATGCGATTTCAACGTTTGTTACCAATAATTTTGCAAGTATCATTTATTGAACTATATTATCATCGCTTCAACCATAAAACATTGCAAGTCTTCCTATATTCGTTTTATTTATGTGAAATCGTTAAATCAACGATATGCTTTTCTCTCAGTGTAACATTTACGAATTTGCTATTGGCTGTTTCTGGAATGGTGGGGGAAGCCGACTATGCTGAAGTAGTCGGGTCAGGAACTGCGTCAGGGTCAGAAACAGAGTCGTTAACCTTACCTATGTTTTTTTTTGCTTCCTCATAGAGAAAGCTTTGTTTTCATGAACAAAAAAAATAGAGATTTTCATTTCAGGACACTTAGAATTGTCCAAAACGTCCAGAAAAGTGATCTAGAAAAAATGTCCGTATGAATGTATGTGTGTGTTTGTAGGTATACAACTCTAAAAATTCAAACGTCGATAACTCAAGAATCGTTTTGTCTATCGAACTTAAATTTGGCACAAACCGAGAGAAAAAGTTTCATTGATTCACGGAAATCTTTGCCAATGAAACGAAAAACTTGAATTTCAATACTATCTTTTCTTTAAATGATCTCAAACTCAATGATAAGTAGTGACATTGATTCGAATAAACATTTCTTTAAACCAATGAACCTTTTTCATTGATTTCAAAGATATCGTCCCTGATTCAATGAAACCTTCTTCTTACCACCTCAAAATTTCAAAACCTATTTTTTCCTGAAGTACGCAGCAGATAAAGCTCAAATTTTGTGAGTATGTAAGGAAGTACGGCAGAAATAGGCTAAGCTTCTGGCTCCTCGTAACTCGAAGCCGTTCGTTCGGGAGAACCGAAAAACAAAAAAGTGAGGTTACGTGCGAGAGAGAGACCAATGAAAACGTCTCTTTAAAACAATGACACTGTTTCTTTATTATATGCTCACTAAGTAAATCTTTATTTACAGGCAATGAAATGTTCTCTTTAAAATTCATATACACTATTTCATTGAAATCAATGAAAAAAAAATCAATCCATCCATTTCTTTGGCGTTAATGAAATCTTTTCTCTCAGTGTATATATAAATTTTAGTGGCAAACAGTTAAAAAAATTGATTACATGCAATTTCAAATTATATACAAAATTCATTTGGATTTTTTGATAAATTGATTTGCATTTTTAGTAAAATGTCTTTTGAGCTAAAACAAGCCTGCAAAGTAGGACTCGGCTTCCTATTTTTATTTATTGCTTTTTACAAAGTTTCCTCTATGAGGAAGCCAAAATAGATTAACATACTTCCTTACATGTCGGCTTTAAAACAATATTATATTGCTGAATCAGAAATTGCAACTTACATATTTTTTACATTAAACGTTTAGGCAATATTACCTGTTATAATCGGTTATAACTGTATTCACTGAGAGGCTACGTAACAGCCAATATTGCCCACCTTTGATTTCGTTGATTAATTTAGTAGTTTATTAATTTTTAATATTTTTGTTGAAATAATTAAATCATTGATTCCTTTGATGACGGTATTCAAAGCCCGCTATATGCGCATACATATTGCAATTGATGAAATTAAAGGATTGATATATATTGTTTGGAGCGCCCATCGGCAATGAAAGTATAGCGCACATGGGGAGAAAAGCCTGAACGGTTGTCTGTGGTTAAACTGATTAATTGATTTTTAACAATGCATTGGAGACATATAGCAAACACGAAAAATAGAGAACGAGTCAACCGTATCTAATTCGATTGGTGGTTGACTCACTCATACCTCAATTTAACCTGCACCGAGACAAAACGATTTGTTTTATTCAATTTCCGTTTCGAATTTCCCACCTCTGTCGGCATTGTGACTTTTCGTTAGAGAATCTGATCGAACGCATCAAAAGCCAACTCCAAGTTGAATTTTCATCAACTTTTGTCGACAATCAAATTTCAATTAAGCAAATTCTTATATAATCCAAACCGTTCAAGCGATCTCCACTAAATTATGTATCTAGGATCACTGAATATGATTCTGTTTACGTACAAAATTTAGTTCATCTTTGGTAAAGTTAATGCAATAACGTAAATTTTTTGAAAATGTCAAAATTCCATAAAACCCAAACCGCTTTGCCGAAATTCAACTTCAAACAATATTAAATATGCCTTCACTTATGACGAATTATTTAGCGAAATATCGTAGATTTTTCAAAAGCTGTTAGTATTCACGAACTTTTTTGAAAAATTTTCAAAAAGCCATAAAATGAAAAATTCTGCATACATTTTGTCAAAAATTGCAGCAATCAAATACTGCCTGGTGCTTCACTCGTGTGCCAAATTTTAGCTCAATCGGTTGAACGGTTCTTGAGTTACATGTGATTGAAATTTCAAACCCTGCACACTCACACACACACATACATACGGCCATTTTTTATAAACCATTTTCCTCGATATTTTCGAGGAAGGAATATATGAAATATATAGCGTTTGCTGCAAATATATCCGTTTCGATTTTTTTCTAACAAGTAATTAACGTTGCAAATATACCTTTTTATTTCTCACTCATATGCTTGACTTTTTTTTTTTACACATACCGCACCGAGAGAAAAAGTTTCATTGATTCACGGAAATCTTTGCCAATGAAATGAAATACTTGAATTTCAATACTATCTTTTCTTTGAATGATCTCAAACTCAATGAAAAGTAGTGACATTGATTCGAAGAAACATAAACACAAACCTTTTTCATTGATTTCAAAGATATCGTCTCTGATTCAATGAAACCTTCTTCTTACCAGCTCAAAATTTCGAAACCTATTTTTTCCTGAAGTATGCGACAGATAAAGCTCAAACTTTGTGAGTATGTAAGGAAGAACGGCAGAAATAGGCTAAGCTTCTGGCTCCTCGAAACTCAAAGCCGTTCGTTCGAGAGAACCGAAAAACAAAAAAGTGAGGTTAGGTGCGAGAGAGAGATCAATGAAAACGTTTCTTTGAACCAATGAAAACGTCTCTTGAAAACAATGAATCTGTTTCTTTATTATATGCTCACTAAGTAAATCTTTATTTCCAGGCAATGAAATGTTCTCTTTGAAATTCAATTGCACTATTTCATTGACATCAAAGAAATATTTCGTTGAAATCAATGAAAAAAAATCAATCCACCCATTTCTTTGGCGTCAATGAAATCTTTTCTCTCGGTGCGATGTTGCTCGATGTCAAAATGAAATATCGATTTGCACCGTTAGAAAAGACTGGAAGTTTTCACGTATAAACTGGTAATCGAAATTTAATATACAATTGTGGTACACCGAGAGAAAAGATTTCATTAACGCCAAAGAAATGGGTGGATTGATTTTTTTCATTGATTTCAACGAAATAGTGCATTTGAATTTCAAAGAGAACATTTCATTGCCTGTAAATAAAGATTTACTTAGTGAGCATATAATAAAGAAACAGTTTCATTGTTTTAAAGAGACGTTTTCATTGGTTCAAAGAAACGTTTTCATTGATCTCTCTCTCTCGCACCTAACCTCACTTTTTTGTTTTCCGATTCTCCCGAACGATCGGCTTCGAGTTACGAGGAGCCAGACGCTAAGCTTATTTTTGCCGTACTTCCTTACATACTCACAAAATTTGAGCTTTATCTGCCGCGTACTTCAGAAAAAAATAGGATTCGAAATTTTGAGCTGGTAAGAAGAAGATTTCATTGAATCAGAGACGATATCTTTGAAATCAATGAAAAAGGTTAATTGGTTTAAAGAAATGTTTCTTCGAATCAATGTCACTACTTTTCATTGAGTTTGAGATCATTTAAAGAAAAGATAGTATTGAAATTCAAGTATTTCATTTCATTGGCAAAGATTTCCGTGAATCAATGAAACTTTTTCTTTCGGTGTATAAAATTCATGTGCTTTAACAGTAAAATTAAAGTAGGTTATTAAAATTCAAGTACTTGATTTCAAAGATATCGTCTCTGATTCAATGAAACCTTCTTCTTACCAGCTCAAAATTTCGAAACCTATTTTTTCCTGAAGTACGCGACAGATAAAGCTCAAACTTTGTGAGTATGTAAGGAAGAACGGCAGAAATAGGCTAAGCTTCTGGCTCCTCGAAACTCAAAGCCGTTCGTTTGGGAGAACCGAAAAACAAAAAAGTGAGGTTAGGTACGAGAGAGAGATCAATGAAAACGTTTCTTTGAACCAATGAAAACGTCTCTTGAAAACAATGAATCTGTTTCTTTATTATATGCTCACTAAGTAAATCTTTATTTCCAGGCAATGAAATGTTCTCTTTGAAATTCAAATGCACTATTTCATTGACATCAAAGAAATATTTCGTTGAAATCAATGAAAAAAAAAATCAATCCACCCATTTCTTTGGCGTCAATGAAATCTTTTCTCTCGGTGCGATGTTGCTCGATGTCAAAATGAAATATCGATTTGCATCGTTAGAAAAGACTGGAAGTTTTCATGTATAAACTGGTAATCGAAATTTAATATACAATTGTGGTACACCGAGAGAAAAGATTTCATTAACGCCAAAGAAATGGGTGGATTGATTTTTTTTCATTGATTTCAACGAAATAGTGCATTTGAATTTCAAAGAGAACATTTCATTGCCTGTAAATAAAGATTTACTTAGTGAGCATATAATAAAGAAACAGTTTCATTGTTTTAAAGAGACGTTTTCATTGGTTCAAAGAAACGTTTTCATTGATCTCTCTCTCGCACCTAACCTCACTTTTTTGTTTTCCGATTCTCCCGAACGATCGGCTTCGGGTATCGAAGAGCCAGACGCTTAGCTTATTTTTGCCGTACTTCCTTACATACTCACAAAATTTGAGCTTTATCTGCCACGTACTTCAGAAAAAAATTGGATTCGAAATTTTGAGCTGGTAAGAAGAAGATTTCATTGAATCAGAGACGATATCTTTGAAATCAATGAAAAAGGTTAATTGGTTTAAAGAAATGTTTCTTCGAATCAATGTCACTAATTTTCATTGAGTTTGAGATCATTTAAAGAAAAGATAGTATTGAAATTCAAGTATTTCATTTCATTGGCAAAGATTTCCGTGAATCAATGAAACTTTTTCTCTCGGTGTATAAAATTCATGTGCTTTAACAGTAAAATTAAAGTAAATTATTGAATGTGCTGTACCATACATTAATTTTACATTACACTTGTATATTAAATTGAATATACTAGTTTATGTATAAAAACTTCCAGTAATAGTACATTAAATTTCAAGTAGTTTTTTTTTACATTGTATACTCGCTTCTCCGTTATGAGGTCCTGACGTTTTTTCCTTTCCTTTATCGTGCAAGCCAAAAAAGACAGACGAGCAGCAAAGTCGTTCCTTTCCAAAACTTGTCTCCCATTCCTTCTGCTTTCGTTTGCAATCTATTGCGCGGCGGGTTTGTGGTACGACTTTGCGACTACGCGACGGCAATTTTGATTGCTCAGCAAAACTCTTTCCGTCCCTCTTTCTTTAGCTTAAAGTTTCAACGTGAATCGCGCGAGTTTCTCCCATCTTAGTTCTTTCTTTCGCTGCCTTTTCTCTCTTTTATCCGAATCTTATACTATAAGATACGCCCACCGATAATACCTCACTCGCGTTTTCTTAGCCAACAAGTTTCTATCTTGGCTGAAACTTATCGACCCGACTTGCTATTTTGTATTCCTGCCGAATGTACATCGCTGTACTTATTCTGTGTTATATTGATGGTGCATGAATCATCATCATCGAGCATGTATATTTTAAATAAGTTGATTAATTTATTTGTTCATTTCCTACTAAACTGTAAAATAATTAATAAACAAATTTAGTAAATGAAACATGGTTAAGGGATTTTTCCAGTGTAACTGCCCGAAAAATAACCGATTTTCACGATTTTTTTTCGGACGTTTACTATACGCCGTTCAATCTGAAATTTTTATGACATATTAAGGTAATCATGAATGACAGAAAATGATTTTTTATAAGACGATTTTTATTGTTTAAATATTTTTTTTATTGTTGAAAATAATGTTGATAAAAAAGATAGCCTCATGGTGGACATCCTAGGGGTCGCAAATTTGGTCTTAAAAAAAACCCAAAGGATTATTAATTAGTATGCGATTGGCTATAGCGCTATGGAGGCTTTTTTTAAAATCAAAATTGACAAAATGGCGGCGGTTTGAACAAAAAGTACCGATTGTAGCCGTTTTTTTCAACAGTTTTTCTTTAAAAAAAAATGGGACGATTTAAAAAAAAAAAGCTTCCATAGCACGATAGAGAGTAGCGTGAAGAATGTTCTCCTAAAATTTGAAAACGATCGCTTGAAAACTGTTCCCTGGAGAATGTCCACCGTTTTGAAAAATGTCGTTTCGAGAAAAACGCGTTTAAGGTAGTTCTGTCGCTTCACGCTCACTTCGCATAAGTTTCCGAAAAATGAGAGCGAATTGCAAAGACTTCTTGATGATATAAAAATCTGAAAAAAATCATGCATATTTAAGATACTTAAGACATTATTTCGACATAATAATAATTCCAAAATGTATTAACAAATTGATGAAAAATAAAAA
Organism: Ephialtes manifestator; assembly: GCA_963970395.1. Lineage (NCBI taxonomy): Eukaryota > Metazoa > Arthropoda > Insecta > Hymenoptera > Ichneumonidae > Ephialtes > Ephialtes manifestator. The sequence goes on from OZ019980.1 coordinate 24,790,477, forward strand.
TGATCACCAAATCTTCCGACAACCTAATTTTTTTGTTTCGATGAAAATGATTCGTTCATTTTTCTGAATACGTATGAATTTTTTCAAAATTTTTTCTTTGCTTTGAATTTTGTGATTTTTTCCATGTAAAAAATCGAAAAATTCAAAGCAAAGAAAAAAATTTGAAAAAATTCATACGTACTCAGAAAAATGAACAAATCATTTTCACCGAATCAAAAAAATTAAGTTGTCGGAAAATGTGTTAAACAATTTTATTTTTCATCAATTTGTTAATAACATTTTGGAATTATTATTATGCCGAATTAATGTCTTCAGCATCTTCAATATGCATGATTTTTTACAGATTTTTATATCATCGAGAAGTGTTTGCAATTCGCTCTCATTTTTCGGAAACTTATGCGAAGTGAGCGTGAAGCGACAGAACTACCTTAAAGTTTCGAGTGTTGAAATTTCATATACCTAAATTGTGTACTTACGACTAATCGGCGATGCCAGGTCCATAAAGTATGCCGAAGTATTTCGAATTTTTGCTTTACAAATTTGAGAGGATGTTTTTGAACGTATATACTAATGGATAAGACGGAAAAAAAATCGATTTTTTTTTTCACACTGGAAAAATCCCTTAAATAAGAATCATTCGCACATTATAGTCGGGAGATTAATTCGTCAAGGCTGTGGTAATCTCTCGACTATAATATACGAGTATTGTAAAATAAATTGATAGAATTTATTTTAAATGTAAAATAAATTAATAGAATTTATTTTGAATATAAAATAAATTGGTAGAATTTATTTTGAATATAAAATAAATTGATAGAATTTATTTTACAGTTTTGAAATGATTAAGAGGCAAAAATTACAGAAACAATACGAGAATTAATAATATTAAAAAAAGGATGTAAAGTAGAACCTTGCACATTGCTTCCTCATTATTTTTCGCTTTTTACAAAGCAGCCTCTATGAGGAAGTTTGTTTATTTTATTTTTGGCTTCTCTCATAGAGGAAGCTTTGCGAAAGATAAAAATTATTGACGAATTTGATGATTTTCGACGTTTTACGAAATCCAGAGCGACACCAATAAATTTTGAAAAAATTCAAAATCACGTGAAATCCGAACCGCTTTACCGATCATCACCAAATTTGGTACGTAACAGGGCTGAATGTTATTTTTTCTGTGTAGAAAATTTCAGTCGATTATTTGAAATTTTACCTGAAATAGAGCAAAACGAAAATTTTTCGAAATATTCAAAATCTCATAAAAACCGAACCGCTTTACCGATTCGGCCCAAATTCAATACCAAAGGTCGTATCACTTTGTTCAATTTTAAGACGAAGTTTCAGCCCGATAGCTGAAAATTCGTTCGAGCTAGAGCATTTACGTACTTTTTTCAAAATTTCAAAATTCTTATAAAAACGAAATGCGTTAAGCGATTTTTGTCAAATTTATACGAATTGAAGATTAGCCAGTGCTGTACATATTGTTTAAATTTTAGCTGATTCGGTCGAATACTTTATAAGTTACAGTTATATGAATTTTTGACATTTCATCACACACACACACATACATACATCTGGACAATTGTTCTAAACCACTTTTTTCGACATTTCAGACCATTTTAAACGTATTGACATGAAAATCTAGAAAAAAAATATTTCATGAACATAAAACTTCTTCTACGAGGAAGCAAAAAAGCTTTAAAAACTTTTCTTTAATTAACATTTGACCCAATTTTACTTCTTTTCGATAGTACAACCATTAGTCATAGTGCTTCATTGTCTACGCTGTCTCCAGAGTCTCTAAATTAACCAAAATATGCCAATAAAAATTAAAACACTTTTTTTACATTTTTGTATACAATTACGGATATCATATGTTACTCACATGACTAAATACACTCTAAGCGACTAAATTGACTAGGTGAATCAATTTCTTAGTTGGGCCGATAAACTAGTTGTTTGTGACACATAATTCGTTGATTGCCAATTAATTAATTTATTAGCCTGTGTATATTTTATCTCCGTATTAAATTTCATTTAATATACGATATGTTGTAAAAGTCCTATAATTATATTATAAACACAACTTTTTTGAAGTCTTTAGTATAACAGTACATTAATTTTACAACAATTTTTTTGTATATTAATTAATATTTGTATATTAAATTTAATATACGCGTATCCAAAAAAAAAAAAAAAAAAAAAACTTCCAATACTTTATATTAATTTTCATACAAAAATTTGTAAAGTAATTACCGTGAATATAATGCAGATAACTGAAAAAGCTTACGCTTATTGTCAGATCCTGCTAGGGGTTAAATATTTTCAATTTTTCTTAAGTCATATTGTTACGTCTATCTTTTTATGAGGAGGGTACGTCGTTCGATTAATAATTGAAATTAATATTTTGAATTATCACGCGTTATGGGTTTTATTATTTTTATAATTGAATTTAACATTAAATTTATTATTATAATTATAATTATCGCCGAATATATATATTAGATTATAAATCGCCATAGTTTGAAGCCGCGTATTTAACACCATGTAATAACTAATTGTCTTATCACTAAATACCTTAAAGGGTTAATAGAATAAGATTTAGAACTTCATTGTTTGAGATTTGAATTGGAACTGATTAAAAAAATTAATAACGAAAGGAGGAAGGCATAGATTGTTAGTGTAGTGGGGGAATTTTGGATGGTCGCGATGCGGCCCAAAGATGCTGACAGCGCGTTGCACGCGCGTCCAGCAAAAAGTCAAGAAAGCTGGAATGATTGAGCTGATATGAATTTGTGAGCATCTAATATTAACGTACAGTATATTGAAAGATCAGCGTCTAGACAACTTCCTTTTGGTTTTTATATAAAAGACGCTAGTAAAAGGAGAAGTACCGAATGTATAATATCGAAGGGTTGAGAGCAATAATTAATAAAAATAAATAAAGTGGATAATAATTATTGGAAATGGGACAAGAAAAATGACCAGGACGTAACACATATAATAATTTTTAACTACATTCTTCTCTTCATATGTCTAAACATGGCATGGCACTTGACTTTAGGAATTTATATCCCATCTCGATGATTATGTTGACGGAGGTTGTGATATGACATGATAGATAGAGAAGAGGACTGGAGACAAGAGGCAGGGGAAAAGAGAGCCCTGTTCGCATATAATGCCTCTATATCCATTTCCAGTGTCCATTTCGTCGACCCTTCTCGTGATTTCACTCTTTCTCTCTCTTTCTCTCTCCGTATGATTCCTTTATACATATACTTCCTCTTTCACTCTGCCATTGTCGGTGAAACCCAACCCAAGCCAAACCCCAACCATTATATTCCACATGAATGCGAGTCTGAAAGGAGTATCCAGAAAGAGAAAGGGTGAGAGAAAGCGAGAGACAGAGAAAGAGGGAACGACATCGAGTTGCGGGGGTCTTCGCGACCTCCACCCCCTTTGACGTCCTATCGTGGATTCTTTTCACCTCGCAAAACCGACGATTTACTCAGTACCATATACTATACGATTTTCCTTCTGATCGACGTACTTTTCCTTTTCTTCTTTCCGTTGAATCACCGCTGAATTTTTATTTAAGCTACTTTTGTCAATGTATGACTAGACTCGTCTTTGGATATACATAACTTCAATTACAATATCAAAGGACACAACAAACTACTATAGTACGACTATTAAAAAGAACAATAATTTAATGTTGTTGAATTTTTCGCCTTTTGCTTCTTCATAGAGGAAGCTTTTTAGTGAAATTTTTTTTTTTTTCGAGATTTTCATGTCAGGACACTCAGAATGGTCTAAAACGTCGAGAAAAGTGGTTTAGAAAAAAGTCTGTATGTGTGTGTGTGTGTGTGTGTGTGTGTGTGTGTGTGTGTGTGTGTGTGTGTGTGTGTGTGTGTGTGTGTGTGTGTGTGTGTGTGTGTGTGTGTGTGTGTGTGTGTGTGTGTGTGTGTGTGTGTGTGTGTGTGTGTGTGTGTGTGTGTGTGTGTGTGTGTGTGTGTGTGTGTGTGTGTGTGTGTGTGTGTGTGTGTGTGTGTGTGTGTGTGTGTGTGTGTGTGTGTGTGTGTGTGTGTGTGTGTGTGTGTGTGTGTGTGTGTGTGTGTGTGTGTGTGTGTGTGTGTGTGTGTGTGTGTGTGTGTGTGTGTGTGTGTGTGTGTGTGTGTGTGTGTGTGTGTGTGTGTGTGTGTGTGTGTGTGTGTGTGTGTGTGTGTGTGTGTGTGTGTGTGTGTGTGTGTGTGTGTGTGTGTGTGTGTGTGTGTGTGTGTGTGTGTGTGTGTGTGTGTGTGTGTGTGTGTGTGTGTGTGTGTGTGTGTGTGTGTGTGTGTGTGTGTGTGTGTGTGTGTGTGTGTGTGTGTGTGTGTGTGTGTGTGTGTGTGTGTGTGTGTGTGTGTGTGTGTGTGTGTGTGTGTGTGTGTGTGTGTGTGTGTGTGTGTGTGTGTGTGTGTGTGTGTGTGTGTGTGTGTGTGTGTGTGTGTGTGTGTGTGTGTGTGTGTGTGTGTGTGTGTGTGTGTGTGTGTGTGTGTGTGTGTGTGTGTGTGTGTGTGTGTGTGTGTGTGTGTGTGTGTGTGTGTGTGTGTGTGTGTGTGTGTGTGTGTGTGTGTGTGTGTGTGTGTGTGTGTGTGTGTGTGTGTGTGTGTGTGTGTGTGTGTGTGTGTGTGTGTGTGTGTGTGTGTGTGTGTGTGTGTGTGTGTGTGTGTGTGTGTGTGTGTGTGTGTGTGTGTGTGTGTGTGTGTGTGTGTGTGTGTGTGTGTGTGTGTGTGTGTGTGTGTGTGTGTGTGTGTGTGTGTGTGTGTGTGTGTGTGTGTGTGTGTGTGTGTGTGTGTGTGTGTGTGTGTGTGTGTGTGTGTGTGTGTGTGTGTGTGTGTGTGTGTGTGTGTGTGTGTGTGTGTGTGTGTGTGTGTGTGTGTGTGTGTGTGTGTGTGTGTGTGTGTGTGTGTGTGTGTGTGTGTGTGTGTGTGTGTGTGTGTGTGTGTGTGTGTGTGTGTGTGTGTGTGTGTGTGTGTGTGTGTGTGTGTGTGTGTGTGTGTGTGTGTGTGTGTGTGTGTGTGTGTGTGTGTGTGTGTGTGTGTGTGTGTGTGTGTGTGTGTGTGTGTGTGTGTGTGTGTGTGTGTGTGTGTGTGTGTGTGTGTGTGTGTGTGTGTGTGTGTGTGTGTGTGTGTGTGTGTGTGTGTGTGTGTGTGTGTGTGTGTGTGTGTGTGTGTGTGTGTGTGTGTGTGTGTGTGTGTGTGTGTGTGTGTGTGTGTGTGTGTGTGTGTGTGTGTGTGTGTGTGTGTGTGTGTGTGTGTGTGTGTGTGTGTGTGTGTGTGTGTGTGTGTGTGTGTGTGTGTGTGTGTGTGTGTGTGTGTGTGTGTGTGTGTGTGTGTGTGTGTGTGTGTGTGTGTGTGTGTGTGTGTGTGTGTGTGTGTGTGTGTGTGTGTGTGTGTGTGTGTGTGTGTGTGTGTGTGTGTGTGTGTGTGTGTGTGTGTGCACAATTTTTTGTTAGCACGATAGCCATCGCAATTTTCAAGATATCGGGCTCAAATTTGAACCACGAGTAAACTGTCGTTAAACAAGGTATGGGATTGAATTTGGAGTTAATCCATCCAGGTGTTCAAAATTTATTGCATTTTGAATTTTTTGGAGAATGTCAGCTCGGGCTCTAACTCCCGCAATTTTTATGATATCCGGTTCAAACTTGGACCAGATGTGGACTGTTATCAAATAGTGTTTGGGATTAAATTTGGTGTCGATCCGTTAAGGGGTTCACAATTTATGGCATTTTTACATTTTTTGACATTTTTTGTTCGTGCTCTAATTTCCGCAATTTTTTAGATATCGGGCTCAAATTTGGTCCACAAGTGGACTGTTATTAAATAAAGTTTGGGGGTGAATTTGACGTCAATCCGTTAAGGGGTTTAAAATTTATGGCATTTTGAATTTTTTGTTCGTGCTCTAACTTCCGCAGTTTTTAAGATATCAGGCTCAAATTTGATCCACAGGTAGAGTGTGGGTAAACTAAGCATCAGTTCAAATCTGCCGAGAATCTGTCAAGGGGTTCAAAACTAATGCCATTTCAAATTTTTTAAAACAAGGCTGCAAAGTAGAACTTTACAAATTGCTTCCTCATTATTGTTGGATTTTACAAAGCTTCATGAAAAAAATGTTTTCACGAAAAAAAATGTTTGCATTAAAAAAAATGTTTTCATGAAAAAAATGTTTTCACAAAAAAAATGTTTTCATTTAAAAAATATTTTCATGAAAAAAAATGTTTTCATGAAAAAAAATGTTTTCATGAAAAAAAGAATGTTTTCATGAAAAAAAAATGTTTTCATGAAAAAAATGTTTTCATGAAAAAAAAATGTTTTCATGAAAAAAATGTTTTCATGAAAAAAATGTTTTCATTAAAAAAAATGTTTTCATAAAAAAAATGTTTTCATTAAAAAAAATGTTTTCATTTAAAAAATATTTTCATGAAAAAAAATGTTTTCATAAAAAAAATGTTTTCATTTAAAAAAATGTTTTCATGAACAAAAATGTTTTTATGAAAAAAAATGTTTTCATAAAAAAAAATGTTTTCATGAAAAAAACTGTTTTCATGAATAAAAATGTATTCATGAAAAAAAATGTTTTCATGACAAAAAATTGTTTTCATGAAAAAAAATGTTTTCATGAAAAAAAATGTTTTCATGAAAAAAAATGTTTTCATGAAAAAAAATGGTTTCTTGAGAAAAAAAAATGTTTTCATGAAAAAAAAATATTTTCATGAAAAAAAATGTTTTCATTTTTAAAAAATGTTTTTATGAAAAACAAATGTTTTCATGAAAAATTAATTAAAAAATTAAGCGCCGCAAGCACGTACAATTCAGTGCTAGCGATGCACACCATGATTTGCCAGGTTTCTTCCTGATAGGGTTATTAGCGTTACTTTGCATAAACATTCTCATTTAGTAAGCAAGCTGCCAGTAACGCGACTGCACCTTACCTCCTTCGCTTCATTTGGCGAGCCGCATGACCGAAGAAGAGTAGACGAAACCTTCTCGTGTGCAAGAGAGATAGAAGCAATTGCTGGTGACGGCCGACTGAGAGAAACACTGAGTCGAAGGTTTTACCGTCAGTTAAGCAGCCCACGCGCTTTTTCACACATCCGGCGCCTCGGTGTTCCAGCCTTTATTCTGCTACCACTATTTCTGCAGTCTGCCCTTCGTTCAGACCCGTTTTCAACTTTTTCTTTTTTTCCCTCCATTTTGCCGTTTTATGCTATCCCAACCAAACGTCTCGCTCTTTAAATTTTCTCGGCATTTACATTCTCTTTGCTGTCACATCAATTAATATGCAGTTATTGATTAATGCAATTCTGCCAATACGCAGGTTTCAATAACTTTAGTGACCATATTTAATATAATTATAAAAATAATTTTTATAAAATTATTATAAAAATTTTATTTTTTTTACTTCAAAAATAAAAATAATTTTTATAATAATTAATATAATTTAAAAAAATAAATATAATTTTTATAAAATTATTATAAAAATTATTTTTATTTTTGAAGTAAAAAAAATAAAATTTGTATAATAATTTTATAAAAATTATTAATTTTTTTTACTTCAAAAATAAAAATAATTTTTATAATAATTTTTATAAAATTATTATAAAAATTATTTTTATTTTTGAAGTAAAAAAGATAAAATGGCTGTCACTTTTGTTCAAATTCCTGGCCCATGAAATGGTTTCGACAGAAAATTTTGTTTTCTTTAACACAATATAAATAAAAATCTTCGATAAAATAAAAGATGCCATCTAAAACACTTTTTTTTTTAAACAAGATTTTTTGTGGTTTTTTTTTGCCATTAATATCGTTCAAAATTACCTAATTGAATATGAACATATGTTCATCTTAGAGGCCATTAAAAGACGCATATTTTAATTTTCTTTTCAAATTGCACATAGCGTAAACCATTTTCGAGATATTAATGTTTTAGTTAAAATAATAAATCATTGAAAAGTCCAACCAACAATTTTTATTTATTTGAAATTTGGTGTATCTTTTGGAATTATAGAATCTGATTTTCAGAAAAAATGTCCGAATCTTTTTTCTCTTTGGGTGGCCCAACAGATATGGAATGCCTCACATATCAAGAGTCGCGGTAGCGACTCGACGCCAAGTTAAAAAAGAAATTAATATTGCCTTCACACTATCATATATATTTTGCACAAATATTTATTTTCATGTGGCTTTCTCCAGTTATTATTCCACCTTCTTTTAATAACGTAGAAGACCGATGTTTTAAGCTTCCATGCAGAGATTGGTATCAAATCGTTGTTGTTTGTAGGCAAATCGTTGTACCCAGCTGAAACGCGAAGTTTTACTAGCCGTGAAAATTAATTATACCAGATGTCTACGCCGCGGAAATACCGTGAGCAGGGCTGGCCTTAAAAAAAAGAAAAGAAGATAAATAAATAAAACAAGAAAATATGCAGAAGCCTGGTGTACCAGAACACGGGGTTTGTACACGTTCAATAAAAAAAAAAAGAAAAAAAAGAAAAGAAAAAAAAAGAAAAAGTAGAAAAGTGGTGTTCGGGCTTTTTGTGTCGGGAGCGCGACTCTGCAGTTACGACGGAGTATTGTAAAGACCAGGAGGTAGGGTTTCTTTCCGGAAAGTACAGGAGATGCCAATGGCGGCGTCGCATCCACCCGAGAGTAGGCAAACGTAAATAACAACACGTATACGAGTGCATATAGAGCGGAAAATGCAAAAGTTCTCCTCCACCTCCTTTTCATTCAACATTCAATATAACTCGCTATTGTTTATTCGCACGTCAAGCTCGTTAACGAGCCGCATTAACGCTATAGGCCCGGCAAGCAGCCCACAACGTTTTGTTGTGGGCTCCACAAAACAGCTCCCAGCAACGCAGCAGTAGGTCTTGAATTCGTGTAAAATGTCCAGAAACAATATTCAACGGTAATACCTCCGTTGAACATAACGAAAATGAAGCTGAAGTGTGTACTATTATAGCCGGTACTCACGGCTTTATAGGCAATCGCTAAACTTATTAATATGTAGTGTTAATCTGTACTAAGATATGGCGAAATTTATTTGCGAATGTAGCAGAACAATCGATTGAGTCGTTGCTGAGATAGTTACATTTTTCTTTCTCATAGAGGAAGCTTTGTTTTCGCGAAAAAAAACTGCAAATTGCTTCCTCATTATTGTTGAATCTTTACAAATCTACCTGTATGAGGAAGCATGTTAATCTATTTTGGCTTCTTCATAAAGGAAGCTTTGTAAAAATCCAACAATAATGAAGAAGCAATTTGCAAAGGTCGGCTTTGCAGCGTTGTTTTAAAAAATTTTTAATGGCATTAGGTTCGAAACCCTTGACAGATTCTCGCCAGATTCGAACAGATGCTTAGTTTACCTACACTCTACTTGTGGACCAAATTTGAGCCCGATATCTTAAAAATTGCGGAAGTTAGAGCACGAACAAAAAATTCAAAATGTCATAAATTTCAAACCCCTTAACGGATTGACGACAAATTCACTCCCAAACTTTATTTAATAACAGTCCACTTGTGGACCAAATTTGAGCGCGATATCTTAAAAATTGCGAAATTTAGAGCACGAACAAAAAATATCAAAAAATTTTTAAATGCCATAAATTGTGAACCCCTTAACAGATTGACACCAAATTTAATCCCAAACACTATTTGATAACAGTCCACTTCTGGTCCAAGTTTGAGCCGGATATCATAAAAATTGCGGGAGTTAGAGACCGAGCTGAAATTCTCCAAAAAATTCAAAATGCCATAAATTTTGAACACCTCGATGGATTAACTCCAAATTCAATCCCATACCTTGTTTAACGATAGTTTACACGTGGTTTAAATTTGAGCCCGATATCTTAAGAATTGCGGAAGTTAGAGCACGAACAAAAAATTCAAAATTCCATAAATTTTAAACCCCTTAACGGATTGACGTCAAATTCACTCCCAAACTTTATTTAATAACAGTCCACTTGTGGACCAAATTTGAACCCGATATCTTAAAAATTGCGAAAGTTAGAGCACGAACAAAAAATGTCAAAATTTTTTAAAATGCCATAAATTGTGAATCCCTTAACGGATTGACACCAAATTTAATCCCAAACACTATTTAATAACAGTCCACTTCTGGTCCAAGTTTGAGCCGGATATCATAAAAATTGCGGGAGTTAGAGACCGAGCTGATATTCTCCAAAAAATTCAAAATGCCATAAATTGTGAACACCTCGATGGATTAACTCCAAATTCAATCCCATATCTTGTTTAACGATAGTTTACACGTGGTTTAAATTTGAGCCCGATATCTTAAGAATTGCGGAAGTTAGAGCACGAACAAAAAATTCAAAATTCCATAAATTTTAAACCCCTTAACGGATTGACGTCAAATTCACTCCCAAACTTTATTTAATAACAGTCCACTTGTGGACCAAATTTGAGCGCGATATCTTAAAAATTACGAAAGTTAGTGCACGAACAAAAAATATCAAAAATTTTTAAAATGCCATAAATTGTGAATCCCTTAACGGATTGACACCAAATTTAATCCTAAACACTATTTGATAACAGTCCACTTCTGGTCCAAGTTTGAGCCGGATATCATAAAAATTGCGGGAGTTAGGGACCGAGCTGATATTCTCCAAAAAATTCAAAATGCCATAAATTTTGAACACCTTGATGGAATAACTCCAAATTCAATCCCATATCTTGTTTAACGATAGTTTACACGTGGTTTAAATTTGAGCCCGATATCTTAAGAATTGCGGAAGTTAGAGCACGAACAAAAAATTCAAAATTCCATAAATTTTAAACCCCTTAACGGATTGACGTCAAATTCACTCCCAAACTTTATTTAATAACAGTCCACTTGTGGACCAAATTTGAACCCGATATCTTAAAAATTGCGAAAGTTAGAGCACGAACAAAAAATGTCAAAAATTTTTAAAATGCCATAAATTGTGAATCCCTTAACGAATTGACACCAAATTTAATCCCAAACACTATTTGATAACAGTCCACTTCTGGTCCAAGTTTGAGCCGGATATCATAAAAATTGCGGGAGTTAGAGACCGAGCTGACATTCTCCAAAAAATTCAAAATGCCATAAATTTTGAACACCTTGATGGATTAACTCCAAATTCAATCCCATACCTTGTTTGACGACAGTTTACTCGTGGTTCAAATTTGAGCCCGATATCTTAAAAATTGCGACGGCTATCGTGCTAACAAAAAATTGTGCACATACGCACACACACATACAGACATTTTTTCTAAACCACTTTTCTCGACGTTTTAGACCATTTTGAGTGTCCTGACATGAAAATCTCGAAAAAAAAATTTTTCACAAAAACAAAGCTTCCTCTGTGAGGAAGCAAAATTAGCTGAACATTTTTCAACTTTCATTTTGTAAGACAGATTTTTATTTATCTAATTTTTGCTGTTTTCAGAACCCCTTTTATGAGGATCTCTGTGGAACCAGTTTTGAATACTGCAGAATTACGATTAAAACCGAGCGTAAGGGATATGTATAATGTCGTTTCGAGATGTTTCGATAAAATAATCACCGTGGCTTCCAAAATACCTACTATAGAAACGATCCTGTTTCCTGAACTTCCAAAGGCTTCCTACTTGTTTGCACTTTCCAGAAATGAAGAAGCAGTAAGGAAATGGAAGTTTAGTTATTGATGCAATTTATTTACAGGCGCTGATTTTTCTATTTCTTTCCCAGATCGAAACAATAATTATCGAAGCTTTGGACTCGATTGTAGCGAATGAAGTTGGACAAAAAATTTTAAAATGCCATAAATTATAAACCCCTCAACGGATTGACACCAAATTAAATCCCAAACACTATTTGATAACAGTCCACATCTGGTCCAAGTTTGAGCCGGATATCATAAAAATTGCGGGAGTTAGAGACCGAGCTGAAATTCTCCAAAAAATTCGAAATGCCATAAATTTTGAACACTTCGATGGATTAACTCCAAATTCAATCCCATACCTTGTTTAACGATAGTTTACACGTGGTTTAAATTTGAGCCCGATATCTTAAGAATTGCGGAAGTTAGAGCACGAACAAAAAATTCAAAATTCCATAAATTTTAAACCCCTTAACGGATGGACGTCAAATTCACTCCCAAACTTTATTTAATAACAGTCCACTTGTGGACCAAATTTGAGCGCGATATCTTAAAAATTGCGAAAGTTAGAGCACGAACAAAAAATATCAAAAATTTTTAAAATGCCATAAATTGTGAACCCCTTAACGGATTGACACCAAATTTAATCCCAAACACTATTTGATAACAGTCCACTTCTGGTCCAAGTTTGAGCCGGATATCATAAAAATTGCGGGAGTTAGAGACCGAGCTGATATTCTCCAAAAAATTCAAAATGCCATAAATTTTGAACACCTCGATGGATTAACTCCAAATTCAATCCCATACCTTGTTTAACGATAGTTTACACGTGATTTAAATTTGAGCCCGATATCTTAAGAATTGCGGAAGTTAGAGCACGAACAAAAAATTCAAAATTCCATAAATTTTAAACCCCTTAACGGATTGACGTCAAATTCACTTCCAAACTTTATTTAATAACAGTCCACTTATGGACCAAATTTGAGCGCGATATCTTAAAAATTGCGAAAGTTAGAGCACGAACAAAAAATGTCAAAAAATTTAAGAATGCCATAAATTGTGAACCCCTTAACGAATTGACACCAAATTTAATCCCAAACACTATTTGATAACAGTCCACTTGTGGTCCAAGTTTGAGCCGGATATCATAAAAATTGCGGGAGTTAGAGACCGAGCTGAAATTCTCCAAAAAATTCAAAATGTCATAGATTTTGAACACCTTGATGGATTAACTCCAAATTCAATCCCATACCTTGTTTAACGACAGTTTACTCGTGGTTCAAATTTGAGCCCGATATCTCAAAAACTGCGACGACTATCGTGTTAACAAAAAATTGTGCACATACGCACACACACACATACAGACATTTTTTCTAAACCACTTTTCTCGACGTTTTAGACCATTCTGAGTGTCCTGACATGAAAATCTTGAAAAAAAAAAAATTTTCACGAAAACAAAGCTTCCTCTATGCGGAAGCAATAAACTAATGAAAAATAGAACCGGATCAGGTCTTCACCAAAAAACTTGACACAATAAAATCTCTACACAAAAACTGTGCACGGAAAACCTCAACACGAAACAATCTCTATACCGACAATTCCAACATCAAATAAACTATACACCGAACAACTCTACATAAAAAATCTCTGTACCGAAAATCTCTAAACCGAGCGGCTCAATACCGTACAAATTGACGCAATAAAATGTTTCCACAAAAAGATATCTACACAAAAAAATGTACACATGAAAATCTCTACAATCGAAAACTGCACACAAATAAAATCTCTGTACCAAATCAATTCTACACACGAAAAAAACTTAACACCGAAAATCTCTACACCTAAAATGTTTATATCGAAAATCTCTACACTGAAAAAACTGTACACCGAAAATGTCGATACCAAAAGATCTCTACACCGAAAATCTCCTACAGCAAAGAATCTCTACACCTAGCGGCTCTACACCGTTCAACTTGACGCCATAAAATGTTTACACAAGTAAATATCTATACCAAAAAAGTGTACGCATGAAAATCTCTACAATCGAAAACTATACACAACATAATCTCTGTACCAAATTAATTCTACACTCTAAAGAACTTCACACCGAAAATTTCTACAGAAGTATAGAGATTGTTTCGTGTTGAGGTTTTCGGTTTACAGTTTTTGTATACAGATCTTATTATGTCAAGTTTTTTGGTGTAGATCTGATCCGGTCCCTGAAAAATGACGGTCGGTATTGAACTTGAGCGAAATCCATAAAGTGGTTCAGATTTTCCAGAATTTTGAATTTTCGATAAATTTATGTTTTCGTTCTAATTCAAGTTAACTTCGACCAACCCTGCTCAAATCTTTTGCAAGGAGTAAATAATATCCAACTGTAGTAGATATTGAATTTGGTGAAGATCAGTAAAGAGGTTCAGATTTTATAGGATTTTGAACGAAATTGACGTTGACGTTGTCGTTGTAATTTAAGTCAACTTCGCCAACTTGTTGTACCTACGGATTAACATGGAACAAAGTTGAGGTACAAATTTGACATGAATTGGTCGAGCGGTTCAAATTTGATGACACTTAGAATTTTTAAAGAAACATCTCTCGAGTCAAAACAAACCTGCAAAGTAGAAACTTGCAAATTTCTTTCTCATTAATTTTCACTTTTTACAAAGGTTCCTCTATAAGGAAGCCAAAATCGGTCAACATACTTTCTGAAATTTTTTTATATTAGATTTTATTCAACAGACAGACTGACATTTAATATTATTTTGAATTATGTACTATTTGAATGATGAAAGGTAAATAAATACATGTATAAATATATTTTTCATTTTTTTGTTATTCAGGTGAACGGCCAGGATGTCTCGAATTCAAGTCACGAGGACGCTGTCCGTTGTTTTCAATCGGCGGAGGAACCTATAATAGTCGAGGTGCTACGAAGACAACCGGGCCGAACTGTAATACGAGAAGAGAACAACGCTGTTATGACGAAAAAAGAAAATGACAATCGTTTGGAATTTGAAACGGGTCATCATACGGGAAACGGTGAAATCGAACCAACGATCTTGAATTCATCCACGGAAGATTCCACGTGGAAGAGAAATTCTTTTAAAAGCCACACCAATTCGTTTCCCTTCGTTTCAACTGGGGTGCAAACAGACTGGGCGGGACTCACCGACGAAGATCAACTACTTCCGGCTTCACCAAATCCCGAGGAACGGACCAACGATAGCTTCGACGATTTTCTTGCGCATGACATAGATTTTGAGGTAACGTTTTACCTCCGCACATCAATTAAGGTAGTTCTGTCGGTACGCCGGAGTCATAAATCTCAGAGTCTATATGACATTAAAAAATAATCATACGCATCACTTTGACTGCCTCAATAATAATATCAAAAATAATCGAGAATCCTTCGAAATTGTCGTAATCAAATTAAAACGATTATTTGTAAATAGTTGATATGTTTAGTGCGCATTTGACTTCGTTTTTACGATAATTAGGTTAGGAAATGTCATTTGGCCCGGTATCGTGCACTTTGACCTTGGTTCAATTAAACATTATTCCGGAGACGTCACCTTTTTTCATGATCCATCAATTTCTGAATGATTTGCGAATCCGTAGTACTTTTTATTTTTTCTCTATCTTTGATCTAAGTATGTTAATTTTCGATTTAAAGATCAATTTTTCCAGTCCTCCCGTGAGCACCGTGTAAAAAGATCGACTTTCAAGTTTTAATTGTTCATTCAAATACTCGGTAAAAGACTTCAAGATTTTGTGCAAGTAAAATTGAATAGCTAAATTACAACATGTCAAAAATTCATGCATATGAGTTTGGCTTCGCGACAGAACTACCTTAATCATCACACCACACCTAGATACTTCTATAATTAATACACATTATACATAAAGATCTATGCCCAATTCGCACCTATACGTTCCACAATAATAGTTTATTATATATTTAAAAAAAACTTTTTAAAAATAATTTTCGATTTCGATTTATATTTCGATTCATACTCAGTACGGCTTTCATAAATTACAAGAAACCAGAGTTGTAAATCTCCATTAAAGATATAGTTCATTGAGATATAGTTCACAGTAAAATTTGTTTTGTAATTATGATTTCATAATAATAATATGTAGTGATTATAAAATAGAGTGTAAACATTTGAATAGTTGTAAAAAAATACTAATTTTCGTTTTAATATTGCAAGAAATAGTGGAAAAAATGGGAGAAATAAGTAATGTATTACTTTCTTAATGCATTACGTATTTTTTTCCATTTTTTCAAAAGGATTACCGTGATTTTTTATTGAAAAATAATAATTTTTCCAGCCATTCCAAAATTTAATCATCATATTACAATCGCTACATGTTATTTATTATAAAATCATAACTATAGAGCTGATCGTATCATCATCATTATTTCTATAAGTATTAGGCATTTACAACTCTGCAAGAAACGAACAAATATTCAATGTATTAATAGTGAATACATCACAAAATTTTTCAAAACAAAATAATACAAAATAATATTAAAATCATATTAAAATCATAAATTAGAGGAAAATAATAAATATTTCCCCATCAAATATGACGATTTTATTATGACGAAAATAATAAAATAATTCATATTTACCCATGAAATATGACGATTTTTAACTTTTTTAAAAATGTTACGCATACTGTGTGTAAAAATTCATTTTACGCGCCAAAAATACTGCGTAAAATCGATTTTTCCGCATACTACGTCAAAAGATATTTTGTAATGAAAGTTTTATTTTTCTTATTATCGTTCAATGGCTGTTTACAGGAAGTTACACTGCAAAAAACTGGAAGCGCAGAGAAGCTTGGGCTGACGGTATGCTACAGTTCAGGCTCGGGAAGCGAGGATGTCGACACAGAAGTATATATCTCGGAAATTATCCCCGAAAGCCTAGCCGCGAGGGACGGACGTTTGCGCGAGGGTGACCAAATATTACGGGTAATTAAGCTACATATATGTCGTTAAAATCGATAAAATTTCATTGCATCATGATTGCTTTATACGGAAGAGAAGAATATAAAAAAGTATATTCGCGGATATATACAACCTGTTGCTGACATATGAACATATATTTCTCTATTTCACATTATAAAAAGATCTCGTCGCCGCGATAAAAATTCAGAAGGCCCCTCTTGACCGGATTTTTTCAAGACCTCCTATAAATGGTTCGTTTTGGCCCGAATTATTCTCTCAGAGGTGGACATAAAGTACTTAAAGGGCTGAGGGTTAAAATGGCGATTGATAAAAATAGCAAATTTTAATATAATCGACGTCTAAATCTAGAATGGCCATTATTATGAAATTCGCTATTTTGATACTCAGTCCGAATTTTTCGAAGATCCACAAGAATTTTTGTAAGTCCCATAAGCGACTGTGAACCTGTATTTTTTCTAAATCTATCCGTCACACAATCGCGTGGATTGCTCATTCCAATGCACACATTTTAGTATGAATTTTCTCGAATTACAGGTTAACGGGAAGGACGTGGCTAACAAGGAACAAACGGAAAATCTATTTGCCGAGACGAAAAACGCTGTTACTATACTCGTCAGTCGTTGTCTATACCAGGTATGCAACAATAATGTCTTACATTTCAATAAATATTTTTTTATCTTGGTGTTGTTCTTAATTGTAGGATGACGAATATGACGACAGGCGTATATACATTCAGGTAAATTAGTTCGTAAAAACTGGGTTATTAAGGGGATGCTGGAGTAGATTTTTCTATCGACTTTGGTCGGTAAGTTTTCCGATTATGACACAGATGGCGCAGATGTAGTCTGTTTACTTTTGGCAAAAGATACTGAATCTCCCGAAATTCAATATGGCCGCACACGATATGGCAACAGACCGTTGCTGTTAGATATAATTGTTTCTGGAAATTAGATATGTACAATCAGACCGGACGTCAATTCTGTGATGATTTCTGAATATTCCAAAACCATCAGAATGTCGACTACACAAGCCAAATCCATATATAGTGTATACTACGTTCGCGTTGCAAAGGCTCGGAGCTTTTCCAAAAGTAAACAGACTACGTCGGCGCCACCTGTGTCCTAATGGGGAAACTTCATTCACGCTCTTCTCGACCTACTCTGATCGCGAACAAACTGCGTAAACGTACTTTACAAACTACGTGCGCTTCTTTTGTGCTATCGCCAATCCAACAGTCTTAAAAAATGCGAAGAACCTCATAGAATCGGCATCCACACTCTTCTTTTGAATGTGATGTCTAGAAATATTTATATAGGACGAAATAGGTGGTGTTGACAGATCGAGCGGCCATATTGGTTTTCGGTTCGTTTACAAAATTACGAAGTTCTGTATTTTTCATGTGTTTTCATCCAAAATTCGAGCGGATGCCGATGCGCCTATGTTGATATTGTAATCCTGTGCAATTTGAAACATATTTGTAATATATTAATAACGTATTTTGTAAACTACGAAACCGAAGATTTTTACCGACCAAAGTCGGTAATAAAATCTACTAGATTTTGATACCGACTTTGGTCGGCAAGTTTCCCGATTACGACACAGATGGCGCCGATGTAGTCTGTTTACTTTTGGCAAAAGCTACTGAATCTCCCGAAATTCAATATGGCCGCACACGACATGACAACAGACCGTTGCTGTTAGACATAATTGTTTCTGGAAATTAGATATGTACAATCAGACCGGACGTCAATTCTGTGATGATTTCTGAATATTCCAAAACCATCAGAATGTCGACTACACAAGCCAAATCCATATATAGTGTATACTACGTTCACGTTGCAAAGGCTCGGAACTTTTCCAAAAGTAAACAGACTACGTCGGCGCCACCTGTGTCCTAATGGGGAAACTTCATTCACGCTCTTCTCGACCTACTCTTATCGCGAACAAACTGCGTAAACGTACTTTACAAACTACGTGCGCTTCTTTTGTGCTATCGCCAATCCAACAGTCTTAAAAAATGCGAAGAACCTCATAGAATTGGCGTCCACGCTCTTCTTTTGAATGTGATGTCTAGAAATGTTTATGTAGGACGAAATAGGTGGTGTTGACAGATCGAGCGGCCATATTGGTTTTCGGTACGTTTACAAAATTACGATGTTCTTTATTTTTCAAATGTTTTCATCCAAAATTCGAGCGGACGCCGATGCGCCTATGTTGATATTGTAATCCTGTGCAATTTGAAACATATTTGTAATATATTAATAACGTATTTTGTAAACTACGAAACCGAAGATTTTTACCGACCAAAGTCGGTAATAAAATCTACTAGATTTTGATACCGACTTTGGTCGGCAAGTTTCCCGATTACGACACAGATGGCGCCGATGTAGTCTGTTTACTTTTGGCAAAAGCTACTGAATCTCCCGAAATTCAATATGGCCGCACACGATATAGCAACATACCGTTGCTGTTAGATATAATTGTTTCTGGAAATTAGATATGTACAATCAGACCGGACGTCAATTCTGTGATGATTTCTGAATATCCCAAAACCATCAGAATGTCGACTACACAAACCAAATCCATATATAGTGTATACTACGTTCGGGTTGCAAAGGCTCGGAAATTTTCCAAAAGTAAACAGACTACGTCGGCGCCACCTGTGTCCTAATGGGGAAACTTCATTCACGCTCTTCTCGACCTACTCTGATCGCGAACAAACTGCGTAAACGTACTTTACAAACTACGTGCGCTTCTTTTGTGCTATCGCCAATCCAACAGTCTTAAAAAATGCGAAGAACCTCATAGAATCGGCGTCCACGCTCTTCTTTTGAATGTGATGTCTAGAAATGTTTATATAGGACGAAATAGGTGGTGTTGACAGATCGAGCGGCCATATTGGTTTTCGGTACGTTTACAAAATTACGATGTTCTTTATTTTTCAAGTGTTTTCATCCAAAATTCGAGCGGACGCCGATGCGACTATGTTGATATTGTAATCCTGCGCAATTTGAAACATATTTATAATATATTAATAACGTATTTTGTAAACTACGAAACCGAAGCTTTTTACCGACCAAAGTTGGTAAAAAAATCTACGCCAGTATCCCCTTAAGGGGATGCTGGAGTAGATTTTTGTATCGACTTTGGTCGGTAAGTTTTCCGATTATGACACAGATGGCGCCAACGTAGTCTGTTTACTTTTGGCAAAAGCTACTGAATCTCCCGAAATTCAATATTTGCCGCACACGATATGGCAACAGACCGTTGCTGTTAGATATAATTGTTTCTGGAAATTAGATATGTAAAATCAGACCGGACGTCAATTCTGTGATGATTTCTGAATATCCCAAAACCATCAGAATGTCGACTACACAAACCAAATCCATATATAGTGTATACTACGTTCGCGTTGCAAAGGCTCGGAGCTTTTCCAAAAGTAAAGAGACTACGTCGGCGCCACCTGTGTCCTAATGGGGAAACTTCATTCACGCTCTTCTCGACCTACTCTGATCGCGAACAAACTGCGTAAACGTACTTTACAAACTACGTGCGCTTCTTTTGTGCTATCGCCAATCCAACAGTCTTAAAAAATGCGAAGAACCTCATAGAATCGGCGTCCACGCTCTTCTTTTGAATGTGATGTCTAGAAATGTTTATATAGGACGAAATAGGTGGTGTTGAAAGATCGCGCGGCCATATTGGTTGTCGGTACGTTTACAAAATTACGATGTTCTTTATTTTTCAAGGGTTTTCATCCAAAATTCGAGCGGACGCCGATGCGCCTATGTTGATATTGTAATCCTGCGCAATTTGAAACATATTTATAATATATTAACAACGTAGTTTGTAAACTACGAAACCGAAGCTTTTTACCGACCAAAGTCGGTAATAAAATCTACTCCAGCATCCCCTTAATGGACTTTAACAATGGTTTCCTTACACATCCCGATATTTAAGACAATGACATTTTTTTTTAGGATTCACCGCCAATCTCACCGGACAACATTCCAGCGTATCAGAACAGTATGATCGAACAGCTAATAATACGTCAACAGCAGCAGCAGCAGCAGCAACAACAACAAGATGAGACTGAAGAGGACGAACAGGATCCGCAACAGCGGCAACAACCTCCATCAGACATAAACCACAAAGATAGCGATGTCAACGTGTCCACCCTTCGTGCAGCAGTTGCCGCAGCACCTCCAGTGCCAAGTCACACGACTCAACAGTGTACGACCAGTCTGGAAATTGTGAAAAATTTGGGTTCGACAAGTTGGTCACAGAATAGTAAAAAATCAGGAAAATCCGTCATCTCACCGGCTCATAATCAGGGCGAAGATCGTAAACAGTGGCTGCAAGATGCTCTGAAGGAATGTACAAAGAGCGTTGAGTGTATGGGTCTTCGCCCAGATCCTGGGGTAAATACCACAGCAGTTAAGCTCGTTGATGCCTACTCGAGTCACGTGTGGAGCGACACGGAACACATCTACGAGACAATACCAGAGTCGGACAACGAACCGATTTATTCATCGCCTTACGAGCATTATCGGCACTGGATGCAGGTAAATTCGAGCCAACAAATGCGCAATCAATGCGAGCAAGTTCAGCAACAACAGCAACAGCCTACGAAGCTGTGCAACTCATCATCAAAGAGCAACAGCTCGGGCGAGGAAAAAGACAGTTCGAGCGCTTACAACACCGGTGAATCTTGTCACAGTAATCCTCTGACTCTTGAGCTGCATCAAGTAGAAAAAGATCGTCACAAAAGTGCTTTAGTTCTTTGTCCGCCTTTGATTGCACCCACGGCACCACAAAAAATTGGCTGTTCCTGTCCAATTGCTTTTACCCCGCTTGTCAAACAAACTCCTAAAAATCAAAGCACTTCGAGGAAATCATCGACGCATCATCAACATCGCGAGAAAGACAATTGCACGTTAAATATGAGTGGCAATGCAGCGACATTGCCGGCCGATACAATGTACACCAATGTCGCGAATCTTCAACAAACGATGATGCTTCAACAACGTCTCTTCAAACAAGCGCTAAACAGAAAAAATTTGATAACACGAGAGTCGAGCGGCACGAGAAAGTCAAAGTCTCACGGCAACTTTCAAGCACCGAACTTGACGCAGTATCAGTTTATCGGCAGTCAGCAAGTATGCGCGACTACCTCGACTGGAACTACTACGACTATGACGACTACAACGACTACTTCGTGGAATAACACACAGGAGGACAAGAACGCTGTGCAGATGGAGTGGAAAGTTAAGAGAAGACCCGACGGCACGAGATATATCGCTCGGAGACCCATCAGAAGTCGGGTTCTCAGAAATAGGGCTATCAAGATATCGGAAGAACGTGCTGGACATACCACCGAAGACGATACTATGTCGGAAATGAAGGTATATTCAATTTCCCGTTTCACGTATTTCTTGTGTGCATGAAAGCGAAATGTGGGCATAGCCGACAGTTGGCGATTTTAGGATAAGTTTCCTAGTTCATTTTCGCAAATCGAGTATAGGACAAGCGATACAATAGAGCACGCCGATAAAAAAAAGAGCGCCTTCGCGCGAATCCGGCAAAAATATTGTACACAGACAGAAAGCAAGAGGAAAAATAAAGGGTGTCAAATAAAAAAATTAAAAAATAGCATTAAGGAGGTTGGAGCGTTCCACACTAGTCAAATCAGTGCTAAATTTTTAAAAGCGTTTCTACAATTTGAAATGATTTAATAATCTGTTCCAAGGTGTTAATCACATAGCAGCATTAGTTATTGATATTCAAATACATTCACAGCTGGGATATCAACAGTAAATCGAACAATATCTGCAAATTTCCGATGTTATGTTTTTTCATCCAGTTTTTTAAAAGGGTAAACCGTAATATCAGTCCGATTATGACGACCAATAGCTCATTTTGTTTACTAAAAGATATTCTATCGATTGGTCGTCTATTTTTCTAAATCGTATTAGTAGTTCAAAAGATAAGACCAGTTATTGAGCTAAAAACGACGAATTGAGTTTTAAAAAACATCGAATTTGGGCGCGATGAAAAATGCAATTTTTATTAATTATTACTTAAAGTAATAATAGGATTTCAAAAATTATATGAGCAAAAAGTATCGTGTTTTGCCAGCTTCATTTAATGGCATTTAAAAAAAAAATTTATTTTAACACTTTTTTCATTTTGCTTTCTGCCTTCTTAAAACTTCTGTAACTTCTTAAAAACATTCGCTTGCGGACTTAAGGAGGTTGGAGCGCTACAGCATTTTAAATATTCCAGTGTGAAAAAGAAATATTATGTTGAATAACACTTGTGTTTGGTGTATCCAAAGATTAAAATAGATTCACCGTTTAGTTGATGAGATATTGACAACCGTAGTTGGGCTATTTAACATTGCTGTGATGGAACTGTCACTGATTGACAGCATATAAACTGATACTGCAAAAGTATGCGAAAAGATTGTCGCGTGAAAAATCTGCGAACGGCAAGGGAATTTTATCTACAAATATATCGTCAAGTTTCGAAATAATTAACCGTTTAGTTTTTGAGATAGTATGAGTGAAACCGACTTTTCCAGCTTTTGTCTCGGTACGCGTGGGCTTTCACAGCGCGGACCTCTCACTCACTCGCTACCTGCCCCGCACCGCGCGCGTCTCCAGGCCTATCCCCCCCGAGCGTAGCGCTCCAACCTCCTTAAAACGTATCTAGGAGTCACAAAGACGCCGATATTTTAACATTGGTCGGTATCACAGTCTTCAACTATGTCTACACAGATAAATAAGAATTACAAACTCCCATACAAGAAAAACTATAACGGTAACTTAGATAACTTACAATAAATATAACATCACATATAAAACTCGTGATAAGATGAAAATCATATAAAGTAGAAACGTTCGATAAAAATCTCAATGTAACTTAAGAATTTGTCGATTGCCTTAAATGTTGCATACTCCAATCCGTATCAGAGGGATACTCCAATCAATGTCGTAGGCCAAAAGTCCATTTCTTCTCTTCATTGATTCAGTTCTCTCAGCTTCGTATAAAAAACATTGTCAAGAAACATATTCAGTAATTCATCATCTTTGCCGCAGGAATATCGAAAAGAAGGAACTATAAAATGATTCAATCTGAACCCTGTTGAAAAGTACTGATAGAAACCAATAGAAATGGACAAAAACTACATAGATCCTGATACTGTCCCATCTGAATCAGCGCTTTCAGATAGAATTCAAAATCTCGCGAATTACATTAGTTAGGTACTGATAATTAGTTCCCTTTAGAAATTATTATAATGACTGCTATTTCCTTAATGCCATTTTAGGTTGGGCGCTACTGGACTAAAGAAGAACGAAAACGTCAGCTAGAACGTGCGAGGGAAAGAAAGCAACGTCAGCAGGAGTTGATACTTGTTCAACAACAGCAACAACAGACTCGGTTGCAACAGGGCAACACTGATCTTGTAATATCCGATCACACGGACGACAAACTTGCTAAGAAGACTCTCAACATCGTGGAACTCGGTCACAAGAAGATACAAAGGAAGAAGGGAACGCTCGACGATTTTACCGCAGTTCAAGAAATGTTGTTACATGGAAATAGAGTTAGTGGTACTGGTGGTAGCGGTGTTGGAGGTACTGGTGGGGGCGGCGCCGGCGGCGGCGGGTCTGTCGCTAGCGGTAAACTTATAGGACTACTTTCCGTGACCACCGTCTAATCGTCTATCAGAAAGATTCCCTATACAACACGAAAACGTCTTAATACGTCAGCATCGTCAAAAAAAGTCTTTTTCACTGTTTCATAAGACGTTTGTGCTATTATGGCGGTTCGAAAAACGGTGATTTTCAGATATCTGCTTATTCGTATTTGGATACCCTGTTGTTAAAAAAAACGAGCGCTCCCCAAATCGTCTGCAAATATGTTTTAAAAAATACTCGGAAAATTTCAGAATTATATTTTAAGATTAAATCCTCCCTCCAGAGACCTCAATTATAATTATAATACATGACGTATAGCAAAAACCATTAACCATCACATTTCATTTTTATGGTACGATATTTTGTGAAATAAAAAAGAAAATTAGAATCGCATGAGGTACAATTAGTTAATTACCTCGTAGAAGGTTCATCATTTTTTTTCACTAGTTATATGTTATTTCTTGTCCAGTTAAAGATTTGTTGGCAAATATTTACTCAAGCAAAAATAATGTATGGAGGGTTTAATCTTAAATTAGAATTCTGTAATTTTCAGAGTATTTCTTAAAATACATTTGTCGATGTTTTCGGGGTTCCCGCGACCAAATTCGTCGAGATCTCGAATAAGAACCAACCTAGTGGATTATCTATATGACGATAAGACACGAACAAATAATTGTATTGACATTTCGACATTTGCCATCTCTAACTCTCACCAGAGCTAATTATCGTTATTGCGATACCGACACTGTTCACCACAAAGCTAGATCATAAAAGTAAATAATTAAAAAGTGTGAAATTCAAGGAATATTATTGATCACTTGTCAAACTTGTATTTGTACATAATACATACGTATAAATGATAAAGAAGATACCTAAAATTAAGACCTTTTACACCGAGATTCATAATGTAAGAGTAGATAGATTAACGTAATCTAGGCTTAGGCTTGTAGATATGTATAATAAACGTCTGTGCGCTAGGCATCCATCTGAGTTACTAAAAGATTGATTGGAAAGTCAATCTGCCGTTAATCATTCGACCAAACAAACAATAAATAAATTATTCGATGTTAATCATGTTAAGGTTGGTGGCCAAGCTTCCCGCGGGGGCTGCGGGGGGAGTCGAGGTCCCTATGCTTTTGCATTGCGTGACATCATCACTAGCAACTTACTTATATCAAATATTTGCGACTTTGAATTGGGTACTACGCAATGATTATGAGGTTTCGAATAGTTGATTAAACAAAATAATCATCTAGAATCCAATTGCAATCGATAAATGTTAAATATTATCCTTATTTGAAGATATAATATCAACGCAAGAAATCTGGCAGCGCCGTGTCAACGTTTCCAAAATTCGTGTTTCGAGGTTGAAAGCCGTGTGCGCTCTCGTTGTGAAGGCGCGAGGCAGTTCGAATAGCCGAGAGAGGCTAGGATGGCGGATTCCAAGAATATTCCAAGCAATTCGGGTAATAAGCCAAAGAAATTTCGTTGGAAGGGAAGATGTTTATAAATAGTATATTACGCTACAAGCGCAGAAAGTTGAGATTCCTGCACTTCGTGATAAGAAAAGGTACCATTTCGCTAATTTGGCCCCCTCCGATTTCAATACAAAAAATCACGAATATACTACATGGAGTCCCAAACATTTTAAGCACAAGCCCAAGATGGAGAACGCATTTTACCCATTTTTAAAAAAATATTTCGTGTAATTGATTTTTTAAATTTTCTTCCAATCTTCTGCGTATTTTTTTATGTAATTGGTAATATTAAAAGGAGCTTATGTGATTTTTTTCATAATTTTATATGTAGATGTATTCGATTCATTAAATGTAATCGAATAACAAATTTAAAAAATTGTATTTTCGTTGCGTCTTTTACAAAAAAAGGTACCATTTCAATTATATGGACCTCTCCGATTAAGTTAAAAAAATAACAAAATTACTATACGCCTCAGGCGTATCTCGCGACGCTAGCGCTCGAGCGGCCACTGCGTGCGTAACGAGACGATCAGCTGATCGCACGCCTCAGGCGTACCCCAGGCGAATCTCGCGACGCCAGCGCTCGAGCGGCCACTGAGTGAGTAAGAAAGCGATCAGCCGATCGCTTTCTTTTTTTAAAATTTAAAAAATTTGTAATTCGATTACATTTAATGAATCGAATACATCTACATATAAAATTATGAAGAAAATCACATAAGCTCCTTTTAATATTACCAATTACATAAAAAAATACGCAGAAGATTGGAAGAAAATTAAAAAAATCAATTACCCGAAATATTTTTTTAAAAATGGGTAAAATGCGTTCTCCATCTTGGGCTTGTGCTTAAAATGTTTGGGACTCCATGTAGTATATTCGTGATTTTTTGTATTGAAATCGGAGGGGGCCAAATTAGCGAAATGGTACCTTTTCTTGGTAGAATACATAAATAAAATAGAAGTTATGTTTATTTTTTATTTTGATTATTTTTACCGTAAACTGTGTTGAATTACGAAAATTTTGACCTAGTTATTTTTGTCGATATCATTATTCCACTTGACGTCAGATTTTTTTTTCATTTTTTTCACCTTTTATTTTATGGCTCGTCGAAATATAAGAATAAAATTCTCAAAAAATTCACAGATGCTCCGTTTGACATAGTCAACAATATAAAAAAAATTACGCGAAAATTGGAGTCGGTCGGGTTTTTTTTTGTGCGAAATCCCGTGGAATGACCCATATGTACGTTTTAGCATGTATTGATGGCTACCTCGACATTTGCTGCACGAGCGAAGTGAGTGCTGCTGGTCGGGGGGGCAGGCATTAAATACATCGACAAAAAGAAGTATAATCACACATTTTCAAAAGAAATAATTTTACGTCGATAGAGAACTTTTATGTTCTTCTTGCCATTTTTTATAAGTCTCGTAGACTATGTTTTGGTAACGTTTCTGTTTGTACTATTAATTGCATTTCGGCATCAAAACCTTTGATAACCTCTTCCTCGTCCGTGGATTCGTCGAATGAATCCATTTCGTTCATTCGTGATTTTTATTTATTAATCTTTAGTCAATATTACTTTGTACATTATATTAACTAACAGCCAAATACACAAATTAAATCCGAGCGAGTTTTGAGGCTATATGATTCTGGCTGGCGGCAGCAACGAGTCTCATGTATTGAGTAACGATGCGGCCGAGTAAGTTTTTGCTCCCACTGTTACAGAGGGCGCGAGTGTAGTTCTATCAATGCTTAAAGTTAGACTTTCTGCTTTACAATCGATGCAGGAGGAACGTACTTTCGACCGAGATATGAAGAAAACACATTTAATTACAAATGTTATCGTTTGATAAATTTTATATTTCGAGGGATTAAAAAAATATGCATATTGTTGTCTGTGTTTGATTTGAATTACGCGGGCTTTCCGTCTGCCGCTTGTGCTACTCTAGAAGGAATACGGTTGCCAGATTTCTAAGGAGCCATCATTTTTTCGACGATTTGTCTAATATTTCTCGCGATTTCTCTACCATTTTCGTTATAACCGTGAATGTTTTTGCATAATAAGGATCCGCATACTCTACTGTATGCAATATGTATTTTTCATAACGCTATCATTAATCGCACCGAAGATAAAAATACGAAAATGTGAGCGTTTTCCTCACGATCGGAGTGACTTACGCATTTAATATCTCGAAAAAGAAGATTGTAATCGGGTTCAATCTTTTTCAAGGCAATGCAGAAACGTTCAATCTACAAACTGTATAAATTTCAGAAACCTGAAATTATTTTGAAAAACGAGGTCAACAACCTTAAAAATGTGTCAGAAAAAAGAACAAGGTAAACAGTAGACTTGGTTTATTACCATATGAAAAATTACAAGGCTCAATCTACAGTTTATTTTTTTACTTTTTACCTCTTCACGCGTACGTCGCAATTATTCCGCGAGACTTGCGAGGACTTGACGCTCCTCGCCATTCAGGTGTTGAACGAACGCGGGAAAGCAATGATGCGACGCAAAATTTGTCACGAAATCACGCAGGTACTGGTTCAAGTTTAAATGATAGATTGAGTCTTGCAGCAGATCCGGGTCCTCCTCTTTTTCTTCATCTTGATTTTCGATTCCTGAAGAAACAATGTTTGTGGGAATTACTGTGTATGAAACGTCAGATAAATAGACTATTTTTCATTTTTTTTAATCAGGAGGTTCTCCGCTATTCGTTACGTGCACGAAGGCAAAGTGGTGTCTCGAAATCTCGAATTCAACTCGTTGTGTTAAATGTATTTTACTCGAGAAAAATATTTTAAAAATCAAATACGAAGGTCAGTCCTAACCACGAATATTCGCGTTAGAATTGGATCAAAACCTTTTATAGTTTTTACACAAGAATTGTTTAAACAAATGTGGATTAACGTTTGATAATCCATTCTTTAAAATTTGGGAAAAAGAAATAAAATGAAGGTTGATAACGAAATCGATACCAAAAGTACCAAAACTCGCCACCATACACAGAGCGATAAGGTAGTTCTGTCGGTACGCCTTAGTCATAAATCTCAGAGTCTATATGACATTAAAAAATAATCATACGCATCACTTTGACTGCCTCAATAATAATATAAAAAATAATCGAGAATCCTTCGAAATTGTCGTAATCAAATTAAAACGATTATTTGTAAATAGTTGATATGTTTAGTGCGGATTTGACTTCATTTTTACGATAATTAGGTTAGGAAACGTCATTTGGCCCGGTATCGTGCACTTTGACCTTGGTTCAATTAAACATTATTCCGGAGACTTCACCTTTTTTCATGATGCATCAATTCCTGAATGATTTGCGAATCCGCAGTACTTTTTATTTTTTCTCTATCTTTGATCTAAGTATGTCAATTTTCGATTTAAAGATCAATTTTTCCAGCCCTCCCGTGAGCGCCGTGTAAAAAGATCGATTTTCAAGTTTTAATTGTTCATTCAATTACTCGGTAAAAGCCTTCAAAATTTTGTGCAAGTAAAATTGAATAGCTAAATTACAACATGTCAAAAATTCATGCATATGAGTTTGGATTGCCTTCGCGACAGAACTACCTTAAATGTATTTTACTCGAGAAAAATATTTTAAAAATCAAATACGAAGATCAGTCCTTACCACGAATATTTGCGTTAAAATTGGGTCAAAACCTTTTATAGTTTTTACACAAAAAATGTTTAAACAAATGTGGATTAACGTTTGATAATCCATTCTTTAAAATTTGGGAAAAAGAAATAAAATGAAGGTTGATAACGAAATCGATACCAAAAGTACCAAAAATCGCCACCATACACAGAGCGATAAGGTAGTTCTGTCGGTACGCCTTAGTCATAAATCTCAGAGTCTATATGTCATTAAAAAATAATCATACGCATCGTTTTGACTGCCTCAATAATAATATAAAAAATAATCGAGAATCCTTCGAAATTGTCGTAATCAAATTAAAACGATTATTTGTAAATAGTTGATATGTTTAGTGCGGATTTAACTTCATTTTTACGATAATTAGGTTAGGAAATGTCATTTGGCCCGGTATCGTGCACTTTGAACTTGGTTCAATTAAACATTATTCCGGAGACTTCACCTTTTTTCATGATGCATCAATTCCTGAATGATTTGCGAATCCGTAGTACTTTTTATTTTTTCTCTATCTTTGATCTAAGTATGTCAATTTTCGATTTAAAGATCAATTTTTCCAGCCCTCCCGTGAGCGCCGTGTAAAAAGATCGATTTTCAAGTTTTAATTGTTCATTCAAATACTCGGTAAAAGCCTTCAAAATTTTGTGCAAGTAAAATTGAATAGCTAAATTACAACATGTCAAAAATTCATGCATATGAGTTTGGATTGCCTTCGCGACAGAACTACCTTAAATGTATTTTACTCGAGAAAAATATTTTAAAAATCAAATACGAAGATCAGTCCTTACCACGAATATTTGCGTTAAAATTGGGTCAAAACCATTTATAGTTTTTACACAAAAATTGTTTAAACAAATGTGGATTAACGTTTGATAATCCATTCTTTAAAATTTGGGAAAAAGAAATAAAATGAAGGTTGATAACGAAATCGATACCGAAAGTACCAAAACTCGCCACCATACACAGAGCGATTAAGGTAGTTCTGTCGGTACGCCGGAGTCATAAATCTCAGAGTCTATATGACATTAAAAAATAATCATACGCATCACTTTGACTGCCTCAATAATAATATAAAAAATAATCGAGAATCCTTCGAAATAGTCGTAATCAAATTAAAACGATTATTTGTAAATAGTTGATATGTTTAGTGCGGATTTGACTTCATTTTTACAATAATTAGGTTAGGAAACGTCATTTGGTTCGGTATCGTGCACTTTGACCTTGGTTCAATTAAACATTATTCCGGAGACTTCACCTTTTTTCATGATGCATCAATTCCTGAATGATTTGCGAATCCGCAGTACTTTTTATTTTTTCTCTATCTTTGATCTAAGTATGTCAATTTTCGATTTAAAGATCAATTTTTCCAGCCCTCCCGTGAGCGCCGTGTAAAAAGATCGATTTTCAAGTTTTAATTGTTCATTCAAATACTCGGTAAAAGCCTTCAAAATTTTGTGCAAGTAAAACTGAATAGCTAAATTACAACATGTCAAAAATTCATGCATATGAGTTTGGATTGCCTTCGCGACAGAACTACCTTAAATGTATTTTACTCGAGAAAAATATTTTAAAAATCAAATACGAAGATCAGTCCTTACCACGAATATTTGCGTTAAAATTGGGTCAAAACCATTTATAGTTTTTACACAAAAATTGTTTAAACAAATGTGGATTAACGTTTGATAATCCATTCTTTAAAATTTGGGAAAAAGAAATAAAATGAAGGTTGATAACGAAATCGATACCAAAAGTACCAAAATTCGCCACCATACACAGAGCGATTAAGGTAGTTCTGTCGGTACGCCTTAGTCATAAATCTCAGAGTCTATATGACATTAAAAAATAATCATACGCATCGTTTTGACTGCCTCAATAATAATATAAAAAATAATCGAGAATCCTTCGAAATAGTCGTAATCAAATTAAAACGATTATTTGTAAATAGTTGATATGTTTAGTGCGGATTTGACTTCATTTTTACGATAATTAGGTTAGGAAACATCATTTGGCCCGGTATCGTGCACTTTGAACTTGGTTCAATTAAACATTATTCCGGAGACTTCACCTTTTTTCATGATGCATCAATTCCTGAATGATTTGCGAATCCGCAGTACTTTTTATTTTTTCTCTATCTTTGATCTAAGTATGTCAATTTTCGATTGAAAGATCAATTTTTCCAGCCCTCCCGTGAGCGCCGTGTAAAAAGATCGATTTTCAAGTTTTAATTGTTCATTCAAATACTCGGTAAAAACCTTCAAAATTTTGTGCAAGTAAAATTGAATAGCTAAATTACAACATGTCAAAAATTCATGCATATGAGTTTGGATTGCCTTCACGACACAACTACCTTAACATACGTATTCAACTGAGAGCGCCCTCTTGGTGTCGAAACGTCGCGATGGTTGAAACACTTTTTATATGGGCTTGGAGCAATAAACTTTATAAACTCTATGATTTATTTTATATGCGCGAATCAGAATATTAATAATAAATTGTTCTTCGTAAGGTAAGTGCAGCATTAACTTCAACAATAGAAAATAACTCGTGTCTTACTCATTTTTGCCTTTGGTTTTAGGTCAGTTATCTATGTGGGGGAGTTTTTTTGCTGGAAACCAATAATATTTTGTGTAAAAAGTAGACTGGAATCTTTAGTAAACCCGTATTTGAAAATGAAAGAGTATTATAATTTTTCTGTAAATATAAAATGTTGTTTTCTATTAGTCAATTACAGTACAATCGTAAGTCGTCACGATTGTTATTAGTCTCGTTTTAAAAAAAGTCCCTCCAATAAAGTAAAATTTCAGGATGAGTGACGTGTATTGGCTTAAGGTAGTTCTGTCGTGAAGGCAATCCAAACTCATATGCATGAATTTTTGACATGTTGTAATTTAGCTATTCAATTTTACTTGCACAAAATCTTGAAGCCTTTAACCGAGTATTTGAATGAACAATTAAAACTTGAAAATCGGTCTTTTTACACGGCGCTAACGGGAGGGCTGGAAAAATTGATCTGTAAATCGAAAATTAACATACTTTGATCAAAGATAGAGAAAAAATAAACAGTACTACAGATTCGCGAATCATTCAGAAATTGATGGATCATGAAAAAAGGTGACGTCTCCGGAATAATGTTTAATTGAACCAAGATCAAAGTGCACGACACCGGGCCAAATGACGTTTCCTAACCTAATTATCGTAAAAATTAAGTATTTGAAAATGAAAGAGTATTATAATTTCTCTGTAAATGGAAAATATTGTTTTCTATTAGTCAATTACAGTACAATCGTAAGTCGTCACGATTGTTATTAGTCTCGTTTTAAAAAAAGTCCCTCCAATAAAGTAAAATTTCAGGATGAGTAACTTGTATTGGCTTAAGGTAGTTCTGTCGTGAAGGCAATCCAAACTCATATGCATGAATTTTTGACATGTTGTAATTTAGCTATTCAATTTTACTTGCACAAAATCTTGAAGCCTTTAACCGAGTATTTGAATGAACAATTAAAACTTGAAAATCGGTCTTTTTACACGGCGCTAACGGGAGGGCTGGAAAAATTGATCTTTAAATCGAAAATTAACATACTTTGATCAAAGATAGAGAAAAAATAAACAGTACTACAGATTCGCAAATCATTCAGAAATTGATGGATCATGAAAAAAGGTGACGTCTCCGGAATAATGTTTAATTGAACCAAGACCAAAGTGCACGATACCGGGCCAAATGACGTTTCCTAACCTAATTATCGTAAAAATTAAGTCAAATCCGCACTAAACATATCAACTATTGACAAATAATCGTTTTAATTTGATTACGACAATTTCGAAGGATTCTCGATTATTTTTTATATTATTATTGAGGCATTCAAAGTGATGCGTATGATTATTTTTTAATGTCATATTGGCTTCGTGCGTGACCTTCATTCGCGGCCATTTTAGACAGCCAGCGTTCGAAGCGGCAAAATTGTGCAACAGTGGATAAAAAATGATCACAGTAAAGCATACTAGCGTACGTTAATTAACGATATTATTTATATTTCTTTAATAAATCGACACTATGAGTACGCCAAAAGGGAAGGCCTCAATGCCGTGTTGCGTTGTGAATTGTAAAAACACCTCTGTAAATTCACCGGGTGTACATTTCTACAGTTTCCCTACAGGAAAGATTCAAGTTTTCAAGCAGAAAAGGCGCGAGGACTGGATTGCCTCCGTTGAACGAAAAAAAAAGTTTCAGAGTTACTGTACGAACTAAATATTCTCTAATCAATAAGAAGTTATAGACTACAATACTGTTACTACGATTGAAACTTTACAATTCTTACTTCCAACTTCACCTTGTACGATGTAGTAGTGGAAGTGTCACTGACGTTTGGCAAATAACGCTGCACTTTATTAAGATACGTTTGTCTGAATCTGTTAACTCCTCCACTCGACGCACATGGCATACAGATAACGCCTTTCCTTTTATAATACCTTGTGGATTAAAATCAATTGCATGCGTTATCGCCTTGAATCCCGTTCTGATTATCAATTCCATGTTTCAATGCCGTTTTAATTCTGCTGTCAGCTGTCATAAACATAAACACCGGCGAAAAGTGCAGACGACACCGGGAACACGAAAATTTATATACCCTTTTTACGAAATAAATCGAATAACAAAAAGCTATTACCATAACCAAAATTACATAAAAATAAATTAAACAACCTATTTTTTATTTATAACAATACTTTTCAATTCTTCATTTAGTATAATCGGAAAATCGTCTGTAAACTATATTCTACCATAAGAATCAATGCTTTTTTTATATCAACTGTTGCCGGGGTGTGCCACAAGCGGCGCTGGCATCTTAACGCACTAAGCCAATAGACTCTGAGATTTATGACTCCGGCGTACCGACAGAACTACCTTAAGGAGGATCGGTGGCCACTCCCAAAATCAAATCAGAGATAAATTTTCGCGATCGATTCTTTAAAGTTTAATGCATTAAATAATAACAGTGGAGGGTGATTTGTATTGAAGCATGTAGACTTAATCCAGAGAAAGATTAATAATCACGGATTTGCATAAATATTAACTGATTAACGTTTCTTTTCAGTGTGATATACTTTCGTTCCGTTTTTTCCAAGTATTATCTTTAATTCTTTGCCGATTTTTATGAACGATAGCTCATTGTTTTTCTTTAAAGATATTCTACGAATTGACCTCCTAGATATTTCATAGTGTTCATCGTTTTGTAATCATAGCCTGTTGTTTATGACAGTATTTTAATTTCTGTTAAACAACAGTCTAGAATTATTAAACAATTAACACTATGAAATATCTAGGCGGTCAATTCGTAGAGTATCTTTTAAGGTAGAGAATGAGCTGTCACTCATTCAAATCGGTCAAGAATTACAGATTATACTTGAAAAAAACTGAACGAAAATGTATCCCATTGAAAAGAAACGTTAATCAGTTAATATTTATGCAAATCCGTCACTATTAATTTTTCTCTGGATTAAGTCTACATGCTTCAATACAAATCACCCTCCACAGATATTATTTAATGCATTAAACTTTAAAGAATCGATTACAAAAATTTATCTCTGATTTGACTTTGACAGTCGTCACCGATCGTCCTTAATTGGCACGGAGTGAATATGTTTTTTAGACAGACTAAATAACTGTGAACTTACGTAGCAAATCAGAACCGTCACCCGGGTCTAATATCCGATCGTCATCTTCACAGTCGTTACCGTCGTCATTGGAGTCTTCGCTGTCATCGCCCGAGTTCTGCGTTATACAAATAACTCAATTTAATCGACAAACTCATACAAAATTTATGAGAAATCGTGAATTACGCACCTCGCTGCAATTTGTGATTTCGATGTCAATAGACAGCTCATTGATAATTAGCTTGAGAATTTTCACGAGTACGGGAATAGACGTCCATTGACAAGGCTGTGCCAGAGTTTTGCTTCTTGTTCTTCTCCCTCCTCTGTCGTTCTCTACAGAATTGTGAGCACGATTAAATGTCAGGAAAAAAAACTTGCATATTGCTTCCCCATTTTTTGTTTCACTTTTTACAAATCTCTTTCTCAAGGAGGATGCTTTGTAAAAAGTTACAAAATACTGAGGAAGCCATATGGTTTTACTTAGCATTCTTGTTTAAAATAAATTTGAAAAACTGCAAGTTTAGCGAAATTTTAGTCGTCAAGAAATAGCAACGAAAAATTCAAGTGTCTATATAATCAGAACCCTTCTACCGATCTCCACTAAATTAAGCATCTGTCTGGCATCATTGAATATACAATACCAGTAAAATAAAATATTTAAGATCGCGAAAGTGAACGGAATAACATTAATTTTTCGAAAATTTCAAAACTCCATAAGATCTGAAGCGTTTTTCCGATTTCGGCCAAATTCAAACCCAAACACGAAAATGCGTCTGCACTTATGAGAAACTATTTTGCGGAAAATAGCAAATTTTCCGAAGGCCAGAGCATTCACGCCTTTTTTAAATTAATAAAGCTTTATAGATTTATCAATAAAATCACAATTGCTACATAAATTTCGTAAAAATTTGCAACAATGAAATTTTAGCTCAATCGGTTGAACGGTTCTCGAGTTAATTTTATGGAAATTAACTCGATAGAGAAAGCAAAAAGTAAAGAAAAGGAACACAAAGCTGGCGCGTCTCGGTTGCGCTCACCTGCTAACACTTCCTCACCCTTAACGGTAATATCATTGAGTCTCGAGTCGTCGTTGGTAACACCATGTTCGAGTATTTTGGACAATGCAACTGTGCTAACTTTTCTGTCATAAGCGCCAAAAAATAGATGCTGTCTGCTGACCCATTCGGTCAGTACAAAAGCAAGTGCGCTCTCGCCTGTGGGTCCGGGTACGGTCGATAGAAAATTTAGCACCGCCTCGAACTCGGTGTTTATCAGATGCGCGTAAATCATCAACAGGCTCTGCATAACTGTTAACGTTTCTGCCTGTTGCATTTTACTGAGAACAGCTTTTAGCACAAGATCCAAATGCTCGCCCAAACTGCTCCCGACCTTTCTTATTAGAGTTGTGACCAGTCGACCGACGAACGTAGCAGTAAATTCACTTGACTACAAAATATGTAACAATTTTTTGTTTGTTTTTAAATAAATATAAAACAATAGCGCGACTCGAAAAAAAAAACGCGAGAAATATTGAATCGCCTCTTGTGAGTAGTGTTGCATTATGAGACGAGCATTAATCTGTCTCATTCGATTTGACCATAACGATCGATCACTTCAGACAAGTGAGATTCTCGGTCTTTCGTTTGTTTTAATCGTCTTGTCTCATCTCGATTTTACAATCATGAACGAGCGAGTTTGACACCTGTCGAAAAATTCGTGAACGTCTATTGAAGTTATCAGAATTTAATACAAAAATTAAGCTTGAAGCACAATTGAGAACCCATGTCCAATAATGGATTTTCCGCCGGCGCTTGCCGACACAAGCTCTAGGAAAAGAACACACGAATTTGCGTATGAAGCGCGCTGTTAATACCCACATTCATATATTGTGTGATGGCATACACCTTTTTATTACAAAATCCATCAATATTGACAACTAATGTCTTCAAAACTACTTTTTAATACCCGTGAACATTTTAGTAATTTTAGTCAGCTTAAAAACACAATTTTTAAACATTACGTGTTCACCTACAGGACCTATGGAATATCCTCAACCATTGCACTAATCGCGTTAGGATCACCTTATAAGTAACTATGCATTTTCAAATTCTTACGCACAAGCTGTTCTTCAAGAATATTTACATGAAAACAACTTCTAGCTGTGATTTTAGTAAATAATTGTTTGAAAAGTTTAAGCATTTAGCACAATTGCAGTTGGGAAAACATGAGGCACGCTGGACATTTTACGATACAATTTTATGTTTTGTTTTATATAACTTAATCTTGCGCCTTAATCACGCAATTGTCGAATTGTCTATTGAAGTTATCAGAATTTAATACAAAAATTAAGCTTGAAGCACAATTGAGAACCCATGTCCAATAATGGATTTTCCGCCGGCGCTTGCCGACACAAGCTCTAGGAAAAGAACACACGAATGTGCGTTGAAGCGCGCTGCTAATACCCACATTCATATATTGTGTGATGGCATACACCTTTTTATTACAAAATTCATCAATATTGACAACTAATGTCTTCAAAACTACTTTTTAACACCCGTGAAAATTTTAGTAATTTTAGTCAGCTTAAAAACATAATTTTTAAATATTGCGTGTTAACCTACAGGACCTATGGAATATCCTCAACCTTTGCGCTAATCGCGTTAGGATCACCTTATAAGTAACTATGCATTTTCAAATTCTTACGCACAAGCTGTTCTTCAAGAATATTTACATGAAAACAACTTCTAGCTGTGATTTTAGTAAATAATTGTTTGAAAAGTTTAAGCATTTAACACAATTGCAGTTGGGAAAACATGAGGCACGCTGGACATTTTACGATACATTTTTATGTTTTGTTTTATATAACTTAATCTCGCGCCTTAATCACACAATTGTCGATTTGTCTATTGAAGTTATCAGAATCTAATACAAAAATTAAGCTTGAAGCACAATTGAGAACCCATGTCCAATAATGGATTTTGCGCCGGCGCTTGCCGACACAAGCTCTAGGCAAAGAACACACGAATGTGCGTATGAAGCGCGCTGCTAATACCCACATTCATACATTGTGTGATGGCATACACCTTTTTATTACAAAATCCATCAATATTGACAACTAATGTCTTCAAAACTACTTTTTAACACCCGTGAACATTTTAGTAATTTTAGTCAGCTTAAAAACACAATTTTTAAATATTGCCTGTCCACCTACAGGACCTATGGAATATCCTCAACCATTGCACTAATCGTGTTAGTATCACCTTATAAGTAACTATGTATTTTCAAATTCTTACGCACAAGCTGTTCTTCAAGAATATTTACATGAAAACAACTTCTAGCTGTGATTTTAGTAAATAATTGTTTGAAAAGTTTAAGCATTTAACACAATTGCAGTTGGGAAAACATGAGGCAAGCTGGACATTTTACGATACATTTTTATGTTTTGTTTTATATAACTTAATCTCGCGCCTTAATCACGCAATTGTCGAATTGTCTATTGAAGTTACCAGAATTTAATACAAAAATTAAGCTTGAAGCACAATTGAGAACCCATGTCCAATAATGGATCTTCCACCTGCGCCTGCCGACACAAGCTCTAGGAAAAGAACACACGAATGTGCGTATGAAGCGCGCTGCTAATACCCACATTCATATATTGTGTGATGACATACACCTTTTTATTACAAAATCCATCAATATTGACAACTAATGTCTTCAAAACTACTTTTTAACACCCGTGAACATTTTAGTAATTTTAGTCAGCTTAAAAACACAATTTTTAAATATTGCGTGTTAACCTACAGGACCTATGGAATATCCTCAACCTTTGCGCTAATCGCGTTAGGATCACCTTATAAGTAACTATGCATTTTCAAATTCTTACGCACAAGCTGTTCTTCAAGAATATTTACATGAAAACAACTTCTAGCTGTGATTTTAATAAATAATTGTTTGAAAAGTTTAAGCATTTAACACAATTGCAGTTGGGAAAACATGAGGCACGCTGGACATTTTACGATACATTTTTGTGTTTTGTTTTATATAACTTAATCTTGCGCCTTAATCACGCAATTGTCGAATTGTCTATTGAAGTTATCAGAATTTAATACAAAAATTAAGCTTGAAGCACAATTGAGAACCCATGTCCAATAATGGATTTTCCGCCGGCGCTTGCCGACACAAGCTCTAGGAAAAGAACACACGAATGTGCGTATGAAGCGCGCTGCTAATACCCACATTCATATATTGTGTGATGGCATACACCTTTTTATTACAAAATTCATCAATATTGACAACTAATGTCTTCAAAACTACTTTTTAACACCCGTGAACATTTTAGTAATTTTAGTCAGCTTAAAAACACAATTTTTAAACATTGCGTGTTCACCTACAGGACCTATGGAATATCCTCAACCATTGCACTAATCGCGTTAGGATCACCTTATAAGTAACTATGCATTTTCAAATTCTTACGCACAAGCTGTTTTTCAAGAATATTTACATGAAAACAACTTCTAGCTGTGATTTTAGTAAATAATTGTTTGAAAAGTTTAAGCATTTAACACAATTGCAGTTGGGAAAACATGAGGCAAGCTGGACATTTTACGATACAATTTTATGTTTTGTTTTATATAACTTAATCTTGCGCCTTAATCACGCAATTGTCGAATTGTCTATTGAAGTTATCAGAATTTAATACAAAAATTAAGCTTGAAGCACAATTGAGAACCCATGTCCAATAATGGATCTTCCGCCTGCGCCTGCCGACACACGCTCTAGGAAAAGAACACACGAATGTGCGTATGAAGCGCGCTGCTAATACCCACATTCATATATTGTGTGATGGCATACACCTTTTTATTACAAAATTCATCAATATTGACAACTAATGTCTTCAAAACTACTTTTTAACACCCGTGAACATTTTAGTAATTTTAGTCAGCTTAAAAACACAATTTTTAAATATTGCGTGTTCATCTACAGGACCTATGGAATATCCTCAACCATTGCACTAATCGCGTTAGGATCACCTTATAAAGTAACTATGTATTTTCAAATTCTTACGCACAAGCTGTTCTTCAAGAATATTTACATGAAAACAACTTCTAGCTGTGATTTTAGTAAATAATTGTTTGAAAAGTTTAAGCATTTAACACAATTGCAGTTGGGAAAACATGAGGCACGCTGGACATTTTACGATACATTTTTAGGTTTTGTTTTATATAACTTAATCTTGCGCCTTAATCACGCAATTGTCGAATTGTCTATTGAAGTTATCAGAATTTAGTACAAAAATTAAGCTTGAAGCACAATTGAGAACCCATGTCCAATAATGGATTTTCCGCCGGCCCCTGCCGACACAACCTCTAGGAAAAGAACACACGAATGTGCTTATAAAGCGCGCTGTTAATACCCACATTCATATATTGTGTGATGGCATACACCTTTTTATTACAAAATCCATCAATATTGACAACTAATGTCTTCAAAACTACTTTTTAACACCCGTGAACATTTTAGTAATTTTAGTCAGCTTAAAAACACAATTTTTAAATATTGCGTGTTCACCTACAGGACCTATGGAATATCCTCAACCATTGCACTAATCGCGTTAGGATCACCTTATAAGTAACTATGCATTTTCAAATTCTTACGCACAAGCTGTTCTTCAAGAATATTTACATGAAAACAACTTTTAGCTGTGATTTTAGTAAATAATTGTTTGAAAAGTTTAAGCATTTAACACAATTGCAGTTGGAAAAACATGAGGCAAGCTGGACATTTTACGATACAATTTTATGTTTTGTTTTATATAACTTAATCTTGCGCCTTAA
This sequence comes from Ephialtes manifestator, assembly GCA_963970395.1. Lineage (NCBI taxonomy): Eukaryota > Metazoa > Arthropoda > Insecta > Hymenoptera > Ichneumonidae > Ephialtes > Ephialtes manifestator. Next base: position 24,831,450 of record OZ019980.1, read on the forward strand.
TCACGCAATTGACGAATTGTCTATTGAAGTTATCAGAATTTAATACAAAAATTAAGCTTGAAGCACAATCGAGAACCCATGTCCTATAATGGATTTTCCGCCGGCGCTTGCCGACACAAGCTCTAGGAAAAGAACACAAGAATGTGCGTATGAAGCGCGCTGTTAATACCCACATTCATATATTGTGTGATGGCATACACCTTTTTATTACAAAATCCATCAATATTGACAACTAATGTCTTCAAAACTACTTTTTAACACCCGTGAAAATTTTAGTAATTTTAGTCAGCTTAAAAACACAATTTTTAAATATTGCGTGTTCACCTACAGGACCTATGGAATATCCTCAACCATTGCACTAATCGCGTTAGGATCACCTTATAAGTAACTATGCATTTTCAAATTCTTACGCACAAGCTGTTCTTCAAGAATATTTACATGAAAACAACTTCTAGCTGTGGTTTTAGTAAATAATTGTTTGAAAAGTTTAAGCATTTAACACAATTGCATTTGGGAAAACATGAGGCACGCTGGACATTTTGCGATACAATTTTATGTTTTGTTTTATATAACTTAATCTTGCGCCTTAATCACGCAATTGTCGAATTGTCTATTGAAGTTATCAGAATTTAATACAAAAATTAAGCTTGAAGCACAATTGAGAACCCATGCCCAATAATGGATCTTCCGCCTGCGCCTGCCGACACAAGCTCTAGGAAAAAAACACACGAATGTGCGTATGAAGCGCACTGCTAATACCCACATTCATATATTGTGTGATGGCATACACCTTTTTATTACAAAATCCATCAATATTGACAACTAATGTCTTCAAAACTACTTTTTAACACCCGTGAACATTTTAGTAATTTTAGTCAGCTTAAAAACACAATTTTTAAATATTGCGTGTTCACCTACATGACCTATGGAATATCCTCAACCATTGCACTAATCGCGTTAGGATCACCTTATAAGTAACTATGCATTTTCAAATTTTTACGCACAAGCTGTTCTTCAAGAATATTTACATGAAAACAACTTCTAGCTGTGATTTTAGTAAATAATTGTTTGAAAAGTTTAAGCATTTAAGGGAAGGGAGTCAGGTCAAAAAAATTGATTTTGGTAATTCAATATCATCAAAATCCTATTGCATATAAAAATGCCCAACGCACTATATTGTTGGTACTCGATTAAAGGATTTTTTACTGTCGTCTGACTTGCATATGCTTTTAAATATTATCTTAAGCAAAGATCTTAGGTTTTCCATTCTGCACATGATTCAGATCGACCTACTAGGCAGATTGGAATGGCTGACGTCTCATTTTCTTCTTCATGAACAGGTACACCGGCTAAATGGAGCAAATGTTAATAAAATGTAATATTTTTTAAGTAACATAATTATTAATAAATAAATTTTATGCTATTTTCTAAATCAGTGATTAACTTTGCTTTCAGAATGAAAAAAAATAGTTTACTCCATTTAGCCGGTGTATCTTTTCATGAAGAAGACAATGAGACATCAATGATTCCAATCTGCCTATTAGTTTGATCTGAATCATGCGCAGAATGGAAAACCTAAGAACTTTGCTTAAGATAATATTGGAAAGCATATGCAAGTCAGACGACAGTCAAAAATTCTTTCATCGAGCACCAACAATATAGTGCATTGGGCATTTTTATATGCAATAGGATTTGAATGATATTGAATTTCCAAAATCAATTTTTTTTACCTGACTCCCTCCCCTTAACACAATTGCAGTTGGGAAAACACGAGGCACGCTGGACATTTTACGATATATTTTTGTGTTTTGTTTTATATAACTTAATCTCGCGCCTCGATCGGGCTACGAGAATTTCGGTTTGACAGCACGATACGAGAGGATTCGAACGATTGACGTTTCGAGAGGAGTTCTGCTATTCATTTATTCCTCGGATCGTCTCGCTCAAATGCAACACTACTTGTGAGCCAATAAAATAACATACCCTGGGATTAAGAAGCTGGGCAACTATCTGTAATATGTATTGCAAACCAGTGCATCCGTCGTTGTCTCGATGTTCCGTTACCTGACGTGCCGCAACCGACAGATACGTGCGGATTACTTCACCGCCCGACTGAAGAATAGCATTGTCGTCGGAATTGAGAATACAGTGACAAGCAACGGGAAATGCATTTTCCACCAGACCACTGCTCAGAGGTTTCGGAGAATATTGCACGAGAACCTGCAAAACATCTAGAGCCACACTTCTTGTGCCCTCTGATGTAATAAACTCGTTATTTGTTATTATTTATTACAGAGTTTGTACTTTTGAGCACATACCGTCTTTCAGCTTGTCCATCGGATTATAAGCCATCATGCTTATCAATGTTGGAACAAGTCGGGTCTGCAGAGGACCAATACATTGCGGATTTTCCGTCAAGGCTTTCAATATATCATGGCACAACGCAAGAATCTCTGGATCACTGTGAAACTTGAGGAAAACTGCTATCGTGAATGGACATATCTTGTTCTCGATGCTTGCCGTAAAAGTTTTGTCGATCTGTACCGAAAAGATGTAAATACACACAAGTAGATCAATTGGTTACGGCGATTGATACTTGAAACATCTATTAACATCAAAGTCTGAGACTCCAATTTTTTGGGCTGCAAAGCTTTCCTTTTTTTAACATACATTGTATGTAATGAAAAAGTAAAAACGATGGTATTGTAGGATAATTGAGAAAATTACCGTAACCAATACGGCGAAACTTTCCATTACAAGTGTAAGAATTTGGGTGTCCGGTTGACTTGTTAGACTAAAAATTCCCTGGAATATAGCAGGCAAATGATTGCGCAGTATGTTCTCGATAGTCGGATTTCCGGCGATCGATGCCTCGCAGAACCAGTACACAGCCTTAACCGCGCTAATGCGAATACACGGAGGTTGATTTTCCTGCAAACCGTTGACCGTAGCCTCAAGGAATCGTAAGGACATTTCCAATGGAAGTTTTCTGGCATATCGGCCACCGACACACAAACAACGGCCCAAAAGAAACGGATGTGCTCCTGAAAATAAAGATATTTCGAGGCTATTATGAAAGACATTTACTTAACTTGAAAAATGAAAGTGTATCAACTGATACCAGAATCATTGAGGGCCGTGAGAACGACGCTGTCGAGAAATCTCACAAGGTCGAAGCGCAACGTGCCAGCTTCCAACATTTCCATGACTTCGTCCTTAACAACGCACAACCCAAGGATCGATGATTCGTACATCTTCCACCAACTTTTAGCGATTATATCGCCACCCACTGGATTATTTCCCGGTGCAGTTCGCTGTCTACTCGTCTCTTCTATGTGCCGTGTAAGCATCTCGCAGAGTGCATTTATCGATGTCACCTCCGAATGAGAAACGAGTTCCTAAAAACCACAAGGTTTATTTGATACATTAGAATTTCGATTATCCAAATCGATTAGGGTCGAGACTAGTTCGCATCACGATTTATTCGGATAATAAAATTATATATGGGTCATTCCACGGGATTTCGCACAAAAAAAAACCCGACCGTCTCCAATTTTCGCCTAATTTTTTTATATTGTTGACTATGTGAAGCGGAGCATCTGTGAATTTTTTGAGAATTTTATTCTTATATTTCGACGAGCCATAAAATAAAAGGTGAAAAAAATGAAAAAAAATCTGACGTCAAGTGGAATAATGATATCGACAAAAATAACTAGGTCAAACATACAAACACAAACATTTTAAGCACAAGCCCAAGATGGAGAACGCATTTTACCCATTTTTAAAAAAAATATTTCGGGTAATTGATTTTTTTAATTTTCTTCCAATCTTCTGCGTATTTTTTGTATGTAATTGGTAATATTAAAAGGAGCTTATGTGATTTTTTTCATAATTTTATATGTAGATGTATTCGATTCATTAAATGTAATCGAATTACAAATTGTTTAAATTTTAAAAAAAGAAAGCGATCAGCTGATCGCTTTCTTACTCACTCAGTGGCCGCTCGAGCGCTGGCGTCGCGAGATTCGCCTGGGGTACGCCTGGGGCGTGCGATCAGCTGATCGTCTCGTTACGCACGCAGTGGCCGCTCGAGCGCTAGCGTCGCGAGATATGCCTGAGGCGTATAGTAATTTTGTTATTTTTTTAACTTAATCGGAGAGGTCCATATAAGTGAAATGGTACCTTTTTTTGTAAAAGACGCAACGAAAATACAATTTTAAAAATTTGTAATTCGATTACATTTAATGAATCGAATACATCTACATATAAAATTATGAAAAAAATCACATAAGCTCCTTTTAATATTACCAATTACATAAAAAAATATGCAGAAGATTGGAAGAAAATTAAAAAAATCAATTACCCGAAATATTTTTTTAAAAATGGGTAAAATGCGTTCTCCATCTTGGGCTTGTGCTTAAAATGTTTGGGACTCCATGCAGTATATTCGTGATTTTTTGTATTGAAATCGGAGGGGGCCAAATTAGCGAAATGGTACCTTTTCTTGGTAAAAGACATAAATAAAATAGAAGTTATGTTTATTTTTTATTTTGATTATTTTTACCGTAAACTGTGTTGAATTACGAAAATTTTGACCTAGTTATTTTTGTCGATATCATTATTCCACTTGACGTCAGATTTTTTTTTCATTTATTTCACCTTTTATTTTATGGCTCGTCGAAATATAAGAATAAAATTCTCAAAAAATTCACAGATGCTCCGTTTGACATAGTCAACGATACAAAAAAATTAGGCGAAAATTGGAGTCGGTCGGGTTTTTTTTTTGTGCGAAATCCCGTGGAATGACCCATATATAATTTCAAGCATATTATTTATTGAATGCTTCTTTTAAGGATTCTGTTTCATTTAAAAAAGTTAATTTTTTATTCGTATACTGCATGAAATCAACCGATGTGCAAGCGATGTAACCACGGCGACCGTTTTTTTTTTCATCGAAAAAAATTGTCTGACTTTTCCCTGACCAAAATTCCGACGATTTCTATTTTTAAGGTAGTTCTGTCGCGAAGGCAATCCAAACTCATGTGCATGAATTTTTGACATGTTGTAATTTAGCTATTCAATTTTACTTGCACAAAATCTTGAAGGCTTTTACCGAGTATTTGAATGAACAATTAAAACTTGAAAATCGATCTTTTTACACGGTGCTCACGGGAGGGCTGGAAAAATTGATCTTTAAATCGAAAATTAACATACTTAGATCAAAGATAGAGAAAAAATAAAAAGTACTACGGATTCGCAAATCATTCAAGAATTGATGCATCATGAAAAAAGGTGAAGTCTCCGGAATAATGTTTAATTGAACCAAGGTCAAAGTGCACGATACCGGGCCAAATGACGTTTCCTAACCTAATTATCGTAAAAATGAAGTCAAATTCGCACTAAACATATCAACTATTTACAAATAATCGTTTTAATTTGATTACGACAATTTCGAAGGATTCTCGATTATTGTTTATATTATTATTGAGGCAGTTAAAGTGATGCGTATGATTATTTTTTAATGTCATATAGACTCTGAGATTTATGACTCCGGCGTACCGACAGAACTACCTTAAACACTATTACAATAATTCATGTTATATTATACTTATTATAATAATATATAATATTTTTTAAAATTTTTTTCTTAAGTGCTTCGATACCGAGCAGAATCGTGTTAAAAAAATTCGGCTCAGGTATTGTCAAGCGGGTTCAATTGACAAATTATATTAAAATTGTAATTACAGTATTAAGGTTTATTTCTGTTTTTTTTTTCTTTGTTCATCATTTTTCTAATTTCTTTTTCAGGACTTCCTTTTATGCACTTTTTATCTTCTTATGGGAGATTTGACGCCAATTTACTTTTTCCCTAACTTTTCTACTAACTTGTGTAATATATAGACACACGATTTTCCGCACGGTTCGGATAATTTCGGCTAAAACAATACATAGAAAATAATGTTCATATCGAAGTGTTGGATATACTTACAGTCAATAATTCCTGAGCCGATATACGAACATTATAAGCAAAGCCCTGCTCGTCGTACTCTTCTACCAATTGGCTTGGATTTCTCGTCCACAGTTGAATCTGCTCTTCGGTTATTTGCATGAATATAACGAGATAATACATCGCTTCTTTAACAAGATTCTCGAGAAGGCTTGAAAATCGTTTGTCGTCGATTATTCGATGATCGATCAACGAATGAATAAACTCGAATGTTGCAATTATCAAATTATTCAATGCCACCGTTTCATCTAGAAATATATTATATATATAATTTATTTATTTAACTTCATTTTGTATTTATCTTCAAGGTAAGGATTTATCGTAGCAAACACCTCACCATCCAAATCTACTTGTTTCTCATTAATACGATGATCGCTGTCGACCGCGTCATCGGCATCGTGATCGTTATCGTAATTGCCATTCACAATTTCATCCTGATAGATTTTTGCGCTTTGCGTCATCGTCTCCCAAACAGGTGGTAATATTTGAGGCAAAAAATTCGTCATGTATTTCGGCAAATGCATCATCAAGCTATAGATCGCTTTGACGATATCGGTCTTTAGTGCATTGTCGCTTGTCGGACCGTTCGGAACACGTAAATATTGGACGAATTTTTCAACGAACATCGGTATCACCGGTTGCAGATATCGCTGAGTAAAACCTCTCTGATAATGTCCCGTGGAAGCGACCAGCGTCGCGATTGTTGAAAATATATCGACGGCTCTGCCTCGTGTTCCAATCGAGTAGCGCTGTAACATTAGAAAAAGTTTTTTTGTAACGCATGCACGAAAAGTACCAGGTTGTGTATGGGCCGGCTGTGACAGAAGATGGCGCTTTTCGAGAAAGCGTATCGAAAATACGATAACCGTATCGAAAATACCGTGCGCGCATGCGCACATCGGTTCTTTTCCTTCGTGTCACGGCCTGCCATACATAACCTGGCACTTCGTGCATTTGTTACAAAAAGTAGTATGCGATACTTGTACGTAAAAGCGGACTCCCGACGGCGGTTGTAAAGTGTCCGCACTCGTCTTCCCTCGCGCTACAAACAACACTCGGCTTCGCCTCGTGCCGTTGTAGCGCTCGGTTCGACTCGTGCAGCCACTTTCCAACCTTCGCCGAAAGTCCGCTTTTACGCACTAGTATCGCAAAGTACTATTATGTCAATGAGAAGCGTGACTTTCATCGATTACAGGTCCTCAATACCAATGTATATTAAATGACCAGAGCACAGGGGCGGCAACTTTCGTATGGTCAGTATGAAGTGCTCCACAGCTGAAATTCACTGGGTGTGGAGTTTGGATTTTTGTTTTTTTGTAATTTTATGTGATTTTTTTTCTCGAAATAACATTGTTTTCGCCTTCAACTGTGAAAAATTTGGTGGTTTTTGCCGAATAAGTTGATTTATGCCACTCCGTGCAAGAAATGCGTACTTCTCGCACTAGTGGCATAATAGTAGTTTTCGATACGAGTGCGCCGAAACAGTTTTTCAACGAAAAAGTTTCTCGCACGAGTTCCGAACAAAATTTTATGCTACCAGTGTGCGAAGTGCGTTTTCGCACACACGACGCGAAGCGGAGCGTGCGCGAAATCGTTCTTCGCGCACGGGTATGACATAAAGTTGTTTTTGTAACGCATGCATGAGAAGTGCTACTTCTCGTGCCTGCCGCGCGTGGCGTAAGTGGCGCTTTACGGCCATCGATGCTATTTTACTTCTCGCACGCACTTCTCGCACGGGAATCGCTTCTCACACGCACTTCTCATGCATTTGTTACAAAAAGTATTATGCGATACAGAGCGAGAGATCGATCATTATACGACGGTTGTGAAATTGATCGCAGTCGCCGCACTCGTACCACAGACAGTGATAATCGTGGGGCTCGTGCGATCAATTTCCCAACCAGCGTATAATGATCGCTTTCTCGCCCTTGTATCGCAAAGTACTAATACGAAACTCGTGCGAGAAAATTTTTCTGAACTCATGTGATTGCAACATTCGCCTTCCGCTCGTGTAGCAAACTCACACTCGTCAAAAAAAGTTTAATCGCACTCGTATCGTAATATACTATCACGAGAGCCAGAACTACCTCGCGTTCGTAAAGCTTCTAGCCGACGCGAGACAACGTCGTCACAGAGTCAGGGTTTTGCGAGTCCCGGTGAATATTATCGGAAAATATTTTTTCGAAATCGTTGATCAAGTTTTATCTTCTCTGAACAATCAATTTGAATCTGAGACAATGAAGCTGTTGAGTCAGTTTGAGGATTTTGTAGTTGGCAAGGATTATGAATCCGGCACAGTCACGGCCTTCTATAACAACGACTTCAACCATGAGCAATTAAAGTTGCATCGCGACATGTGCCCCAATATGAGATAAAAGAGCAAAAAGTCAGCGTCGGTACTCTCGGCGATGCAGTAAAGTTTTTGAAAGAGAATCCAACGATCAGCGATCTTCTGCCGGAATTCGCCAAACTTATCCGGATTTTACTAACGGTTTCTGCATCATCTTACACGGCGGAGCGATCGTTCTCGGAATTACGACGCTTGAAGGGTTCTAGGACTAAATCTCCCTAGAAAATATCTCTCCGGTCGAAATCTCCCCGGACAAAATCTCTCCGGCCAAAATCGATCTTAGACAAAATCTCCCCGGACAAAATCCCTCTTAAACAAAATCTCCCCGGACATAATCCCTCTTAGACAAAATCTCCCTGAACAAAATCCGTCTTAGACAAAATCCGCGCACGCAATATTCTCTCGGAAAAAAAATTCTCCAAAGGCCTAAAGAGCCTAAAGAACTACAACTAACCTAACGAACCTAAAGAACAAATATAAGGAAAATACCAAACTAATTAACTCCCTAAAGAAACGAACGCGAACCTAACTAACGCCCTAACGAACCTAAAGAACAAATATGAGAAAAATACCAAACTAATTAACTCTCTAAAGAAACAAACGCCAACCTAACACCCTAAAGAACCTAAAGAAGTCAGTATAAGTGGATGATTCGCGTGACAATTTGTCATTGTGATTATTTCTTATTGTGATATTTTGTCTCTGTGATTTTTTCTCATTGTGATATTTTGTCTTTGTGATTTTTTCTCATTGTGATATTTTGTTGTATGATCAAACGTCCGTGATATTTCGTCGTGTGATAATTTGACTGTTATATTATGTCGTGTCACCATATTATTCGTGTGGATAAACGGGTTCAAATCGGTGAATAAAATCTAAATTTTCGTCTGAGATTTTGCCGTTGAGAGATTTTATCCGGGGGATTTTGTCCGAGGAAATAGAGTCCGCATACCATGGAGCCTAGAGGTAAGGAGTACGAACTCGTATGGAAATCGCGGTTGAGAATCGTTCGCCAAACCGTGGAAAATTCTTTTGGCGGGAACCGAAGTGAAGTGAGCGACAAATTGGCGGGAACCGAAGTGAAGTAAGCGACAAGTTGGCGGAGACCGAAGTGAAGTGGTTATGTTGTTGAACGCAGCCCTGCGGTTTTTGACGACGACGCGTTGTTCCCGCTCAATAACGCTCTCAATAATCTGTATCAGAGATTGTTGTAATTGCGTCGTGCGTCAATTTTTTGTTAATTTTCCGCCATTCATATCATCGCCAATATGGCGTAACTTTGGGGTGCGTTCGCTTAATTTTTATCGGGGGCTAACTTCATCTCGGTTCCCGTTGATATTCAGTGGTGCTCAGTCCACTAAAATTTTACACAGTTTCGCGAACGTTTTTTCAGCCTGAGTTCGTACTCCTTACCTCTAGGCTCCATGCCGGATACCATGGAGCTTAAAATCGACGACATAGTCGATGAATTTAGCACATTTGCCCTAACAAAATACAAATCGTAAAAAAATCGTTGTCTTTTACCCCCACCTCCCGAATTTTTTTCAAAGCTCCAAAACTGACAAATCGGAAAGCTGCCGCGCCTGGACCAGCATATTTTTCTTGTTACTGCTGTAACGCTCGTTCCTCCATAAAATGTTGAGGTAAGTATCCAGCCTCGTTAAACATTTTATGTGTGGACTCAATACTCACGTCCTCGCTCTGGAATATTCTGTACATTTCCTCGAGTATAACCGGGCCGACATTTGGAAGTTGGCTATCCGTGAGATCTCGACTAAATTCGGTAAGAACCCTCATAGCGCCATCAACGGGAGATTCATCGTCGCTGCTGAGGCAACTCACCAAGATATTAAATAGACCAGGCCAATTTTCCGGCCAATCCCAGTGAGCTATCGCGGATATCGCGTATGCTACAGATGCGCGTACCTTAAATTATCGGTAATTATAATACATACATTGAATTAAGAGCATATGATACACGCTCAGTCGGGAATAAAAACTGATTTCCCTATTTTCTCCGTAACTGTTAATATTTCGGACAAAAACTAATAAGATTTTCTTAGCCAATAGATAGACGCATAAAAACCTAATTTGCTTGAGTCCGAAATATTAATAGTTGCGGAGAAAATAGAGAAATCGGTTTGTTACCGACTGTGTATGACATGCCCTTAAGGGGAAGCTGGAGTCGAGTGTAGAAGCATGTTTTTACCGACCGAAGTCGGTAAAAACAGGCTTTTTCGTAGTTTTGATTATTCTTCGTTAATACGCTACAGATATGCTTCAAATTATACAAGATTGTAGTATCAACATAAACAAGTGGACGTACATTCGAATATTGGGTGAATACGTACAATGAATGAAAATATTCGTATATTACTAAGCCTGCCAAAATCAAAATGGCCGTCAATGTTTGACAACACCACCTGTTTGGTGTGATATAAATGATTGTGGAATTCACATACATAAAAACGAAATGTACGTCCATTCTTTAGTGGTCTCTGAATATTCCACGAGCGTCGAAAAGTCAATTACACGAAAGGAATCTACGCAAAACCGAAACTACGATCACATAGTCTGTTTGCGATCCCCGCGATGATCCAGGCTTAGTAATATACGAATATTTTCATTTATTGTACGTATTCATCAAATATTCGAATGTACGTCCACTTGTTTATGTTGATACTACAATCGTGTATAATTTGAAGCATATCTGTAGCGTATTAACGAAGTATAATCAAAACTACGAAAAAGCCTGTTTTTACCGACTTCGGTCGGTAAAAACATGCTTCTACACTCGACTCCAGCTTCCCCTTAAGGTAATGTGACACATGTTCGAAAACTGCAATCGATATCGAAAACTGTAATCAAATCTACTCAAAGCCGGTTAATATTTCAGACAAAAGCAAATTAGCTTTGACTTCGTCTATCTACGACGGAGTAAAACCTATTTATTTTTCATCTAAAATATTAAGCGCCACTGAGTAGTTTTGATTACAGTTTTTTATACCGATTGCAGTTTCCCAGCAGTTTTCGAACATGTGTCACATCACCTTAAGAGCATATGATACAGACTCAGTCGGGAATAAAAACTGATTTCCCTGTTTTCTCCGTAACTGTTAATATTTCGGACAAAAACTAATAAGATTTTCTTAGCCAATAGACAGACGCATAAAAACTTAATATGCTTGAGTCCGAAATATTAACAGTTGCGGAGAAAATAGGGAAATCGGTTTGTTACCGACTCTGTATGATATGCCCTTAAATATATTACTCTACGATATTATTTAACATGGTGGCCGTTTTTTTTTCCGGAAAAAATTCCCTGATTTTTCCCTGACTAATTTATCAATTTCCCCTGACCGAAATTTTAAGGACATCTACTAAAAAATTTATAACGCGAATAAAAAAAAATGTATTAGAAACAGATACGTGTTTTTGATCAGTTATTTATTTCTCGATCAACAACGAATAGTACTTTTGAAGATATATTTTCTCTTTCAAAACATAAACGTTCTTTGGAATTATAATGCTTTAAATACGATTAAATACTGATGTGAAGTGTAATACTTATTTTAGTAATATATAACACTTTTTAAACTTTTTTGTTGAGTGCTTCGATTTGTTAGAATAGATTTATGTTGAAATGTTTATATAAATTTTTATTTGGTTTTTTTTTTCTTTTCAAATATTTTTCGGTTGTTTTTTCTTTCAAGTCTTTCTTTTATGGATTTTTATTCAGTTATTGAAACTTTGGCAACAATCTACTTTTTCCCTGACTAATTTCGATATTCCCTGACTTTTCTCTGATTCCCTGATCAATTTTTTATTTCCCTGACTTTTCCCGGTTTTCCCTGACCGCGGCCACCATGTTAATATCGATCGGTGAATCGCTCCTTACTTTACTGACGGATTCTCTCAGTCCCAGGGGCAACAATTCTTTGATTCTCTCCTTAGTGGCGTGCTTCAATTCGGGAGGCCTAAATTTCTCCGCGGATGAACTCCAATGACTCTCGACATATTGCTTCAAAAGCACTGATGCCAGTTGTCGAATTGCCAACCAACAACTGGGATCCACCACAAACTCACTCAAATGGATCCCAAAGTCGTCCGTGACTTCCAACGCTTGTATACGCTGCTCTGCAGCCTGACGGGTTTCTCTGTGCGACGATAGAACGCCGTTCAACGTCTCATAGAGCGCCTCCTTTAACGAGCCCTGGACGTCGCATCCTGTTGTACTCATCTTTATTCTATTTTGTCTTTATACAGATATTATTTGTTGGCCCATTGGCAATATTATCGCTCCTGTAACATACAAAAAAAAACCAGCTTTACACATTTGTTTGATGAGGGGTTTATTAATTCTTTTTTTCCATATTAATTCATATTAATTATTTTTTTTTAATATTATGTTCCTTTCTCTATGTACCGATGTCTGATCAATTCTGTGAAACTTGTATTTTTGAGTGTACTTGTGAAAATTTTATCTATGCCGAATTAAGGATGTACGAGCGCGATGTGGCGCTCAACTTCCTGTAAAGTGAGAATTCAGAGAGCAATTTGAACACTTCTTGATGGAATAAAAATCTGAAAAAAATCAAGCATACAAAAGGTGCGGAAAAGATTAATTTTGCATATTAATAATTGCAAAATGTTATTAACAAATAGGTGAAAAAAAAAATTGTTCAACAAATTATCAATCGACCTAACTTTTTTTTCGAATGAAAATGATTCGTTAATTTTGCTGAATACTTATGAATATTTTCAGAATTTTTTCTAGTCATCGAAATTTCGTTTTTTTGGAATTAATTTTTTTTTTAATGCATGTTAAGTCGCGAATTTTTCATATGTTCTTGTCACAAAACCACCCATTACACCCAAGAAGCTTAGAAATGATTGATCAAAAATAGATTCGCAAATACTGCTCATACAAGAAAAAAAAACCGCAATTTTTAAACATTAGACAAAATTCTTAAAAAATTCATACGTATTCAGAAAATTTAACGAATCATTTTCATTTGAAAAAAAAGTTAGGTTGAAGGATAATTTGTTGAACAATTTTTTTTTCACCTATTTGTTAATAACATTTTGCAATTATTAGTATGCAAAGTTAATCTTTTCCGCACCTTTCGTATGCTTGATTTTTTTCAGATTTTTATTCCATCGAGAAGTGTTCAAATTTCTGTCTGAATTCTCACTTTTCAGGAAGTTGAGCATCCCATCGCGCTCGTACATCCTTAAGTAAGAGTTTCTCCTGGTTTCACAGTGCTGTAGCTAAACTCTTTTCACAAAAATATAAACATGCCCACTATATGTTTATATATTAGGGTGATTCTTATTTGGAGTACTGACAAATTTGATCACAATCATCCTCCAATTTTTCTCCAAATATGGTTTAAAAAAATACTCTGAAAATTTCAGCATTCTACTGTCAGATCTTGCAAGTTTGCCATTCAAAATACATGGGATTTTAGGGTGATTCTTATTTGGAGTACTGACAAATTTTATCACAAACATCCTCCAATTTTTCTCCAAATATGGTTTAAAAAAATGCTCTGAAAATTTCAGCATTCTACTGTCAGATCTTGCAATTTTGCCATTCAAAATACATGGGATTTTAGGGTGATTCTTATTCGGAATGCTGAGAAATTTTATCACAATCATTCTCCAATTTTTCTCCAAATATGGTTTAAAAAAATGCTCTGAAAATTTCAGCATTCTACTGTCAGATCTTGCAAGTTTGCTATTTAAAATACATGGGATTTTCCTATACTTACATTCAATTCTTTTTTGTGTCTAAATATTTACTAAAAAATTGGTACCTATTTATAGATGAATAAAAATAATTAATATATCACTTATGAAAATAATATTTTATTTTCCATTGCGAAGTGGTATTTTGTTGCTGAGCTACAAGATTTCATATATGCAATTGCAACACAAAGTGTACAAACTCTAATTATCCTGTTAAACTTCTTTTATACAGTTCATTTATTTGGTACTTGTAATATTTGTATATTATATATTTTATAATTCTTTTGACAATACTTTTATAATTGTTATTGTAATTTATTTAACGGATTCCTCCTTTACATATTTCAATTTACAATTTGTGAATAGAAAACATGAGTGTTGCACATTGCAATTTAGACTTAAAGACAAAATATTTTCATTGCATTATACCTTAAGCTCCATAAGAATGACATATCACTTATATTTTGTACTCTCGTAGAAAAACAATGTTCCTCATTTATGATAAGCAGCCGTTAACATTGCTGGTAGCATTGCAATTTTTAGACGTATAATTTTCAACAGAGTTGTAAATGCCTAATACTTATAGAAATAATGATGATGATACGATCAGCTTTATAATTATGATTTTATAATAATAACATGTAGCGATTGTAATACGATGATTAAACTTCGGAATGGCTACAAAAATTATTATTTTTCAATAAAAATTCACGGTAATCCTTTTGAAAAAATGGGAAAAAATAAGTAATGCATTACTTATTTCTTCCATTTTTTCCACTATTTCTTGCAATATTAAAGCAAAAATTAGTATTTTTTACAGCTATTCAAATGTTTACACTCTATTTTATAATCACTACATATTATTATTATAAAATCATAATTACAAAACAAATTGTACTGTAAACTATATCTCATGAATTAATGGGGATTTACAACTCTGATTTTCAAATATAAATTCAATGCAACTTGTGCAAATATTGATCTATATATCTAAAATATGATACAGAAGTAGATGAGCTATCAAAGAATATTTAATTTGGAATTGGCAAATATTCATAAAATTTTTTGAATGTAAAGAATATTTCACTTTTTATAAATTTTATATTTTAGTTTAATTGGTCAAGAAATTTATATTTATTATTATATTATATATACTTTTTTCAGATAGTTTAACTTTCCTTATTTCGCATGTACTATTACTAATAATATCGATCAACAATTAATACTTTCAATATTTAGTCTAAAAATATTTAAAAAATTTTGTTGCTGCTCCTAAATTGTTTTTACCTTAGAATTCATGATTTACTAAGATTTAAAAAAAACTACATTTTGCATAATTTAGTGCTTCTTTCAAATAACAATTTATAGTTAAACCCTAGTAAATAGGTGCAATGCAAAAAAAGATCTTATATTAATAAAATTCATTGATTTAATCTTATTATCTCTAATTAAAAATACAATGAAAATAAATAAATATTTCTTGATCTTGTTTATCGTGATTGCAGTTATAACCTTAACGCGTGCTGTCGAAGCAGCATGTACGAAAAAAAAAATATCCGAAAGTATAGAATTGGCGAATAATGCAATTTCTCCATGATTATTAAACCATTAATTTTGTTTATTTTCTCAATTTATTGAAATGTCACAACGATTAAAACATACCTGAGTATATTTTACCGGTTTGCTCTCGCGGCGATGTCACTGTACTCCTGGAGAAAATCATTTAACGAGGCTTTGCGCTATTCTCCTCACGTGGCGAGAATAATATAATTTTACATACAGAAAAATAGTCTCATGGCTGCCGATACTTGCGGCACGTTTTATTTTTACATCTATGAAATATAATATACGCTACATCCACGGTACCGTGAAATTAAAGAAAACTCGCCCGTTCCCAAGAGATTTTCCAATTTCTTCTCCGAAGCACGAAAAAAACAACAAAGATAATAACGTAGGAAAGAAGCAGATCTTTTCCTTACCCTTTGCCGGTAAGGAAAGGACTTTTCCTTACCCTGTGCCGGTGGTTGTTTCCTTCTTGGTCGACATACAGGCAAAGAATATGGATGTACATTAGGGGGAAGCTGGACTCGAGTGTAGAAGCATGTTTTTACCGACCGAAGTCGGTAAAAACAGGCTTTTTCGTAGTTTTGATTATTCTTCGTTAATACGCTACAGATATGCTTCAAATTATACACGATTGTAGTATCAACATAAACAAGTGGACGTACATTCGAATATTTGGTGAATACGTACAATAAATGAAAATATTCGTATATTACTAAGCCTGGATCATCGCGGGGATCGCAAACAGACTACGTGATTGTAGTTTCGGTTTTGCGTAGATTCCTTTTGTGTATTTGACTTTCCGACGCTCGTGGAATATTCAGAGACCACTAAAGAATGGACGTACATTTCGTTTTTACGTATGTGAATTCCACAATCATTTATATCACACCAAACAGGTGGTGTTGTCAAACATTGACGGCCATTTTGATTTTGGCAGGCTTAGTAATATACGAATATTTTCATTCATTGTACGTATTCACCCAATATTCGAATGTACGTCCACTTGTTTATGTTGATACTACAATCGTGTATAATTTGAAGCATATCTGTAGCGTATTAACGAAGAATAATCAAAACTACGAAAAAGCTTGTTTTTACCGACTTCGGTCGGTAAAAACATGCTTCTATCCTCGACTCCAGCTTCCCCTTAGGGCTGTTCAAAAGAACATAATTTTCTTATAATCGGTTGCTCCTGAAATGCTGTATTGATTATCACAAAAAATTTTTTTTCGCGAAAGCTGGGAGTTGTGCGATGATATTAAGGGGAAGCTGGAGTCGATTGGCGTGCGCTTGAGTGCGAAAGAGAAAGCACCATAAGGCGCGCTCGAGTGCGAGAGAGAGGACGTCGATCGGGTCCAGCATCCCCTTAAGGTAGTTCTGTCGGTACGCCGGAGTCATAAATCTCAGAGTCTATATGACAGTAAAACAAAGTAGAACCTTGCACATTGCTTCCTCATTATTTTTCGCGTTTTACAAAGCTACCTCTATGAGAAAGTATGTTATTCAATTTTTGGCTTCCTCATAGAGGAAGCTTTGTAAAACGCGAAAAATAATGAGGAAGCAATGTGCAAGGTTCTACTTTGCATCCTTGTTTTAATTAGATAAATATACATGTTGTGGATTCGCTCTTTCTATTTCGTTATTACGTTATTTCGTGATTATTAGAGCGTTTCCGAAAGTGAATGTGATAATGTATATTTAAATATGACGACGACGACGACGACGACGACGAGGACGACGACAACAACGACGACGACGACGACGAGGACGACGACATCAAAGGCGGATCTGCCTTTTCTACAATATCTGCTTTTCTCCATTTCTCGACGATTATTATTTTTAATTCTTTTTATTTTATCTTACTTTCTTAACTTTCGCGGAACTTATGAGCGAAATTCTACATTTATTAAAAAATTCAAAAAGCCGTAAAACCCCAACCACTTTACCGATCATCACCAAATTGCGTACACAGCGGGGCTGTATGTTATTTTCCGACTGTACAACATTTCGGTTCATTTCTCAAGATTCGACGTAATTTAGAGCAAAATGTATTTTTTTCGAAAAATTCAAAATTCTATAAAATCGGAACCGCCTTACCGATTTCGCTGAAATTCAATACCAAACGTCATTTAACGTGTCTTCATTTATAAAGAACTATTTAGCTAAACTGGCGAACTTTTACGAAAGTTAGAGCGATCACGACATTTTTTGAAAAAATTAAAAATTGCATAAAATCTGTTTACATTGATACATTTAATTAAAAATCACGTCAATAACAGAGGAGTCAATACTCTACCTGCGTGCAAAATTTTAGCTAGATCCATCGTGCCGTTCGTGAGTTATGGGCAATTGAATTTTCAGTGTCTGAATACATACACACACACACACACACACACACACACACACACACACACACACACACACACACACACACACACACACACACACATACACACATACAGACATATTTTCTAGACCACTTTTCTCGAATTTTTAGGTGATTCTAAGCATACTGACATGAAAATCTCGAAAAAAAATTTTTTCACGAAAACAAAGCTTCCTCTATGAGGAAGCAAAATAATCATACGCATCACTTTAACTTTAATAATCATACGCATCACTTTAACCTCAATAATAATATAAAAAATAATCGAGAATCCTTCGAAATTGTCGTAATAAAATAAAAACGATTATTTGTAAATAGTTGATATGTTTAGTGCGCATTTGACTTCATTTTTACGATAATTAGGTTAGGAAATGTCATTTGGCCCGGTATCGTGCACTTTGACCTTGGTTCAATTAAACATTATTCCGGAGACTTCACCTTTTTTCATGATGCATCAATTCCTGAATGATTTGCGAATCCGTAGTACTTTTTATTTTTTCTCTATCTTTGATCTAAGTATGTTAATTTTCGATTTAAAGATCAATTTTTCCAGCCCTCCCGTGAGCGCCGTGTAAAAAGATCGATTTTCAAGTTTTAATTGTTCATTCAAATACTCGGTAAAAGCCTTCAAGATTTTGTGCAAGTAAAATTGAATAGCTAAATTACAACATGTCAAAAATTCATGTATATGAGTTTGGATTGCATTCACGACAGAACTACCTTAAGTACTGCCGCATCAAGGCCAAAATTAATTAAAAACGGCGATTGTGGTTGCTTTCGATAGACTATGAAATTGTGTAAAGGCAGAAACATGTTCGATAATGTTTAGTACTGCCGCATCGACATTTAAGTTAACAAAATAAAAAATGAAATCCTTTAAAACATTGAAATATTCATCTGCTCATCGACTATTTCACGCGTTTTCAAATGAAAAATGGCTCATGAAACGGGAGTCCTGTATGATCAAATTTAGTACTGCCGCATCGATATCGCAGTTTCCCAAAATTCGAAAATCGCTTATCATCATCATGATTATGATCATACATGACTCCCGTTTCAAGAGCCATTTTTTCATTTGAAATCGCATGAAATAGTCGATGAGCAGACGAATATTTCAATGTTTTAAAGGATTTAATTTTTTGATTTTGGTAACTTCAATGTCGATGCGGCAGTACTAAACATTATCGAACATGTTTCTGCCTTTACACAATTTCATAGTCTATCGAAAGCAACCACAATCTCCATGAGCGCTTCACCACGTAAAAAAAAAAATTTATAAAAATCGCCGCTTTTCATGAATTTTGGCCTTGATGCGGCAGTACTTAATATCATCGCACAACTGCCATCTTTCGCGAAAACATTTTTTTTGTGATAATCAATACAGCATTTCAGGAGCAACCGATTATAAGAAAATTATGTTTTTTTGAACAGCCCTAATGTACATAGAAGTGCAGATTCTATGCTCCTCCTGAAGCTGCGCAGAAACTGGAGTACCACGCACTTTCGTCATTTTTGGTGCGTACTCCAGTTTCTGCGCAGCTTCAGGCGAAGCATAGGATCTGAACTTCTATGTACATCCATATTCTTTGATACAGGTGGCCGAAATCCAGTAGGTTCCATGGCCAACATTGTTAAAAAAAAAAAAATTATCAGTGACAACGGTGCTCAATTACATTGATTATACAAAAAAAAAAATTATCCGTGCATCAATATATCCTCCGTATGAACTTATCCGAGTACAATGCAAAACACATTTGCGGGTTCAAATGGTGTAAATGAACCTTGACAATAGTGCTAAAATGCCAGCGGTTGTCTCTATATAGCGACGCTATCTGACGAAATTGTGTTTTAAAGTCGTTGGATCTTCCAGCCAGTCAATTGTTTTGAAGCAAAACTATTTTTTTTGTCTTCTACATCCAAAGTATAACCTGAATTACCGATAATTGGAGGTGCCATCGGTCGGTAACGCAGAAATCTACATATTTCAGAGGTATATATAGTTATAGTTCTAAGGTAATTAAAACCTTAAAACCTTAAAAAATTAAAAAACAACACTCGCCTTCGGCTCATGCTGCAAATTCACACTCGTCAGAAAAAGTTTTTTCGCACTCGTTTCGTAATGTACTATTTTTAATATCATGGCAAAATATTGAAACTTATAAAATTCTAATTCCTTGGTTTATTTCAATTAATTTTAGCAGCAAGGTAAAGGTAACAACAGATTCACAAACATGCCCAATTTTAGTCGAATTTTAAACCTGTCGCGCACTACACTAAAAATACTGATTATCATTCATTGATTCTAAGTATAATTTTCAGATTATCGAACCTATTATAAATAAAATTACTTTGACGAAAAAACATTCTCGAACAAACATAATATGATGGGCTATTTATAATATGAACGCTGAGACTTAAAACTCACCTTGGCAAAAGGAACTTTTAAATAATTTTTCGGTCAATAAATTATGTATTTTACATCTCTCCACCCTATACACACATATATATATGTGTATATATATATATATCTTTTTTGTTTTTTCGTACCCTCTTACCTTGATTCAGCTACAAAATTATTTTACAACCCATTTATCTCCGAATTTTTTAAATTATTTTTCTATATATTTACATTTACACTATATTATATAGAGTGCCGAAGTATGTATGCCTGACATATACATATAAACTCCGATGAGGCCGTATAAACGTCTCGTAAACTAACATTTTTAACATTTTTTTTTTCTCTCACATTTCATCTGATTTTTGTCCATCACTAGAACTCTTCCAATGGGAAGTCAAGTATCGCACTTGTATATAGGCCAGCCACATAAAATACGATTAGGCATTTTTCACATCCCATGGGCACTATTTCCAGAATTTCTGGATGTTATTTTGTTAGATCAGTATAATACCGAAAATCGGAAGGCTATGTGAATATCCAACTGGGGAATTGTATCGCCGCACCTTTAGCCCGATTTGTACGCATTTGCGATACAATTCAGGGGCAGGGATGGGCACATTCGAGTGAAAAAGTATTTAAATACACGATTTAAATACTGAATGATTTTCCACTCATTATTTATTTTCGCTTGAAATAATTAATGGTTTTTCACTCATTATCTTTCCAAGGTCAAATAATGAGTGGTTTTTCATTTATTATTTTTCCAGGTACAAATAATGAGTAGTTTTCCACTCATAATTTATTTCAAGTTTAAATAATGAATAGATTTCCACACATTATCTTTTCGAGGGGAAATAATGAATGAATTTTCACTCATCATAATTCACTCGATATAAATTATTAGTGATTTTCCACTCACAATTTATTTTGATTTTAGATAATGATTTTTTATCCACTGATAATTCATTTTGAGATTAAATGATGAGTGGAAAACCACTCATTATTTATTTCGAGTTTAAATAACGAGGGGTTTTCCCGAGCAAGAAAAACGCTATTAATAATTAATTGTTAAGTAATTATATTAAACATTATTGATTATTTTTAATAAATTTCTAATTATTCGTAGCGTTTTTTTCTCGTTCTGGTAACCCACTCGTTATTTAAACTCGAAATAAATAATGAATGGTTTTCCACTCATCATTTAAACTTGAAATGAATGATGAGTGGATAAAAAAATCATTATTTAAACCAAAATAAATTGTGAGTGAAAAACCACTCATAATTCATTTCGAGTTTGAATAATGAGTGAAAACCCATTGATTATTTTCCTTGGAAAAGATAATGAGTGAAAATACATTAATTATTTAAACTTGAAATTAATTATGAGTGGAAAACCACTCATTATTTGTATCTGAAAAGATAATTAATGAAAAACCACTCATAATTTGGACTCGGAAAAATAATGAGTGGAAATCCACTCATTATTTTAAGTGAAAATAAATAATGAGTGGAAATCCACTCATTATTTTAAGTGAAAATAAATAGTGAGTGGAAATCCACTCATTATTTTAAGTGAAAATAAATAATGAGTGGACATCCACTCATTATTTTAAGTGAAAATAAGTAATGAGTGGAAATCCACTCATTATTTTAAGTGAAAATAAATAATGAGTGGATAAACATTCATTATTTTTTTTTCTTTAAGTATTTAAATACACGATTTAAATACTGAATGATTTTCCACTCATTATTTATTTTCGCTTGAAACAATTAAAGGTTTTTTACTCATTATCTTTCCGAGATCAGATAATGAGTGGTTTTTCATTTATTATTTTTTCAGGTATAAATAATGAGTGGTTTTCCACTCATAGTTTATTTCAAGTTTAAATAATGAATGGATTTCCACACATTATTTTTTCGGGGGGAAATAATGAATGAATTTCCACTCATCATTTAAACTCGAAATAAATTATTAGTGATTTTCCACTCCCAATTTATTTTGATTTTAGATAATGATTTTTAATCCACTCATCATTCATTTTGAGATTAAAAGATGAGTGGAAAACCACTCATTATTTATTTCGAGTTTAAATAACGAGGGGTTTTCTCGAGCAAGAAAAACGCTATTAATAATTAATTGTTAAGTAATTACATTAAACATTATTGATTATTATTAAATATTATTAATTATTTTTAATAAATTTCTAATTATTCCTAGCGTTTTTTCTAGTTCTGGTAACCCACTCGTTATTTAAACTCGAAATAAATAATGAATTGTTTTCCCCTCATCATTTAAACTTGAAATGAATGATGAGTGGATAAAAAATCATTATTTAAACCAAAATAAATTGTGAGTGAAAAACCACTCATAATTCATTTCGAGTTTGAATAATGAGTGAAAACCCATTGATTATTTTCCTTGGAAAAGATAATGAGTGAAAATACATTCATTATTTAAACTTGAAATTAATGAGTGGAAAACCACTCATTATTTGTATTTGAAAGGATAATTAATGAAAAACCACTCATAATTTGGACTCGGGAAAATAATGAGTGGAAATCCACTCATTATTTTAAGCGAAAATAAATAATGAGTGGATAAAAAATCATTATTATTTTTTTCTTTAAATACATTTTGCCCATCCCTGTTCAGGGGTACAACAGCGGCGGACGCAATGGGACAATAATCCAGTCGGCGAGACGCGCTAAGGTAGTAATCATAAAAAAAAAGATCAACTCAACATCGTGACACCATCGCGCGCTAATCATAGGATGCTCGACTTAATTTGACATACTCCTTGATGTATAATAGTAATAAAAACGCACACAAAGAATACGTACAAAAGATTGTGAATAAATTCGTAGGCGATGTTACTATGGTAATTGTGGTTTTAACGTTTAACTCTAAATGCGAGTGACGGAATAATTGCTCTTTGTCGAGGTATTACGACTAGGCCCTGTGTTACCACTGCTTCCTGCACTATTGCGACTCGGCGTTGTGCGACTCTCTTTTCCGTTCGTTTCTCCCGTAAATTTACCGTCGTTTCCGATCGAACAATCCGTTATTTCCGCAGACAGTTGATCCTCCGCTAATATTGCCTCAGTAGCTTCTTCCACAATGTCTTGCGACTTTGCCGAATTCAATTCCATCAGACCCGAATGAATCCGGAAATGTAGCCTCGATTCCAACGAATAACCGGTGTAGTTTTTCCTAGTGGCAAGCGATATTTTTTTTACAACCCAGTTCAAGCTTTCAATTAAATTTTACTTGCAAATAATGACAATTGATGGGGAAAAAAAACGCAAATAAACCATTTTAAACTGTGCTCACGAATTTTTAGATAACAATAACGATAAATTGTTTCATTCTTCTTTTTAATTCTATGAATGACTACAATTTTTATCTCTATTGATATCTGATAATTAGTAATTAGAATTGTATGCACGTGACCGAACGTTTTAGTGACTGATTACAGATTACGTAAATAGCCTATGTAATAATTAGTTGACATAGCAATTTTGTGTACGTACTTGGCATCTTCCAAGAGGTCGATCGCAGCTTGCTGGTCGCCACGATCGCGTGCAAGCATCGCCAGTTCGACGATTGCATAAGGAACAAGATACGCATCATCCTTGATTCGTTTTTCTAAACTTATTACGCGCTTAAGGCAGTCCTCGGCTTGCAGTGGATGTTTCATCTGTCGAAGACAGGCACCTTTGATCAACAAAAGCAATGCCTCATTGTCCGCCTGATACTCTGTTTTACTGCAACATACATAGACGATGGTAGTAGTTATCATAGAAAAGGATTTAGGTTTAAAAAAAAAGGAAAAGAGCTGGCTATAAGGAAAGTCCGATGCGAATCATAAGAACATATCAAATTTGGCAACAAGATATTTTTCTTTCTGATTTCGATAAAACAATCTAATTTCGTGTGTGTAACAAAATCGCTCATTTTTATCCTCGAAGTAATAAATATGTGCAGTGCCGATTTTTAGGGATGCCGTCGAAATATCGATACTTTATGGTATCGATATTTTAGTTCGAAAATATCGATATTTTGTATCGATGTTTAGTTCGAAAATATCGTTATTTAGTTCGACAATATCGATATTTAGTTTGAAATTATCGATATTTTGTATCGACATTTAGTTCGAAAATATCGATAATTTATGGTATCGATATTTTAGTTCGAAAGTATCAATATTTTGTATCGATATTTTGTTCGAAAATATCGATATTTCGTATCGATATTTAGTTCGAAAATATCGATATTTTGTATCGATATTTAGTTCGAAAATATCGATATTTTGTATCAATACTCACCACTTAATCGAATACACTGAATCGATACTTTTAGACGAATATCGATACTGAAAAAAAGATTTTTTTTAAATTTAGGAATTTATAATTACTTAAGTGCGGTTGCAGCTAATACAGAAACGAAATCAGTTTGATAGAGATACGTCGACTTCCGCATGATTGGTTTACGTGTCGTATTTCAAAGAATGTAATGATAAAAAAAAAAAAAATGCCGTTGCGCTGGAAATAAAAATCTTCTTATTTCTAGTGAAAAACCCGTTGAAAACCCTGAATTAAAATGTTTATCCTGATTTATCCTGATTTTAACGGCATTAATTAAACTGTCATTGGTTTTCAACATTACATGTGTATCGATATTGAATGTATCGATTCGTTCGTGCTCGAAATTTTGTAGTATCGATACATTTTAAAACGATTCGATACAATCCGAAATGTTGTAGTATCGATACATTTTAAAACGATTCGATACAATCCGAAATTTTGTAGTATCGATACATTTTAAAACGATTCGATACAATCAGTAATTTTGTAGTTTCGATACATTTTAAAACGATTAGATACAATCCGAAATTTTGTAGTATCGATACATTTTAAAACGATTCGATACAATCCGAAATTTTGTAGTATCGACACATTTTAAAACGATTCGATACAATCCGAAATTTTGTAGTATCGATATATTTTAAAACGATTCGATACAATCCGAAATTTTGTAGTATCGATATATTTTAAAACGATTCGATACAATCCGAAATTTTGTAGTATCGATACATTTTAAAACGATTCGATACAATCGGAAATTTTGTAGTATCGATACATTTTAAAACGATTCGATACAATCGGAAATTTTGTAGTATCGATACATTTTAAAACGATTCGATACAATCCGAAATTTTGTAGTATCGATACATTTTAAAACGATTCGATACAATCCGAAATTTTGTACTATCGATACATTTTAAAACGATTCGATACAATCCGAAATTTTTTAGTATCGATACATTTTAAAACGATTCGATACAATCCGAAATTTTGTAGTATCGATACATTTTAAAACGATTCGATATAATCGGAAATTTTGTAGTATCGATACATTTTAAAACGATTCAATAAAATCCAAGTATCGATACTTTTCCGTCGATACGGCATCCCTACTGCTTTTTATCACTCTCTAGTGAGTAAAATGGTAATTTTTACCCGGTGAGAATAATGAAAAAAAGGTGTTAAAAAGCTGTTAAAAATGAGCAGTTGTCACGTCTTGCAAGCACAAAATGTGGTTATTTCGATTAATCGCACTTCCCTCCAGTGTAGCATAATATACTATTTAATCCGCAGTATGAAAAAGGTTAAAAGACTCACGGGTTCTTCTTAAGTAGATTTTCCTCATCTTCTATCGTTCTGTACATGTCCATAACGTAATTTTGTCGTTTACCGACAACACGGAACAGATTCCAAACGAACATTAGTTCGTAAACTGGGAGGACTAGATTTTTTTTCTGAGCGAAGTAACGTTCGGTCTTTTTCACGACGAATTTCTCCATGGGCAACGATTTACCGGCTATTCGTTGTTTGTGCGTCGGCGCTTGCATCATGAGAGTATCGATGATTTCTCGATCTTTACATTTACCATCGCTCTTGTTCATCATTATCATTATAGCGGCTTTTTGATAGAGATAAATTGTACGCGACCAGTTGGACTCGTCAGCAAGGGATGATGCAAAGAAAAGTGCGTCTTTCCATTGCTGCTGAACACAGTGTGACCACATCAATTCCCAAAAACATAGATGATGAAATTGAGGCCACAGGTCCTGACTCTTCCACGATTGCGTGTACCATTTTACGCACTCGTCCAAATTTCCTCGCGTAAATTCGAGTCGCCCTTTGAAGAAAAGGAACCACACACCGTTTGGATACAAGGTCAATTGTTCCTGCAACGCTTTTTCGCACCACATGAGATCCCCGTCAGTATGACTTAGTACAAACGACACTATCAAGTTGTAAGACAGCAGAGTCATTGCGCAGAGAACCTGACGAATTCCTCTTCGCTCCTCGTAGCCGGCCTGGAGCTCATTTAATCCGTAAGTCTGTTCACAAATTATTTATGGTCAGAGTTGTAAATGCTTAATACTTATAGAAATAATGATGATGATACGATCAGCTCTATAATTATGATTTTATAATAATAACATGTAGCGATTGTAATACGATTATTAAACTTTGGAATGGCTACAAAAATTATTATTTTTCAATAAAAATTCACGGTAATTCTTTTGAAAAAATGGAAAAAAATAAGTAATGCATTACTTATTTCTTCCATTTTTTCCACTATTTCTTGCAATATTAAAGCGAAAATTACTATTTTTTACAGCTATTCAAATGTTTACACTCTATTTTATAATCACTACATATTATTATTATGAAATCATAATTACAAAACAAATTGTACTGTAATATATATCTCATGAATTAATGGGGATATACTGTTTATGGTCATTACAATCAACATAACTCAGTTTTTTTATAACGCATGACTTTCTTCGCAGAAAAAAGGATTCTACATAATTATAAATAGAATTATTACCACCCGTGGAAAAATTGTTATATATAATCAGATAAGGTTATATAAGGTTGTATAAAACAATATATAAGAACACAAACAGCGAACCATCAAATCATGCGTGGTCATATAAAATGATTTATAAAACTTTTTCGACATTGTCGTCTTCAAAAATTTATACAGACTGTTTTTATGAAAATTTATTTAATCACTTGAATAACAATCAGAACCGGATTATTAATAATTATATACCACCATATATATAATTGTATATAACTATATATAATCAGAAATGATTGTATAGAGAAAAAATTCGTATATGAAGCTTTTATGAATATAATTATTTTTTGCCGGGTTTTAATTTATTATTTTGTATTTCACCTTAGCAATGAGCAAATAAGAAAAAAAATGGTCATTACCTTGTCACCCGAGAATCCAATAAACTCGAGGAGCTTAATTACTCGTCCGGGTAGCAACGAAATCATCTAGAATAGATTTGACAATTCGATATGATTAAGGTACATCGCAACAGCAAAGAGATTTTTAAAAAATATATAATAATGTTTAAATATTTAACAGATATTCAATTTAATATAGTGCCGATTTCATACCAAATTGAAAGTTCCAATGCCCATACGAACGCCACTCTCAAAATGCACCCTGTGCATTTCATTTTCCCACTTTCGAGTCTTCAGTATCGTCAGACATTCTCTGCAAGCCAATAAATTCAAGAGTTATCTAGAGATATTAAATTTTAAGTTTGGAGTACATCTACATGTACTTTGTATTATCGTATTTCGAGTCAATTACTAACAGAGTTGTAAATCTCCATTAATTCATGAGATATAGTTTACAGTACAATTTATTTTTTAATTATGATTTCATAATAATAATATGTAGGGATTATAAAATAGAGTGTAAACATTTGAATAGCTGTAAAAAATACTAATTTTCACTTTAATATTGCAAAAAAATTGTGGAAAAAATGGAAGAAATAAGAAATGCATTACTTTTTTTTTTTCATTTTTTCAAAAGGATTACCGACCATTTTTATTGAAAAATAATAATTTTTGCAGCCATTTGAAAGAAAGACTAATTTTTGCTTTAATATTGCAAGAAATAGTGGGAAAAATGGAAGAAATAAGTAATGCATTACTTTCTTAACGCATTACTTATTTTTTTCGCATTTTTTCAAAAGGATTACCGTGAATTTTTATTGAAAAATAATATTTTTTGCAGCTATTCCAAAGTTTAATCATCGTATTAAAATCGCTACATATTATTTTTATAAAATCATAATAAAATTATAGAGCTGATCGTATTATCATCATTATTTCTATAAGTATTAGGCATTTACAACTCTGAAATTCAGAGTTGTAAATCCCCATTAATTCAGGAGATATAGTTTACAGTACAATTTGTTTTATAATTATGATTTAATAATAATAATATGTAGTGATTATAAAATAGAGTGTAAACATTTGAATAGCTGAAAAAAAGACTAATTTTTGCTTTAACATTGCAAGAAATAGTGGAAAAAATGGAAGAAATAAGTAATGCATTACTTATTTTTTCCATTTTTTCAAAAGGATTACCGTGAATTTTTATTGAAAAATAATAATTTTTGCAGCAATTCCAAAGTTTAATCGTCGTATTAAAATCGCTACATGTTATTATTATAAAATCATAATTATAGAGCTGATCGTATTATCATCATTATTTCTGTAAGTATTAGGCATTTACAACTCTGAAATTCAGAGTTGTAAATCCCCATTAATTCATGAGATATAGTTTACAGTACAATCTGTTTTGTAATTATGATTTAATAATGATAATATGTAGTGATTATAAAATAGAGTGTAAACATTTGAATAGCTGAAAAAAAGATTAATTTTTGCTTTAATATTGCAAGAAATAGTGGAATAAATGGAAGAAATAAGCAATGCATTACTTTCTTAATGCATTACTTATTTTTTTCCATTTTTTCAAAAGGATTACCGTGAATTTTTATTGAAAAATAATAATTTTTGCAGCTATTCCAAAGTTTAATCATCGTATTAAAATCGCTACATGTTATTATTATAAAATCATAATTATAGAGCTGATCGTATCATCATCATTATTTATATAAGTATTAGGCATTTACAACTCTGAAATTCAGAATTGTAAATCCCCATTAATTCATGAGATATAGTTTACAGTACAATTTGTTTTTAATTATGATTTCGTAATAATAATATGTAGCGATTATAAAATAGAGTGTAAACATTTGAATAGCTGTAGAAAATACTAATTTTCACTTTAATATTGCAAAAAAATTGTGGAAAAATGGAAGAAATAAGTAATGCATTACTTATTTTTTTCCATTTTTTCAAAAGGATTATCGTGAATTTTTATTGAAAAATAATAATTTTTGCAGCTATTCCAAAGTTTAATCATCGTATTAAAATCACTATATGTTATTATTATAAAATCATAATTATAGAGCTGATCGTATCATCATCATTATTTCTATAAGTATTAGGCATTTACAACTCTGAAATTCAGAGTTGTAAATCCCCATTAATTCAGGAGATATAGTTTACAGCACAATTTGTTTTATAATTATGATTTAATAATAATAATATGTAGTGATTATAAAATAGAGTGTAAACATTTGAATAGCTGAAAAAAAAGACTAATTTTTGCTTTAACATTGCAAGAAATAGTGGAAAAAATGGAAGAAATAAGTAATGCATTACTTATTTTTTTCCATTTTTTCAAAAGGATTACCGTGAATTTTTATTGAAAAATAATAATTTTTGCAGCCATTCCAAAGTTTAATCATCGTATTAAAATCGCTACATGTTATTATTATAAAATCATAATTATAGAGGTGATCGTATCATCATCATTATTTCTATAAGTATTAGGCATTTACAACTCTGATTACTAAAAATTGACATGAAATAAGAAATCGCATTACAGATATTATTTTCTTTACTTGTACGAAAGAAAGCAGGTACGAATTTTCAATCCGGCCTTGACAAAGCTGACCAGAGTTTCGTCCTCCACGAACGTAAGCATCGCCTTCAATAGTAGCGATTCGGCATAGCATAGTTCCGCATGCACTTCCTCTGTAATATTAATACTTCATCATTCCCATTCCATGCATCTACGTTTATCAACATTCTACGCAATATTGTTATCTACATAATCTAGTAAGGAAAATTAATTCCTATAAAAAGGTTTTCAAGTACGTCACAATCATATCGACATTTTTTAGTTCCAAAAATAGGGTGGTTCAGTCTTAAGATCATAATGTTCTTATCATGACAGACATCAACTGATTGTTAGACCATTGGATAACTTTATACACGATAAATAACAACAGTAAAAATAAATTCTCATATCTGACAACTTTTTTTTTAAATACTATCATCCCGCTGTTATTTTCATAACGAATCTTTCTGGATAAAACAAACAAACGATCCATATTTAAATGTTGACTGAAATAAAGATCTTTTATTTTTTTTAAATCCGTGAAGTTAATTCTGTTGATTTTCCGAATTCCCGCAAGAATTTCCAATTTTTCAATTCAGTTTTTAATTTTTAATTGATTTTTTTGCTTTTGTTGAACCATTAATGGATGCAAAAGCGAAATGTTGTTGTATGAGTAAGCAGTGATTAAGAACGATAATAGTTAACACGGAATAAAAGCGTGATCCTATTCGTCACGTTGAATACGCTTTTTTTTTTTTTTACTGATAAGTAGTCAATAATTACTTGATAAGAAACCAGGCATATGGGACAGATGAAGGACTTGCATCGACTCCGGTTAACATAATACGTGATAAGATCCTTAGTCCCTGATATACAAAATATCTATTGCTAAAGTAGAATAAATTTGCATACAATAACTATGTTTACGATTGTACGCCGCGTGTAATTGTAATAACCGTTATTTCGCTATCTCCGTCTCTTTCATGCATACTTTTAATGAATGTCGTGTGTTGTCAAGCAATATTGTTCATTATTTCGCACAGCACGCGTTTCATTACATTAGTTACTACTCACCGATCGTATACTGATCGTAATTGGTCTTTTTCACCATTTTTCCAATGTTTTGGGTCAAGGTGGTGTGTCGACGTTGTTTCGAGCATACAGTCATGCAGAGTTTCAGGGCCTCTGAAGCCTTCTCTATGTGTTTCTGATAAATAACGAGCCATCAATTAATACCACTTGAATTTCTCAACAAAAAAATACTTTTACAAGAAAATCAACAGACAAAATTGATGTAAATATGGCAAAAAAAGTTCTCGATGAAATAAGATAATCGACAAATTTACCTACAATATTTTTATGACAATTATTTGATGGTTAATAAGAAAAAAATTATTCACGCTCAATTCTATGTGCAAAAAAAAAAAACTAACTAAGTGAAATTACTAATGGTGTAAAACGATAACTTGGCATCGTTGATTATTTCCGACTATCTCCTGTTCGATAATAGGCCCTTTCATCAGTGCAATACCCACATAAAAATAAAATATATGTGACGTATATAAATTTTTGACGTTTTAACTATATAAATATCGTTTATATGTATTTTTTAAATATTCGACATAAATTTGTCGCACTTTCGCAAAAATATATCATAAATATATGCAAAATATATAACTTTTGTCATATATATATATATATCTTGTGTGTATTTGAAAATTTTCCGAGCGCTCAGTCCTATATAGACTATTGCATGTATATTTTACATACATATTTTTTTATGTGGAATATTCCAACGCTTTTTGCATACGGGGGGATTTGTTAAGTAGAGATGAGCGATTAAAATCGATTGTAGCGATTATCGATTATTTTGACATTGAAATCGATTATTCTTATAACCGATTATCAACTAATCGATTATTCTTATAATCGATTATCAAGTAATCGATTGTTCTTATAATAGATTATCAAGCAATCGATTATTCTTATAATCGATTATCAAGTAATCGATTATTCTTATAATCGATTATCAAGTAATCGATTATTCTTATAATCTATTATCAAGTAATCGATTATTCTTATAATCAATTATCAAGCAATCGATTATTCTTATAATCGATTATCAAGTACTCGATTGTTCTTATAATCGATTAGCAAGTAATCGATTATTCTTATAATCGATTATCAAGTAATCGATTGTTCTTATAATCGATTATCAAGTAATCGATTGTTCTTATAATCGATTATCAAGTAATCGATTGTTCTTATAATCGATTATCAAGTAATCGGTTATTCTTATAATCGATTATCAAGCAATCGATTATTCTTATAATCGATTATCAAGTAATCGATTATTCCTATAATCGATTATCAAGTAATCGATTATTCTTATAATCGATTATCAAGTAATCGATTATTCTTATAATCGATTATCAAGTAATCGATTGTTCTTATAATCGATTATCAAGTAATCGATTGTTCTTATAATCGGTTATTCTTATAATCGATTATCAAGCAATCGATTATTCTTATAATCTATTATCAAGTAATCGATTATTCTTATAATTAATTATCAAGTAATCGATTATTCTTATAATCGATTATCACGTAATCGATTGTTCTTATAATCGATTATCAAGAAATCGATTGTTCTTATAATCGATTATCATGTAATCGATTGTTCTTATAATCGATTATCAAGTAATCGATTGTTCTTATAATCGATTATCATGTAATCGATTTTTTTTCCAACATCGCCCATCTCTATTGTTAAGATTTCCGGAAGTGGTGGATAAGAAAGTCTACCGCTCGGAAAAAATGAGCCAAGTTTTATTAATTTAGAAGCATTCCTGGAATGCGGTCCTATTAAGGTTTACTTTCAGCATGGGAGCCTCTTGATGAATACCTGCTCAAACGTTAGTATGGCTTCTAAAAAAGCAAATACGCTCGTTCCCAGTGAATGGTACATGCTACTGTTTGCCCAAGGAGTCAATATCCTTTTAGCTTCCGCGAAATCATTGTTGAAAAAGCAGTCGCTTGCACGCTTCGCCTCTGCTATCGCTGTATTCAAGTCCATGGTCACCGGCCTGAAAAAAAAATTGACAATTAACCAATTTTTGTATAATTACATGACTGATAAGAATGAGCGTGCGAGTCAGTTTGTGGCTTCATTTTAGTGGCATTATGTGCTGCTAGTATCTGAATAGGTGACTGTTTAGCATTGCACATTAGCTTGATCTTAATACATATTTCACCAGTGAAATATAATAAAAATTTCATAACTCAGATATCTGTGGGGTTTTGGGGGTAATATTATATATATTTTTTTTTTCTAAAAAAAAAAAAAAAAAAAAAAAAAAAAGTTTCTTAAAAATAATGTGCAGAATTTAAAAAAATGTGAATCATATTGTAAATTATGATGATGAAGTATGATTTTTATACTTTTTTTATAGGATGCATTATTACCAAATTATTAATTAATATTAGGAAACAAAGTCAAAAGTGAAAATCCTAGTCAAAGAAAACTTACGCTGCAACAATTTCCTGCGCATCCTGGAACTGTGAAAAATAAAAACAACAAAATTGATTATCAAAAACCTCATGAATTTGGGAACAGAGTTGTAACTATTTCATTATGTTCTCATTATGTGTTTGATGACTCAATCAGTCAATTTTATAATAATTTATAATTTATAATAATTAATTTAATATATAATTATAAAATATATTTTTTATAAATTATATATTAAATATAATAATAATAAATATATAATAATAAAAAAAATAATTTATTAATTTATAAATTATATATTATAAATTAATATCTTTTATTATTATATATTAAATATAATATAATTATAAAATATATTTTATTATATAGTAGA
This sequence comes from Ephialtes manifestator, assembly GCA_963970395.1. Lineage (NCBI taxonomy): Eukaryota > Metazoa > Arthropoda > Insecta > Hymenoptera > Ichneumonidae > Ephialtes > Ephialtes manifestator. Next base: position 24,865,657 of record OZ019980.1, read on the forward strand.
ATATTTACAAATAATATTGCCAACAACCTATTAATGGTTAATTATTGTTAATTTATAATATATAATTTAATAATAATCAACCATTAATAGTTTGATGGCAATCTTATTTGTGAATATTCTACAATATTATTAAAACAATGTATATAAATTTAATTCAACACAACAAAAAAAAGTTTTTGTATAACAGTTTAGTGAGAGAAGCTACAAAAACAAAAGTAATGGAGAAAGTAATGGGATAGCTATAACTCTGTGATGCATTTCATTATCATTAGAAAGTATCTACCTCATCTTCTCCATCTAGGTCCGACATTGTCAGTGCTTTTGGATAAAGTAATCTGCAACTTAAAGCAACATTTTTATTTTTTTTAAATATTACTTAGAACCAGATTCTTACTGGAAATGAGACAAAATGTTATTGAATCCCATAAATACCACAAAGAAGGTGAAAGTATTGTTCAACTTTCCTAAACTATGCTCTATGGATTTTAGGTCATTGAACAGTGTTAAATTTTCAATGTTAATATTGATATCTCCTTTCAGATTTCTCCTTTTACATTACACTAATTAAATCTATGTTGACTTAGTAAATATTTGTATATTGTTAACACTTACAAATAATTAAGATACTATTTTTATGACTATGAACATTTTATAATGTTATAAAATTTGAGTATATTTTCAGCATATTTATAAATTTACAATACGAATGAACTTGCAGATGAATAATTATTTGTAAGTATTATTTAAGTACTTTTCTGAATAGTTTTCTACTAAAAAATAGTATTTGCAACACAATTTAAATACTTTTTTAAAAAATGGTTATCCACTTTAAAAATCATTAAAAGCACAATTTATATGATTTTCAAATACTTTCCTACTGGAAAAAGTACTTGAAGCACAATTTCAATACATTTTTGAATGGAAAACCATTGGAATTATAATTTTAATTTGATCATCACTGGATAAGCAGAGTTGTAAATGCCTAATACTTATAGAAATAATGATGATCATACGATCAGCTCTATAATTATGATTTTATAATAATAACATGTAGAGATTGTAATACGATGATTAAACTTTGGAATGGCTGCAAAAATTATTATTTTTCAATAAAAATTCACGGTAATCTTTTTAAAAAAATGGAAAAAAATAAGTAATACATTACTTATTTCTTCCATTTTTTCCACTATTTCTTGCAATATTAAAGCAAAAATTAATATTTTTTTCAGCTATTCAAATGCTTACACTCTATTTTATAATCACTACATATTATTATTATGAAATCATAATTACAAAACAAATTATACTGTAAACTATATCTCATGAATTTATGGGGATTTACAACTCTGCTGGATAACTGAATGAAACAAGTTTTGGCACAAACTGCTCAGAAATTATTTGTATCAGTGGTATCTTTGTTTTTTAATAATTTAAAAAAAAAATTGAATATCTTTTATGAAAACTTGCTGCATCATATATAAGTTTAAAAAATTTCTCATCATTAATATCGTTGTATTTGACATTTGTACCACTAATCTTATATCTTACATTTGTTTATCAGTTTCAATGAGATTTTAATCTATCACACATCTTAATCTTTGGAGTGTAGATAAGAAACAAGACCAAGATAAATAGTTAATACCAATGTGCGATTAACATATATACATTATTATTATTCTGTTAGAATAGAATGAATTCTGGAATTGATATCATGTGTATATATACGGTAAATAAAATTATTTACTTATCAATAAATAAATAAATAAATAAAGCTATATAGAGTAGAAAAATTTTCTAAAAATTACAGAAGCAATTTGGAGATTTATAAAAAAATGATAAAAACTCAGTGAGTTTTGTTCTGTTAATGTTTGTTTTTTAATGTTGTGCATTATTATTATTCTGTTAGAATGAAATAAATTCTGGAATCAATATCATGTGCATATATTCAATAAATAAATAAATAAATAAAGCTATATACAGTGGAAAAATTTTCTAAAACTTACAGAAGCAATTTGGAGATTTATACAAAAATGATAAAAACTCAGTGAGTTTTGTTCTGTTAATATTGTACATTATTATTATTCTGTTAGAATGAAATAAATTCTGGAATCAATATCATGTATATATATTCGGTAAATAAAATTATTTACTTATCAATAAATAAATAAATAAAGCTATATACAGTGGAAAATTTTTCTAAAAATTACAGAAGCAATTTTGAGATTTATACAAAAATGATAAAAACTCAGTGAGTTTTGTTCTGTTAATGTTTGTTTTTTTAATGTTGTACATTATTATTATTCTGTTAGAATGAAATAAATTCTGGAATCAATATCATGTGTATATATTCGGTAAATAAAATTATTCACTTATCAATAAATAAATAAATAAATAAAGCTATATACAGTGGAAAATTTTTCTAAAAATTACAGAAGTATTTTGGAGATTTATAAAAAAATGATAAACACTCAGTGAGTTTTGTTCTGTTAATGTTGTGCATTATTATTATTCTGTTAGAATGAAATAAATTCTGGAATCAATATCATGTATATATATTCGGTAAATAAAATTATTTACTTATCAATAAATAAATAAAGCTATATACAGTGGAAAATTTTTCTAAAACTTACAGAAGCAATTTGGAGATTTATATAAAAATGATAAAAACTCAGTGAGTTTTGTTCTGTTAATGTTGAGTATTATTATTATTCTGTTAGAATGAAATAAATTCTGGAATCAATATCATGTGTATGTATTCGGTAAATAAAATTATTTACTTATCAATAAATAAATAAATAAATAAAGCTATATAGTGGAAAAATTTTCTAAAAATTACAGAAGCAATTTGGAGATTTATACAAAAATGATAAAAACTCAGTGAGTTTTGTTCTGTTAATGTTTGTTTTGTTAATATTGTGCATTATTATTATTCTGTTAGAATGAAATAAATTCTGGAATCAATATCATGTGTATATATTCGGTAAATAAAATTATTTACTTATCAATAAATAAATAAATAAATAAAGCTATATACAGTGGAAAAGTTTTCTAAAAATTACAAAAGCAATTTGAAGATTTATAAAAAAATGATAAAAACTCAGTGAGTTTTGTTCTGTTAATGTTGAACATTATTATTTTTCTGTTAGAATAAAATAAATTCTGGAATCAATATTATGTATATATATTCGGTAAATAAAATTATTTACTTATCAATAAATAAATAAATAAATAAAGCTATATACAGTGGAAAAATTTTCTAAAACTTACAGAAGCAATTTGGAGATTTATACAAAAATGATAAAAACTCAGTGAGTTTTGTTCTATTAATGTTTGTTTTTTTAATGTTGTGCATTATTATTATTCTGTTAGAATTAAATAAATTCTGGAATCAATATCATGTATATATATTCGGTAAATAAAATTATTTACTTATCCATAAATAAATAAATAAAGCTATAAACAGTGGAAAATTTTTCGAAAAATTACAGAAGCAATTTTGAGATTTATACAAAAATGATAAAAAATCAGTGAGTTTTGTTCTATTAATGTTGTGCATTATTATTATTCTTTTAGAATAAAATAAATTCTGGAATCAATATCATGTATATATTCGGTAAATAAAATTATTTACTTATCAATAAATAAGTAAATAAATAAAGCTATATACAGTGGAAAAATTTTCTAAAAATTACAGAATCAATTTGGAGATTTATACAAAAATGATAAAAACCCAGTGAGTTTTGTTCTGTTAATGTTGTGCATTATTATTATTCTGTTAGAATGAAATAAATTCTGGAATCAATATCATGTATATATATTCGTTAAATAAAATTATTTACTTATCAATAAATAAATAAATAAATAAAGCTATATACGAGGAAAATTTTTCTAAAAATTACAGAAGTATTTTGGAGATTTATAAAAAAATGATAAAAACTCAGTGAGTTTTGTTCTGTTAATGTTGAGCATTATTATTATTCTGTTAGAATGAAATAAATCCTGGAATCAATATCATGTGTATATATTCAGTAAATAAAATTATTTACTTATCAATAAATAAATAAATAAATAAAGCTATATACAGTGGGTAATTTTTCTAAAACTTACAGAAGCAATTTGGAGATTTATAAAAAAATGATACAAACTCAATGAGTTTTGTTCTGTTAATGTTTATTTTTTTAATGTTGTGCATTATTATTATTATTCTGTTAGAATGAAATAAATTCTGGAATCAATATCATGTGTATGAATTCGGTAAATAAAATTATTTACTTATCAATAAATAAATAAATAAACAAAGCTTTATATAGTAGAAAAATTTTCTACAACTTACAGAAGCAATTTGGAGATTTATAAAAAAATGATAAAAACTCAGTGAGTTTTGTTCTGTTAATGTTGTGCATTATTATTATTCTGTTAGAATGAAATAAATTCTGGAATCAATATCATGTATATATATTCAGTAAATAAAATTATTTACTAATCAATAAATAAATAAATAAATAAAGCTATATACCGTGGAAAAATTTTCTAAAACTTACAGAAGCATTTTGGAGATTTATACAAAAATTATAAAAACTCAGTGAGTTTTGTTCTGTCAATGTTGAGCATTATTATTATTCTGTTACAATGAAATAAATTCTGGAATCAATATCATGTATATATATTCAGTAAATAAAATTATTTACTTATCAGTAAATAAATAAATAAATCTATATACAGCTGAAAAATTTTCTAAAACTTACAGAAGCAATTTGAAGATTTATAAAAAAATGATAAAAATCAGTTGAGTTTTCTGATTTCTGGAATACAGAAATCAACCAAGAGATTACTGTTACTAAATGAAATATACAGTTAGGCTAACTGTACAGCTTGGCAACAGGTGTGGTAAACATTTATATATGTATACATCTGTCTCTATGTTTGATAATAAATTTTTTTTTACTCACAGTTTTACTAGGAGAAATTAACTGTACTTTGACAGGAAGTGTGTGTGTGTGTGAAGGCTAATGTCGCTGTTTTCGTAATAATTATCGACGGAAAATGCAACACCACCGTCAATCACCCACGACGCCCACGACGTTAATCATCTCAACATAGGTACAAGTAATTGAGTTAAGATTCGGATTGAGCGATTTTAATCGCGGCGAAAGATGCGCAAACTAGAAATGATGGACGAGCAGTGGTGATAGTTAATCGTAGGCCGCAAACGTAGCCGTCTAGTCGAGTCACGATTGTTACGATAGAAGGGGAAATATAGTTGATGTTTAACTACGGCGAATGTTACACATATTTCATGGACTGCCTTCAAGTCGGACGAGAAAGTCAACGCGTATATAAGGATTCTCTTCTCACTGACGCTATATATTACGAATTGTTAAAAAAAATAGCCCTACTTGTCATACGTCGAAGCTTGGCTTCATTGATTACTCGTAATAGTTGCGTATTAATGCACACGATTTGGTACTTTGTTGTGGAGGACCATTTGTTGACGTCTCTTAATTTACGGTATCACAAGTCAATAATATTGTTTATATTTTCTTTTTGAGTTTTTTGAGTAGAGAATATAGCAGACGAAACGCGAGAGTTTGGCCCACTACCGCGTAATTACAGAAGCGGACAGGGATACATTGAGTATTGTATTACGCAGCTATACTCCGTCGGTATATAAATTTGTGTGTATGTGACATATCACAGTTGGTATCGAGGACATGTATATATATATATTTTTACGTCACTGCGACATGGAAAGTGAGGTTTTCTTCGCGTTCGGCTCGTGCTGCAAACTCACACTCGCGAGAAATGGGTTTTCCCTCCCTTGGGCCGCAATGTACTATTTCAACTACGCTAAAAAGACCACATCCCATGACTGCAACGCGGGTGGAAAGTTGTCGATTTTTGACCGGTGGGACGGAAAGTAACGCAGGGGGAGGAAAAGTACTTTTCTGCCCACTGCTGTACTTTTCGCCCCGCTGGAGTGGATTTTTCGTAGAGAATATAGCAGACGAACCGCGAGAGTTTGGCTCACTACCGCGTAATTACAGAAGCGGACAGGGATACATCGAATATTGTATTACGCAGCTATACTCCGTCGGTATATAAATTTATGTGTGTGTGTGACATATCACAGTTGGTATCGAGGACACGTACTGTATGTATATATATTTTTACGTCACTGCGACATGGAAAGTGAGGTTTTCCTCGCGTTCGGCATGTACTGCAAACTCACACTCGCGAGAAATGGGTTTTCCCTCCCTTGGGCAGCAATATACTATTTCAACTACGCTAAAAAGACCACATCCCATGGATGCGACGCGGGTGGAAAGTTGTCGATTTTTGACCGGTGGGACGGAAAGTAACGCAGGGGGAGGAAAAGTACTTTTCTGCCCACTGCTGTACTTTTCGCCCCGCTGGAGTGGATTTTTCGTAGAGAATATAGCAGACGAACCGCGAGAGTTTGGCTCACTACCGCGTAATTACAGAAGCGGACAGGGATACATCGAATATTGTATTACGCAGCTATACTCCGTCGGTATATAAATTTATGTGTATGTGACATATCACAGTTGGTATCGAGGACACGTACTGTATGTATATATATTTTTACGTCACTGCGACATGGAAAGTGAGGTTTTCCTCGCGTTCGGCTCGTGCTGCAAACTCACACTCGCGAGAAATGGGTTTTTCCTCCCTTGGGCAGCAATATACTATTTCAACTACGCTAAAAAGACCACATCCTATGACTGCAACGCGAGTGGAAAGTTGTCGATTTTTGAGCGGTGGGACGGAAAGTAACGCAGGGGGAAGAAAAGTGCTGCAGCATGAGGAAAAGTAGCTGCAGCGGGCAGAAAAGTACTTTTCTGTCCACTGCTGTACTTTTCACCCCGCCGGAGTGGATTTTTCGTAGAGAATATAGCAGACGAACCGCGAGAGTTTGGTCCACTATCGCGTAATTGCAGAAGCGGACAGGGTTACATCGAGTATTGTATTACGCAGCTATACTCCGTCGGTATATAAATTTGTGTGTGTGTGACATATCACAGTTGGTATCGAGGACACGTGCGGTATATATATGTTTTTTTACGTCACTGCGACATGGAAAGTGAGGTTTTCCTCGCGTTCGGCTCGTGCTGCAAACTCACACTCGCGAGAAATGGGTTTTCCCTCCCTTGGGCAGCAATATACTATTTCAACTAGGCTAAAAAGACTACATCCCATGAATGCAACGCGGGTGGAAAGTTGTCGATTTTTGACCGGTGGGACGAAAAGTAACGCAGGGGGAAGAAAAGTACTTTTCTGCCCACTGCTGTACTTTTCGTCCGCTGGAGTGGAGCGAGGCGAATCTACCATCCCTAACCCTCATGAGAACGATCATAATAACCGGGAAAATGACACAGTCGTTTTTGTACACCTTAATAACGGCGCGATTTTGGTCAGAATGACCAAAAATTTGCAGCTTTGTTTTAAAAAAATTTTAATGGCATTAGTTTTGAACCCCTTGACAGATTCTCACCAGATTTGAATTGATGCTTAGTTTATCTACACTCTACTTGTGGACCAAATTTGAGCCCGATATCTTAAAAATTGCGGAAGTTTGAGCACGAACAAAAAATTCAAAATGCCATAAATTTGAAACCCCTTAACGGATTGACGTCAAATTCACTCCCAAACTTTATTTAATAACAGTCCATATGTGGACGAAACTTGAGCCCGATATCTTAAAAATTGCGAAAGTTAGAACACGAACAAAAAATGTCAAAAAATTAAAAAATGCCATAAATTGGAACCCCTTAACGGATTGACACCAAATTTAATCCCAAACACTATTTGATAACAGTCCACTTCTGGTCCAAGTTTGAGCCGGATATCATAAAAATTGCGGGTGTTAGAGCCCGAGCTGACATTCTCCAAAAAATTCAAAATTCCATAAATTTTGAACACCTTGATGGATTAACTCCAAATTCAATCCTATACCTTGTTTAACGACCGTTTACTCGTGGTTCAAATTTGAGCCCGATATCTTAAAAATTGCGACGGCTATCGTGCTAACAAAAAATTGTGCACATACACACACACTCACATACACATACATACATTTTTTCTAAACCACTTTTCTCGACGTTTTAGACCATTCTGAGTGTCCTGATATGAAAATCTCGAAAAAAAATTTTTCACGAAAACAAAGCTTCCTCTATGAGGAAGCAAAATGACGGTGACGATGATTTTTCTGTCATTATGACCAAAATCGCACCGTTATTAAGGTATACAAAAACGAGTGTCATTTTTCCCGTCATTATGGCCGTTATAATCACCGTTATCGTGAGTGCTAGAGATCAGAGACAAATTTGACATCACAAGACTACTTCTGTCTCTCTCGTACTCATACACCTTTTTGTCGTTCTCTCAGCGACTGCCAATCGCGTTTTCTCTCTCTCGCACTTGACTCGGTCGGTATAGCACATCCCCTTAAGTCGACGTGAAATATTCATGAGTGCGAGAAAGATAGCGAATATCCTTCGGAACAAGAATTCTCAGAAACTGGACATTTTTTGGAAAAAATGAAAGTTTCACATCATGCAGAATTAAGGGACCAATGATGTAAAACTTTTCTTTTATCAAAAAACGTTCGATGTCGTCTGAAAGATTGTTTACAGTTTTTGTTACCGACTGAGTAGGTTTCACAGTCGGTAATAAAAACTGTAATCCACTTTTTTCACGCATACTGACACTTTACAGCTTCAAAAAGAGTTTCATCGAATGCGGATATCACTGGAGTATTCGATGAAACTCTTTTTGAAGCTATAAAATGTCAGTATGCATGAAAAAAGTTGATTACAGTTTTTGATACCGATTGAGACCGGAATGGTCGGTAGGGAAGGTCTTTCACATGCTCTTAAAGACATGACTGTAAATTACGATAAAATACGGTATTTTCCTGGTAATTTAACCGAATCAAAATTTCTCTGGGTTTTCATATCTCTAATCGCACCAGCATGACAAAAACAACGGTATAGCTACAATTCGTAAACCCACGAGTTTCGTACAACAGCTGACTCTGTTTTTGTCTATTCCCAATTCCATTAATAACACGAAAAATGTACTCGCAAAGTTGAGAAATGTATTAATCAGTTCTGTTCGATTGTTGTTGTTGTTGTGGCCAAATATACTTAAACGATGTTGTCGGAAGTCGACGTATTTATAAGCAATTACACCCTCGTTGATCCGGAGGTCTATCAATTATGGGTCGATGGACATTCGTGTGAGTGTTGAATACGTGAAACTTAATAAAATAACTCGTTTAATTATTATTAAGAATGATAAAAAAATAGTGTCTTTATTTTTGTTACATTAGCCAGCGATGCTGTCAATACTTTGCGGCAGAGAGGAATATGCCAGCAAACTAATGCACCTATAGATCTTGTTGCTTCCGATGTATTGGATCATTATCGTACTTATTCTCTGCTTGAGAGGCTACTGCAAACACCAACAAAATTGGCCAGCGAGCAGCTGTCCTTCCAAATAGAACCACAAACTAGTCACATGTTGATTGAAATGTAACACGATTTACAGTAAATTATACTAATTTTTATCTACAATGTGAAAGAAATTTTCTCACTATTTTTCTGTAAAACTATAACTAGATAGTTACAAAGATTTTTACATATGGGGTAAAACACGCCCAGTCGGCCGCACGAATTTTTCATTTCAATAAAAAGTTTTCAAATTTGTTGAGGATGTTGGTCTGGCTGAAAACAAAAATTACAATTTTTTTCAGATTGTTTACCGCATATTTCAGCCGTTACAAAAAACTGAAAATAATAATCGTTAATTGTTTAACGCCAAAACTACAGCTCTCGCAAAAAAAATCACGTGAACAAAAAATTGAAGGTATTTAACGTTCTTTTCAATAAATTTTTTGCAAAATCTTCCTACTCTGTTTTATGCTATTTTTCAATGGAATAAAATTATAATATTGTTTTCTCCAAAACTGTGTTCACGATTTGGCTGAAATTTTTACATTTTGTTCCTTAATATGTCTAGAATCTGAGAAAAAATTGGCGAGATGGGCGGCGATTTCATTCCACTGTTACAGCTCTTCAAACGATCGAATACCAGGGCAATCTAATGTGTAATTGCTCTGTACATTCCAGAGTTGGGCAGCAAAAATTACTTAGTTCAGAAATGGCTGCTTTAATTACAATTACCTTCAGTAATTGTATTGGATTTCAAATTAAATACAATTACTTTCAGTAGTTGTATTGGATTTCAAATAAAATACAATTACTTTTAGTAGTTGTATTGGATTTCAAATTAAATACAATTACTTTCAGTAATTGTATTGGATTTCAAATTAAATACAATTACTTTCAGTAATTGTATTGGATTTCAAATTAAATACAATTACTTTCAGTAATTGTATTGGATTTCAAATTAAATACAATTACTTTCAGTATTTATATTGGATTTCAAATTAAATACAATTACTTTCAGTAATTGTATTGGATTTCAAATTAAATACAATTACTTTCTGTAATTGTATTGGATTTCAAATTAAATATAATTAATTTCTGTAATTGTATTGGATTTCAAATTAAATACAATTACTTTCAGTAATTGTATTGGATTTCAAATTAAATACAATTACTTTCAGTAATTGTATTGGATTTCAAATTAAATACAATTACTTTCAGTAATTGTATTGGATTTCAAATTAAATACAATTACTTTCTGTAATTGTATTGGATTTCAAATTAAATACAATTACTTTCAGTAATTGTATTTACTGAAAGTATTGTATTTACATTACATATTTACAAAATACAATTACATTTTGTAATTGTATTGGATTTCAAATTAAATACAATTACATTTTGGAATTTTATTGGATTTCAAAATAAATACAATTACATTTTGTAATTGTATTGGATTTCAAAATAAATACAATTACATTTTGTAATTGTATTGGATTTCAAATTAAATACAATTACATTTTGGAATTTTATTGGATTTCAAAATAAATACAATTACATTTTGTAATTGTATTGGATTTCAAATTAAATACAATTACATTTTGTAATTGTATTGGATTTCAAATTAAATACAATTACATTTTGTAATTGTATTGGATTTCAAATTATATACAATTACATTTTGTAATTGTATTGGATTTCAAATTAAATACAATTACATTTTGTAATTGTATTGGATTTCAAATTAAATACAATTACTTCCAGTAATTTGTATTTTGTAATTTTCCATTACAATTTTGCCCAACTCTGGTACATTCAACAGACTGTCTACATAATAATTCTAAAGCCTGCACTGCATTTTTTGCATCGAATATTTTTCCCTCTTCAATTTTTGGGGTTTTTAATACATTTATTTTATCGACTGATGGAATTGGAACTGTTTTCCTGATGACACGTAATTCATCATCGTGCTCTTTTCTGATCAATCGAAAATTGGCAAAACGTGGTGAATGAATGTCTCTTGAGTTCAATATTCACGTGCTCAATGTTACACGACCATCGTTCTGCGTTGTGAACACAAAGTGTGAACGGCAGGTACAGGGGAATTTGCCAATTAACGTAATTTAAAAAAAAAATTTAATTAAAAATAACAAAAAAATAAACAAGTGATGCGGGCTTTAGATTTTTTTCTATTGACAGTCTCAACCCTGTTGAACGCAGAGAGCAATTACACATTAGATTACCGTTATGCTCGATCATTCGAAGAGCTGTAACTGTGGAACGAAGTCGCCGCCCATCTCGCCAATTTTTTTTCAGATTCTTAACATATTAAGGAACAAAATGTAAAAATCTCATCTGAATCGAGAACGCAATTTCGGAGAAAAAAAATATTGAAATATTATTTAATTGAAAAATAGCATAAAACGAAGTAGGAAAATTTGCAGAAAAATTTGTTGAAAAGAACGTTAGATACCTTAAATTTTTTGTTAACATGATTTTTTTTGCGAGAGCCGTAGTTTTGGCGTTAAAAAATTAACGATTATTATTTTCAGTTATTTGTAACGGCTGAAATATGCGATAAAAAATTCTGAAAAAATTTGCAATTTTTGTTTTCAGCCAGACCAACATTCTCAAGAAATCTGAAAACTTTTTATTGAAATGAAAAATTCGTGTGGCCGCCTTGACGCGTTTTACCCCATATATAATGTTATCTTTTTGTCCTTAAAAATTTCTTTGATGAAGAGATTATAGAACATTTCAAGATTTAAGAAAAATATATACAGTTTTTCAGATTAATGTTTTTATCAAGAATAATGAGTAAAATAATTTTTTGTTCATAAGGTATTATGAATTTGACGATTGCGTGGTGCGGGAGCTGCTTGGAAAAAAATTGACATCCAAAAGCAGAAAAGATATGGATGAGGTATCAGAAAAAACTGGAGTAATATTGAAAAGCTGTAGAAGACAATACGACAATGTTAAGAGGGTGTTCAAAGCTGTGGAGGACTTGCCAGGCTCTTTGGTCACCAACATTAAACAGCATTTTCTACTCCCAGAAGACTTAGCAAAGTATAACTCCAATTCTGATTTTAATATCAAAGAAAAAGAAAAAAACATATTTCATTAAAGATGAAAAAATGTAATTCTTTGATTTTTCCAGATACATATGTATTTTTCGAAAACTCTTATAAGATTTGAAATTACTTTTGCTTCCATATAGAGCAATTTTTTGGTGGTGAAATCTTAGTAAAAAAAAAATAATAATTTCATAAAAAGCAGCTTCAAAAAATGATTGAAAATGGGAAAATTTTAAGGAAAATCACATGTATTCAGAAAAATCGGAATTCATTTCATATGGAAAAATGAAGTTTTCTACAGAAATAGGTGAACATTTTCTTTTCTCCTATTTTCTCAATAGCGTTTTGGCATTATTATACAACGTCAAATGTTCTTAGTATCTGAAATCACGTTGTTTTTTTTAAATTCTCTGTAGACGTTATGCGGCCGTCGTATTCATCGCTTGTCTCAGGTTCGAGATGAACAAACGAAAGTTGCAGTTCCTAACATTTCCTGATCTTTATCACTGCGCTAATGTAATGATGTCCTCCTGGTCGTATCGTTACACGGGTTCCGAATACTTTGATACGGATCTGGACCGAGAGTTCCTTCTGGAGTTGCCGGAATGTAGAGTATTATTGGAAAACGACAAACATCACAAACAGTATGTAATTATTGAAAATCTTTAAAATATGTTGTAGAACTGAGCAAAATACTTAAATGTATTAAAAGTAGTAAATATGAGGTACTTTAAATATTTTAAACACAAAGTAATCAGAGTACTTAAAGTACATGCCAAGTATTACAAATAAGTACTGTTTTTAAATGTGCTGATTTGATTATTTTGCGAAAATCTCTGGCATGTCCATTTGTAAAACCCTGTATGTTTTTTACAAAACTCCGCTAAGATTCTACCCTCGTAAATATAGAATATTGAGTCTAATGTATTTATGCAGAAGATTAATTAAGTACTTTGTACTTCGTTATATCATAACAGTGCTTAAAGTATCGCAAAGTATTTTGGTACGTCCAGTACGTACTTTAAGGGGATGCTGGAGTAGATTTTGATACCGACTTTGGTCGGTATGTTTCCCGATTAGGACACAGGTGGCGCCGACGTAGTCTGTTTATTTTTGGCAAAAGATACCGAAACTCCCGAGAAGCAAAATGGCCGCACACCATATGTCAGCAAACCTTTGCTGTAAGATATAATTGTTTCTGGAAATTAGATATGTAAAATTAGACCGGACGTCAATTCTGTGATGATTTCTAAATATTCCAAAACCATCAGAATGTTAACTACACAAGCCAAATCCATATATAGTATATACTACGGTCGGATTGCAGAGGCTCGGAGCTTTTGTCAAAAGTAAACAGACTACGTCAGCGCCACCTGTCTCCTAATGACGGAACTATATTCATGCTCTTTACCAGCTCTGAGCCTGTGCGTAAAGCAAACAGTCTTTGCAATCGTAGTATACACTATTCGTGGATTTGGTTTGTGTAATCGACATTCCGACGGCTTTGAAAGGGTCAGGAATAATCAAAGAATGGGGGTCCGGTCTGATTTAACACATCTGAGTTCCAGAAACGTTTATATCTTACTTCAAAGGACCTGTTGACATTTCGAGCGGCCATATTGGTTTTTGAGAGGTTCAGTAATATACAATTTTTTACATTTCTTGTATGTTTTGAACAGTAATTCGACCGGACACCCAAGCATGAATGTTTTCATTACATCCCTGCAAAATTTGACGTATATTTGTAGCATATGTTCGTTGAATACTCTATACTACGAAATTGCCTATTTTTACCGATCAAAGTCGGTAAAAAAATCTACTCCAGCATCCCCTTAAGTGCCGAATAAATATTCAAGTACTTCAAATTCTGCCTAGATTGTAGAGTTATTGTGTTGTTACATCGTGGTATTTTGTTTAAATGATAAAATCCTTTCGAATTGTAGTCTAGTGTGCATCAAGCTGAAACCAACGCTGCTGGACCGATCCTACCAAGAATTGGACGTTAATTTTCGTTCATACTCGAGGGCTATAATGGGCATTGGCTGCAATCTCCATCGTACCCGAGAGCTCAGATTTTTCTTTCTCGAATTAGTCGAAAGATGCATAGAACCCTGGCGACAAGCGAATTGGACGCACGCGGATCTTCGAAACTTCTTGGCTGCCTATACGCAGTGCGCACTCGACATGGACGTACTTAGGCAAGCGAAAAATCTTTTTCTTTTTTTTAAATCTCTTCCAGACATTCCAGATCAAATCAACAGGGTCGTTCCCTTCATATTTCATTATTAGTATATTGTGCAACAAGGGCATATTTTTTGTAACAAGTCCATGAATAGTGGTGCTTTGAATGGTAGTTTTGCGGGACGAACAGTGAAAAGTGAGGTTACCAACTTTCCACCCTAGGGTCGAAAGCACGGTCTTACATACAGGTCTTGCAACTGCAGTAGTGGGGGTGGGTCGCTTAGCGAAGCCATTTTAAGTTTCCTCAGTCGCCGATAGAGTCGTTGTATGTAAGGTTTTGCATCTAGGCGAGGGACGCGAAGGAGCAGAGGGTATCTGTCTGTCTCAGTCTCACACATGGTCTCCACTGCACCTCCACTTACACATTTTTTAAACTGTAAAACGTTTGAAATTACCATTTTTTAACTGAGCCACGTCTCTCGTCACACGAAACACAGAATACTTTTTCTCGGTTCTACTGCCAGCTCTGCAAAAAGGTCACCGCACACCACTTTGTTTTTTTTTTTTTAAACTATCAACGACAAAGTGTGAGCAAAACACACTCCGGATTGTAAGGTTAAGTTTAACTGCGAACCCGATAACGGCGACGACTTGCGGCTATGTTGGAAACTAAATTCAACCTCACTAAGCGACCATACCCCCACCACAGAATTCTGAGGGAGTCTCAAGACCTGCATGGCTGCGTTCCGAATGACGAGGTGTTTTGTTGTTCGATGCGCATGCGCAATGGTTTTTGCCGAGATTTACGGTGAACTTTAAGAAGTATAATAAAAGTGGAAACATAAAAAAACAATTGATTTATTTATACTGGTACTGAAGTATGAATAATTAGATTTCTCATGGATTTGCCTATTTGTAAAGAATTCAAATATTATCCTCGTCTCCTGATCGGACGACAACTATTCACCCTACTCGCGAGGTACGGCAAAAAGTTGTTGTCCGATCGTGAGGTGGGGATAAAAAATGTTAATACTTTATAAATGGCTAATCCGTGAGAAATCGAAATTCCGATACTTTGGAATTAATAGAAACGAACAAACTGTTTCCCCTATCTTCAACTTTTACTATAATTCTTAAACTGCACCGTAAATCTTGACGGAGATTATTGCGCATGCGCATCGAACAACGAAACACCTCGTCATTCGGAACGTACCCCATGTAAGACCGTGGTCGAAAGTGAAACAGCAGGGTCGAAATTGAAGGAATCGCTAACTGCGCATGCGCCAACCTATCGTTTCAACACTGCTATGAACGTAACCACTTTCGGCCCGCAAAACTACCATGAAAAGCACCGCTGTTCATGGACGTGTTACAAAAAAGTACAAATATAGCTCTTATTATCAGAATTGTTTAATTGCAGGGAAACCGTTCTTCGCGATGCTTTCGAGCGCTACATGAAAGTAGTGACCAGTTGTCTTTTACGAATGTACCACGCGTGACACCTGATTACTACAGGCACCGAAGGCGATGCAGAATTTAGGAAAATTTACAAGGATCAAAGCCGAAGAAGTACACGATAATCATCATATATTACAATTTATTTCAGATTTGTTTTTCTTCATTTTCTCTCTCTCTCTTTCTCTCTTTCTTCCTATCTCTGTAATAAATAGTGATGACACGGGAGGAGATACCGCGTTGTATTTACCCCTCGTGTCAATTTGTAATATTCACATAACTACAACTATAACATCAACACGCTAGACCGATTGAGTGCTGCTCCTCACCTGCGGGCACGGGCGACGCAGACCAGTGTGAAATATACACATCACTCTAATAAAACCTGTGTATTATTGTATTGCACGTCGGGGCCCCCCCGATTAACCGCTACAGTAGATTTTATATTAATTATCAATGTATTTGACGGTCGTTACGTGTCGACGTTCACGACTTGGCAGAATCGAGCTTACCTCGTGGCATTTTCTTTATTTTATTTTTTTTTCCTTGTCGACGTGGCGCAAAAACAAACCAACGGAAATTCGATACGCAATAACGAAATTTTGTGTCAAAATCATTTGACAGATTGTCTAGGAGAAACTAATTAACTAGAAGTCGCCCGTTGACAAAAAAAAAACAATGCTCCTTGAGGCGGCAGCGCGAAATTTCTCGATTGATTATCACTTATTTCTTTTTTGGTATTTTTTTTTATGATTGCTACCGATTCGTTTAACATCGAGTGTCGTTTTCGAAAAAAAAAAAGGAAAATTGGGAGGACACCAGGGAGAAACGTTTGTGATTACGATATCAGGCATCGTCGATGTACTTATTATGATACAATTAGATAATTGGCTACTTTGATACTCCTAGAACTTTGTTGACCGCAAGAACGATATCTTCCATTCGCGGTAGAGCAATGGCTTCTAAGCTTTTGGTGTACGGCATGGGAGTGTCAACGCCAGTTACGCGAATGACCGGTGCGTCTAGATGATAGAATACTTCGCCTGAAAACATTTGAAATGCATTGATTAATAATCTTTAATGCAATCGGAAAGTATAGTGGGGGTCACGTAATAACCTTAAGGATATTGAATACACGGAGAAATTCAGCGACGCTACCGGCCTCTGTGTAGTAATTATAGTTGCCTACCGAAACCGCACCGCACCAGTGCGAAAACGCGCCACAACGCGATTGACTTACGTCGAGCAGTCTTCCCTATCGGAACGCTGCCGTCCCGTTTCAGGAAAGAATCGCTCCAAAAGTACAACAGTAACGGCTCGGTTTCAAAGTCGGGATACTTCGTTCTCATTCGTGCCACAGAGGTGGCGCGCGGGCCAGTTACATCGCCAAATTTCTCTCCGTGTAGGTACTTTCAAGTCATTTCACAATTGTCCTAGCAATATCTAAATATTGTGTTTATAGGCTAACTTAAATAACTGTAGTCTAAAAATTAATAAAACTATACGGAAATGTAATTTTGCTTCCTCATAGAGGAAGCTTTGTAAAAAGCGAAAAATAATGAGGATACAATGTGCAAGGTTCTACTTTGCATCCTTGTTTCATTTTATTCTTATTTTCTGATGTTTTACGAAATGCAGAGCGAAAACAGTCAATTTTTTTCAAATTTAAATTAACGTAAAATCCGAACCGCTTTACCGATCATCACCAAATTTGGTACGTAACAGGGCTGAATGTTATATTTCCTGTGTAGAAAATTTCACTCGATTATTTGAAATTTCACCTGAATTAGAGCAAAACTAAAATTTTTCGAAAAATTCAAAATCTCATAAAAACCGAACCGCTTTACCGATTTGGTCCAAATTCAATACCAAAGATCGCATCACTTTCTTGAATTTTAATACGAAGTTTCAGCTCGATAGTAAAAAATTCGTTCGAGTAGAGCATTTACGTACTTTTTTCAAAATTTCAAAATTCTTATAAAAATGAAATGTGTCAATCGATTTTCCCGAAATTTATACCAATTGAAGATTAGGTAGTACTGCACATGTTGTTTAAATTTGAGCTGATTCGGTTGAATAGTTTAAAAGTTACAGATAAATGCCTTTTTGGCCTTTCATCACACACACATACATCTGGACAATTTTTCTAAACCAGTTTTCTCGATGTTTTAGACCATTCTGAGTAACCTGACAAAAATCTCGAAAATTTTTTTTTCATGAAAACAAAGCTTCCTCTATGAGGAAGCAAAAAAGCAAAAAAAGAAATCGTGGAAATAGATATAATTTGCGGATGAACGTACTTTCCATGATCCTGGCGCAAATCTCAGCTCCGATACCAGACTGGGGCCAGCCCTGTTCAACGGTAATAACGTGATGAGTCTTAACGGCAGATTTTAAGATCGTTTCAGTGTCGAGTGGCCTGAGTGATCGTAGATTGATAACTTCGGCCTCGATCCCCTTGCCGGCGAGTTCGTTTGCTGCTTCCAGGGCTTGTTCCACCGCCTTGGAATGTGCCACGAGAGTAACGTGATTGCCGGCTCTTTCAATTTTCGCTTTGCCGATTGGCACAACAAAGTCCTTCGACAGTACTTCGTCTGAGACGGGATATTGTAGTCCGTAAAGTAATTCGTTCTCGAGTACAACAACGGGATCGGGATCACGAATCGCAGCTTTCAATAGACCCTTGGCATCTTCGCTGCTGTATGGTGAAACGACCTTAAGGCCCGGGCAATGGCTGTACCATGCGCCAAAACATTGAGAGTGCTGAGCTCCCACACCGGCTGCAGCTCCGTTCGGTCCTCGAAATACTATCGGCACATTTACCTTACCGGCCGACATGTAAAATGTCTTTGCCGCCGAATTGATTATCTGATCGATCGCTTGCATCGAAAAATTATACGTCATGAATTCGCACACCGGACGTAGGCCAGCCTGGAAATTTTCATAGATACAAGAAACTCAAGTTTTACCGAACGTCTATCGAATAATTTTTTTTTTGACAGTGCCAAATTTTATTAGTAACAACAAAAAGAATCGGTTTTTAAATGTGTAGATATATGGATATTGAGAAAAAAAAACCGTGTCATGATGATGATACGATCAGCTCTATAATTATGATTTTATAATAATAACATGTAGCGATTGTAATACGATGATTAAACTTTGGAATGGCTGGAAAAATTATTATTTTTCATAAAAAATTCACGGTAATCCTTTTGAAAAAATGGAAAAAAATAAGTAATGCATTAAGAAAGTAATGCATTACTTATTTCTTCGATTTTCTCCACTATTTTTTGCAATATTAAAACGAAAATTAATATTTTTTCCAGCTATTCAAATGTTTACACTCTATTTTATAATCACTACATATTATTATTATGAAATCATAATTACAAAATAAATTGTACTGTAAACTATATTTCATGAATTAATGGGGATTTATAACTCTGATTGTATTATTACAGAGTTGTAAATGCCTAATACTTATAGAAATAATGATGATGATACGATCAGCTCTATAATTATGATTATATAATAATAACATGTAGCGATTGTAATACGATGATTAAACTTTGGAATGGCTGGAAAAATTATTATTTTTCAATAAAAATTCACAGTAATCCTTTTGAAAAAAAAATGGAAAAAATTAAGTAATGCATTACTTATTTCTTACATTTTCTCCACTATTTTTTGCAATATTAAAACGAAAATTAGTATTTTTTTCAGCTATTCGAATGTTTACACTCTATTTTATAATCACTACATATTATTATTATAAAATCATAATTTCAAAACAAATTGTACTGTAAACTATATCTCATGAATTAATGGGGATTTACAACTCTGATTGTATTATTACAACGTTGTAAATGCCTAATACTTATAGAAATAATGATGATGATACGATCAGCTCTATAATTATGATTATATAATAATAACATGTAGCGATTGTAATACGATGATTAAACTTTGGAATGGCTGGGAAAATTATTATTTTTCAATAAAAATTCACGGTAATACTTTTGAAAAAATGGAAAAAAAATAAGTAATGCATTACTTATTTCTTACATTTTCTCCACTATTTTTTGCAATATTAAAGCGAAAATTAGTATTTTTTTCAGCTATTCAAATGTTTACACTCTATTTTATAATCACTACATATTATTATTATAAAATCATAATTACAAAACAAATTTTACTGTAAACTATATCTCATGAATTAATGGGGATTTACATCTCTGGTTTTCACAAAACGGTCGAGTATAAAATAATTTTTTTTTCTTCTGAGATGAATTTAAAAAATTCGAAACATGTGTGTGTGACTAAGTTAAATTTTATTCAAAAGATGAAGACAATGAGAGGGATTTATATTGTTTTATTCATAACTTTATCATTCAACAGGTTCAACTTAAGCCTGTTAATTTAACACGATTTATATATATCCACACATTCAAATCCTCACAACAGATTCCACCCCTAGATTTATTGAAATTGTAAAAAAACTATAAATTCAATGTCATTAAATAAATAATCTTTCCATATACAATAATTTTCTAAGTGTCCCTCTCTGTTTAGCAATAGTAAAAAAAAAAATTATTTTAAGCCTCAACTTTTGTGCAAATAACAATATTCTATGAATATCCTATTCTATTCTAACAATATTCAATGAATGTCACTGAAAAAGTGTTAATATAATGGATGTATTATATTTTATAGCATTGCCAAATACCAATATTAAATACCAAATATTCTCTTTTTTTTTGTTGCATTTATCTGCTTTTTCTCTATAGAAATTAAAATTTTTATGCAACAGATGCAGAATTATAGATCTCCAAAATACAAAATATACATGTTTAAAAGCATTTCACAAATTCTAATTCTAATCATGGGCTATCAAATATGGGAAAATGTTTAAGGGGATCAAGACACCTAAAAAAAGTCATAAGAAAAAAAATTCTGTAAATGATACCCGTCTTTTAAAAAAATCGTACATTTGAACATCATTAGGTACATAACAAGCATTATAATTCTGCAATTTTGTGAAGACATTCAGTGCACAAGAATGGTGTGAGGTGAAAAGTAAAATTTTTCACTTGTCGTAGCTTTCAGACCAAACCGGTGAACCAATTTTAGTGTTCGATGTCTTATTTTATCTGTCGAAGAGTGCATTCTGGATTGAACATAGCGATTTTGGATGCAGTGAAAATTAGATTTACTATAACCAATTGTTTAGTGAGTTTTTAATAGAGAGAGATTTATTTACACATTTAAAATCATAGCTTTGTCATAAAGACCTGAAATAAAAATTGCTATATTCAATCCAGATTGCACTCTTAGACAGATAAAATAAGACATCGAACACTAAAATTTGTCCACTGGTTTGGTCTGAAACCTACGACAAGTGAAAAATTTTACTCTTTACCTCACACCATTTTGGTGCACTGTATGTCTTTATAAAATGGCAGAATTATAATGCTCATTATGTATTTAATGAAGTTTTAATGTAATCTTTTTTAAAAGAAGTGTATTATTTACACAATTTTTTTTCTTATGACTTTATTTAGGTGACTGGGTCCCCTTAATGTGTCCAAAAATGATACAAACATGACCAAAACTTATTAAACGTTAATTATTCTTCTTTTTCGTAATATGTATCAACATTTTTATGCTAGAGATGCAAAATTATATGTATCCAAGATAAAAAAAATACAAGTTTAAGGAGGATCGGTGGCCACTCCCAAAGTCAAATCAGAGATAAATTTTCACGATCGATTCTTTAAAGTTTAATGCATTAAATAATAACAGTGGTGGGTGATTTGTATTGAAGCATGTAGACTTAATCCAGAGAAAGATTAATAGTCACAGATTTGCATAAAGATTAACTGATTAACGTTTCTTTTCAGTGTGATATATTTTTGTTCAGTTTTTTCCAAGTATTATCTTTAATCCTTTGCCGATTTTTATGAACGATAGCTCAATGTTTTTCTTAAAAGATACTCTACGAATTGACCTCCTAGATATTTCATAGTGTTCATCGTTTTGTAATTATAGCCTGTTGTTTATGAAAGTATTTTAATTTCTGTTAAACAACAGTCTAGAATTATTAAACAATTAACACTATGAAATATCTAGGCGGTCAATTCGTAGAGTATCTTTTAAGGTAGAGAATGAACTGTCACTCATTCAAATCGGCCTAGAATTACAGATTATACTTGAAAAAAACTGAACGAAAATGTATCCCATTGAAAAGAAACGTTAATCAGTTAATATTTATGCAAATCCGTTACTATTAATCTTTCTCTGGATTAAGTCTACATGCTTCAATACAAATCACCCTCCACAGCGATTGTTTAATGCATTAAACTTTAAAGAATCGATTACAAAAATTTAGCTCTGATTTGACTTTGACAATCGTCACCGATCGTCCTTAAAGACATTTTACAAATTCTGGTTTTATGCTTAATGTGGCCAAAACTGGTAGGTCTATCCTATCTATTGGAATAATGTATTAAATACGCTCTATGTAGACACATACCATAGCAGCTCCTACAGCAATACCAGTGAACCCAGATTCTGTGATTGGAGTATCGATAACCCGTTTCTCCCCGTACTTCTTCCAGAGACCCCTGGAGACTTTGTACGCTCCGTCATAAAGTGCAACCTCTTCACCCAGGATGAAAACCCTCTCGTCTCTCTCCATTTCTTCGTCGAGCGCAGAATTGAGAGCATCTCGCACCGTCATCTACAGGGTGCGACAAAAGTAATATACATACATTGCGAATCACAAAACAAGGCATGGCATTTCTGTCAAACATCTGTCATCACGAGTGTCAGCAAAAAAAAAAAAGAAAACAATTCTCTCCACCTGCCCCCCATAAAAATTCCGAAACCCCATAATATCTTCATTGCATAATTAAGGATCTACGATCGCCGATGATCTCGTTGTCCAACAAAAATCGTATGACCTTTCGCGTCCTTCAACGCTAGTTACACGTTAGCTAATCATTGTTCAAACATTCGAGATTTCGATATTCAAATGAAGAACAACATAATCACGCGTTCTCGGCTGTTGTTAAGTTTCTAATTGATGAAAATCCATAATATTTGGGTGGAAAAGAAAAACAATAATAAAAAAAACAAGCGAAAAGTGTTACGATTTATCGAACGATAACATAGCTTCGATCGTTCGTTAGGTTAGATTTGAGACAAAGTGGAGCGCTAATAAAAGTGACGAAAGACGTAACGAGAAATAAAATGTTACCTGCTGCGCGGCAGCGCATTTTGAGGTGGAGAAAGAACGACGGGCGACTTGTCTTGCAACGGACTGTAAAGCAATAATGCGGAAATTATACAGAGTAGAGTCAGCAGATTCTTCACCTCACGTCCCGTAATTTTCGCTCTTATAATGTTGCACTTTTTGAGCAAATTGCGCGCGACGTGCAATTTCATCTTACGAGATATGTGTGTTTGTTGCTTTATTTTGGTTAACTGTAATTATTTCTCACTATTTACCGTAAGCATGATCGCTCGGTTATATTGTCGAGGATTTAGCGCGAATTGGCGAAGTGACCGGCCGGACGGACGTACGGGTGAGAATTACTACAGAGCTGGATGTGAAACACGCGTGGCCCTTGTACCTCGTGCGTGCTCGCCTTGCTCCAGGGGATCTGATTCGCGATTATGATTTTCGCTCGACTGCCAGCTGCAGCGCTGATAGAGAACACACGACATGCACTCTAAACTACTACCCGTGTGACGTACCATCTGACTGTATGTGTGGGTAATGAAGTCAAGGACGATGGACGATTTGCTAGTGTGATGACCTGTGGCGCACGCCTCTACATCTATAGTGCTTTTTACGCGGTTTATTTAAACCCAAGTAGCACAAAGACAAAGGATATCTATTTGGTATACGAAAAGGTATGTTGATTTCCGTCCAAATGATATCTTTTGGATTTGGATATCTTTTAGACGTTCTTAAGATATCCAAATCCAAAAGATATCATTTGGACGGAAATTAACATAATTATTAACTTGAGGTAGCACAAAGACAAAGGATATCTATTTGGTATACGAAAAGGTATATTAATTTCCGTCCAAACGATATCTTTTTGGATTTGGATATCTCAAGAACGTCTAAAAGATATGCAAATCCAAAAGATATCATCTGGATGGAAATTAACATAATTATTAACTTGGGGTAACACAAAGACAAAGGATATCTATTTGGTATACGAAAAGGTATATTAATTTCCGTCCAAAAGATATCTTTTTGGATTTGGATATCTTAAGAACGTCTAAAAGATATCCAAATCCAAAAGATATCATTTGGACGGAAATGAACATAATTATTAACTTGGGGTAGCACAAAGACAAAGGATATCTATTTGATATACGAAAAGGTATGTTAATTTCCGTCCAAATGATATCTTTTTGGATTTGGATATCTTAAGAACGTCTAAAAGATATCAAAATCCAAAAGATATCATTTGGACGGAAATTAACATACCTTTTCGTATAGCAAATAGATATCCTTTGTCTTTGCGCTACTTGGGAGGCAGCACAATTCAAAAAGTTATCCAAAAGTCGCCTAAATGGGTACCGAATGGCGAAACCATTTAGGCGACTTTTGGATAATTTCTTGAATTGTGCTGCCTGGGAAATGGCCAGTCAGGACAATTCAAGAAGTTATCCAAAAGTCGGCTAAACGGGTACCAAATGTCGGTTTTGCAAGTTAGTCGAGAAGGAACTGTACACAAAATACGAGAGATCCTTTTTCCCGTTCTCGGAGAGCTTGGTTTTTTTTTTGCAGGTTTTTATTAACGAGAGAACAACAGTTGAGGTAGAAGTTGAACCCTAATGGGTTCGACCACCGTGGTTTTTTTTGCCGAGGTTGAAATTATTGCAGAAAACCGCAAAAACCACCTCAGTATTTTTTGCACTTTTCAGCACAGCAATTCACCGCAAAAACAATGTTTTTTTTTTTTTTTGGTAGCGTCGGTGGTTTTGCTGTTTGGATCACCGCAAAAACACCAATGTAAATTTCGAAAAATCTCGAAATTTCGTGTATAATGTTTTGCAATTTGTATAAATCACGGCTCGACGAAATTTTCAGTGCTATGATAATCCGCGGAATGCATCTTGGCACTGATAACCAACAGTAAAAATGACCAACGTCAGTGCGTGACTGGACGATAACTTACAATCGCCCGTACTTATACACAGAACGGCGAACACTCACTTGCGAGAAACGTTTCGGCTCGTTGGCCATCTAGCGGGCTAACTTCGGGTGCACGCGCAATGACCAGCTTAGCTCCGCTAGATGGCTAACGACTTGAAACGTTTCTCGCAAGCGATTGTTCATTTTTTCGTGCATATATACACGATGCTATCGAAAGTTGCTGTGCTCTCATATAACTGAAGGACCACGATTTGGAGATATCCTAACTATTTGACATAGTTTTAGTTAACGTTTAAGTAGTTTCACATGCTCTTCTTCTTCTTTTTTTTATTTTTGTTTTATTGTAAAGTACAAAAAATATAGGGAAGATGGCTCTGGCCATCTAGCCGAACCGTCGATTCTTCTTCTTTTTTTAATTTTTTTTTTATTGTTACCATCAGATGGTATAAAAAGAAAGAAACCTTGAGAACATAAAAGTTCCCATGCAGTTTGAGAACAGTCAAATTACTTCTTCTTTTCCTTAACACCTGGCTATCGCCATCTGTTGACGGCATGTGCCACGTCACATGCTCTTAAGGGCATGGGGCACAGATGTGATACAGACTCAGTCGGTAAAAAACCGGTTTCCCTATTTTATCCGCTACTATTAATATTTCGGACAAAAACGAATTAGGTTTTCGTAACCAATAGATAGATGCATGAAAACCTAATTTGCTTTTGTCCGCAATATTCACAATTGAGGAGAAAATAGGGAAACACGTTTGTTACCAACTGAGTCTGTGCAACATCACCTTAAGAGGAGGTGAAACCTACTCAGTCGGTAATAAAAACTGTAACCAATCTGTCAGAGGATACAGAAAGTTTTTTCATACAGTAGCCTCCCGCTAAGTGCTCGCCTACAGGGCTGTTGGGGTAAAAACGAGCACTTCGCGAGTTACCACTTCTCCGTATAGATTCTACGAGCTCGGGCGCATTCGGCCGAGATCGACCGGGCTCGGGCGCATTCGTCCGCGATCGGCCGGGTTCGGTAGAGAATCGTAGCTTGGTGGGGGAACATTTACGCCTCCCGATCGAGGGGAAGGCGCCTCGGTGAGCACTTACCGGGAGGCTACTGTACGGTCTTATATACAGGTCTTGAAACTCTCATGGCGGGAAGTCTCTCGCTTCTCGAAGTTCGACCGAAAGAGGCGCAGCTATCGTGTGCTCCTCCATGTGAGAGAGATACACTGTTTTTTCTCTCTTTAACGTGATGTGCCGTTTTATCGCTCTCCTTCTCACACCGCCATGATTACCAATGGCGTTATCTCTCTCGCACTCACGGCAGTTCAGTCAGAGTAGCACATCACCTTAACGGCGTAAAAAAATGCTAAACACTTATTAGACTAATTACTAAACGTATATTCCGAGATTCCGAGATATAATTACGCAAACAATGCAAACGAGAAGAGCAGAGAGACGCTGTTAAACGAGAAATTTACAGGTTATGTCGCTAAAGTGCAGTCGATAGCAGCGACACGTCTAGGCGATGCGAACAACTAAAAATTGCTTACATTTTCGAGTCACCCGCACCACTGAAATTTGCCAGATTTGCAAGACCTGCATCTAAAACCGTGGGCTTCTGTAAAAGAAAAATCTTACATCATTGGTCTCTGAATTCTGCATGAAAAGATCAAGTTTTTGAGAATTCTTGTTCTGAAAGATAGCGAATATCTTCCGGAACAAGAATTCTCAGAAACTTGATCTTTTTTGGAAAAAACAAAAGTCTTACATTATGCAGAATTAAGAGGCGAATGATGTAAGATTTTTCTTTTATCAAAAATCGTTCGGTGTCCTCTGAAAAATTGATTACAGTTTTTGTTACCGACGGAGTAAGTTTAACCTCCCTTTAAGATGTATTTCACAAATACGCGGCGATTTGAATTTAGGATTAGGGATTATTGTTTCAAAATGTTCACTCTTAGGGTAAGCGGTACAATTCTTGGCCCCTCACAACTCTTGAACGTCCATGTATCAAACCGCGTTGAATGTTTCGCGTCGTTTACTTAGAGAGCCAACAAGTGTATTTCTTACCCAGAACGAACAAAAATTCTTGCAAACTTTATTATTTACAGAAGTACGGTCGCAATCCTCGTTACATCTTCGTACACGTTTAGTACACTCTATAATGGTCCATTTAAAGCATTTTTATACGTTTACTATCACGCTATACTTTTGCGAAAAGAAAACACCGAAAAATAAATTGTATATATGTATATATAAGTATATATATATAGTATGTAGATACATCAAGGCTTTATCAATATTTCAAAACTCAGTATTTTTTAAATTTCAAACCTTAAGGGAGAATTTCGTAAGTGGAAAATAATAAATAAATAAATAAATAAATCTCCTATATAGATCCATTTTTCTCATATACATTAATGTATATGAGATTGTCGATTGACAACTAAAACTGCGATTCTCAGATTTTCAGTTTTTGACATAAATGTGCTCCCTAGTAGGTTCTGTCACCGCTAAAAAACCGCAAAAACCACCGCAGTGTTTTCTGCACTTTTTCGCCCAGCAATTCACCGCAAAACCACTGAGCATTTTTTTACCTAGCGTTGGCGGTTTTGCTGTTTCAATCACCGCAAAAACACCGATGTCAATTATCGAAAAATTTGGAAATTTCGTAATATTTTGTAATTTGTATAAATCATGGTAGAAATTACGGACCGAATCACGGCAGATTTCACGTTGCCGTGAAGCCAGTTAAATGCTGTTACCGTCAATATTTAATTTTTAGTTGTATAAAATGTGTAACGTTTGAAACTCTGAAGACAAGACAACATCGTTTTTTCTCGTTCCACATTTCTAAATGTCTAGGCCATCTATGTCAAATAGTTAGGACATCTCGAAAACGTGGTCCTTCAGTTATATGAGAGCACAGCAACTTGCGATAGCAACGTGTTTATATGCACGAAAAGATGGACAATCACTTGCGAGAAACTTTTATAAGTGGTTGGCCATCTAGCGGAGCTAAGCCGGTTATTGCGCGTGCACACGAAGTTAGCCCGCTAGATGGCGAACGAGCCGAAACGTTTCTCGCAAGTGAGTGTTCGCCGATCTATGTATAAGTACGGGCGATCGTAAGTTATCGTCCGCCCATGTACTGACATTAGTCACTTTTACTGTTTATCAGTGGCAAGACGGATTCTGCGGATTACCATGGAACTGAAAATTCCGTCGAGCCGTGATTTCTACCATTATTTATACAAATTGCAAAAACATTACGAAATTTTGAGATTTTTCGAAATTTACATCGGTGTTTTTGCGGTGATCGAAACAGCAAAACCACCGACGCTACAAAAAAAAACGCTCGGTGGTTTTGCGGTGAATTTCTGTACGGAAAAGTGCAGAAAACACTGCGGTGGTTTTTGCGGTAATTTCAACCTGAAACCACGGTGGTCGAACCCACTAGGGCTAAGGGATTACTGAATTGTAACCGATTCAGGGCTCAACTACCATTGAAACGGCGGTGAATTTTAAGTAATTATAAAGTCATAAAAGTGTACCGTTCTGAATATTCTTCTCTCGTTGACTTAAGGTAGTTCTGTCGTGAATGCAATCCAAACACATATGCATGAATTTTTGACACGTTGTAATTTAGCTATTCAATTTTACTTGCACAAAATCTTGAAGGCTTTTACCGAGCATTTGAATGAACAATTGAAACTTGAAAATCGATCTTTTTACACGGCTCTCACGGGAGGGCTGGAAAAATTGATCTTTAAATCGAAAATTAACATACTTAAATCAAAGATAGAGAAAAAATAAAAAGTACTACGGATTCGCAAATCATTCAGGAATTGATGCATCATGAAAAAAGGTGAAGTCTCCGGAATAATGTTTAATTGAACCAAGGTCAAAGTGCACGATACCGGGCCAAATTACGTTTCCTAACCTAAGTATCGTAAAAATGAAGTCAAATCCGCACTAAACATATCAACTATTTACAAATAATCGTTTTAATTTGATTACGACAATTTCGAAGGATTCTCGAGGCAGTCAAAACGATGCGTATGATTATTTTTTAATGTCATATAGACTCTGAGATTTATAACTTCGGCGTACCGACAGAACTACCTTAAAGATAACCCGTCGTGCCAAAAAAAAGTCCAATTTGGGTCATTTAAGGTAGTTCTGTCGTGAAGGCAATCCAAACACATATGCATGAATTTTTGACATGTTTTAATTTAGCTATTCAATTTTACTTGCACAAAATCTTGAAGGCTTTTACCGAGCATTTGAATGAACAATTGAAACTTGAAAATCGATCTGTTTACGCGGCTCTCACGGGAGGGCTGGAAAAATTGATCTTTAAATCGAAAATTAACATACTTAAATCAAAGATAGAGAAAAAATAAAAAGTACTACGGATTCGCAAATCATTCAGGAATTGATGCATCATGAAAAAAGGTGAAGTCTCCGGAATAATGATTAATTGAACCAAGGTCAAAGTGCACGATACCGGGCCAAATGACGTTTCCTAACCTAAGTATCGTAAAAATGAAGTCAAATCCGCACTAAACATATCAACTATTTACAAATAATCGTTTTAATTTGATTACGACAATTTCAAAGGATTCTCGAGGCAGTCAAAACGATGCGTATGATTATTTTTTAATGTCATACAGACTCTGAGATTTATAACTTCGGCGTACCGACAGAACTACCTTAAAGATAACCCGTCGTGCCAAAAAAAAGTCCAATTTGGGTCATTTAAGGTAGTTCTGTCGTGAAGGCAATCCAAACACATATGCATGAATTTTTGACATGTTTTAATTTAGCTATTCAATTTTACTTGCATAGAATCTTGAAGGCTTTTACCGAGTATTTGAATGAACAATTAAAACTTGAAAATCGATCTTTTTACACGGCTCTCACGGGAGGGCTGGAAAAATTGATCTTCAAATCGAAAATTAACATACTTAAATCAAAGATAGAGAAAAAATAAAAAGTACTACGGATTCGCAAATCATTCAGGAATTGATGCATCATGAAAAAAGGTGAAGTCTCCGGAATAATGTTTAATTGAACCAAGGTCAAAGTGCACGATACCGGGCCAAATGACGTTTCCTAACCTAATTATCGTAAAAATGAAGTCAAATCCGCACTAAACATATTAACTATTTACAAATAATCGTTTTAATTTGATTACGACAATTTCGAAGGATTCTCGAGGCAGTCAAAACGATGCGTATGATTATTTTTTAATGTCATATAGACTCTGAGATTTATAACTTCGGCGTACCGACAGAACTACCTTAAAGATAACCCGTCGTGCCAAAAAAAAGTCCAATTTGAGTCATTTAAGGTAGTTCTGTCGTGAAGGCAATCCAAACACATATGCATGAATTTTTGACATGTTGTAATTTAGCTATTCAATTTTACTTGCACAAAATCTTGAAGGCTTTTACCGAGCATTTGAATGAACAATTGAAACTTGAAAATCGATCTTTTTACACGGCTCTCACGGGAGGGCTGGAAAAATTGATCTTTAAATCGAAAATTAACATACTTAAATCAAAGATAGAGAAAAAATAAAAAGTACTACGGATTCGCAAATCATTCAGGAATTGATGCATCATGAAAAAAGGTGAAGTCTCCGGAATAATGTTTAATTGAACCAAGGTCAAAGTGCACGATACCAGGCCAAATGACGTTTCCTAACCTAATTATCGTAAAAATGAAGTCAAATCCGCACTAAACATATCAACTATTTACAAATAATCGTTTTTATTTGATTACGACAATTTCGAAGGATTCTCGATTATATTTTATATTATTATTGAGGCAGTCAAAACGATGTGTATGATTATTTTTTAATGTCATATAGACTCTGAGATTTGACTTCGGCGTACCGACAGAACTACCTTAAATATAACCCGTCGTGCCAAAAAAAAGTCCAATTTGGGTTATTTAATGCTTAAAAAAATGAACATTAGGACATGTTATATTTAAGTAACCCTGGAGTTACTCTCCAGTCAATTAAGCGGGCAATAACGTAATTTTGACTCCAAAATGACCGCGATACGTTTGTCTGTCAGAGAAATATTGATTTTTTACAATAAATAATATATATATTTATATATATATATATATATATATATACACACACACATTAAATCAGCGTTGCATCATGGCAGCTGCAGGGGACGGCGTACATGTGCACAGCGTTTTGTCTTTTTTTCATTTTCAATCGATTAAGATCTGTTAATGACATGATGCTTAATGTACACTACGAGTCGTGCGAATGATATAATGACGGTAGTATATATGTAGAGTACATAGCGTGAGGTTTAGATAAGATTGGAGAGTGAGGTGATCTAATAGAGAGAGTAGAGTATAACATATGCGTGATTTGAATGAAAACAAAATGCAAGCGGCATGCCCATGAATAGACCGTCGTTCAAGAAGGAAATATACACAAAATGCGAGAGATCCTTTTTCCGGTGCTCGGATAGCTTGGTTTTTTTTTTCACAGGTTTTTATTAACGAGAGAACAACAGTTGAAGTAGAAGTTGAATGTACTAGAACGCCCGTCTAGGACTTAGAATCGCCAACTCGCTCTTTCTTCTTTTCTTTTAGAGTCAAATTGTTAGACATTACAATTTTTTTCTTCGTTTCGCTTTTTAGTTTTTTATTTTTTTTTTCATTTTAACAAGAGATCAGTTAACGCAATAATGGAGAAGAAGAATAAATTGAAGTTGAGTTAAAGTGCAAGAGAACTAGGTATCGTCGGAGCGGTAAGAGATCGTTACGTACCCGTCCTAGGTCTAATAAGTAATCTACTCATCGATTAATAAGAGCATTTTATCGATAGTAAGAGTAATAATAATGATAACCATAATGACTCTAGAATTCTTTACATTTTTTTTGTCTTTTTCTTTTCGTTTATGAGTATAGTAGAGTGTACTGCAATTTAGCACTTGTTGTTTTTTTTAATTTTTGATATTTAGATCGCTTCTTCTTCTTTTTCGTCGTTTAGTTTTTTTTATATCCCTGTACTAAAAGTAACGTGTTGTCTTAGTGCTGTCGGTTTTTCCATTATAATTCATCTCATTGCCAACTTTTTTCTGTTCGGTATAATAGGATAAGTGTGTATATATATGCTTGTCGTATATATACCTTGACAAAGTTAAGAGCTGAAGAAATCTATCGGTGCTTTGATGCAAGGCCAATTTCACTTACGTTCAGTCTAAGTTTTGTACAGGTTTTTTCTTCTTTTTTTTTATAAACCATACATTTAAATCGAAGATTCTGTTCTGTTTGATCGGACCTCACGACGCCCAGTTTATTTTATTCATTGCCTTTTTTACGCCACAAATGAGGCAGAGGATCCTTCTCTCCAACTTATCTTACGTCCTGCACGCTACAATTTATAATTAAACGTAACTCGAGTCATACTCTTTTTTTGTTTTTTTTTTTTTGTTTTGTTTTGTTTATTACTTTATCTTCTTAGCCCGCTGTGCACTGTTGCGATAGCAGTCATCGCTCACTCGAAAAAACATACATTACTATCGTAACATCGTCATTGAAATTGCGTATCGCGTTTAAAACATTATATTTACCGATAATTACTGTCCCGCTTGACAATAATTCGATACCTAGCGAAAAAACAGCCAGAAGTTTATACTTTTTAATTCAGCAACGTATTCGTTTCATTCTTGTTTCACGCACGACGCAATTACGGAGATTCCGGAGAATAAAATCAAATTCACACGGCACATCGTCAGCAACAAACTTGAACGCGCAATTTTTATATAAAAAGTACTCTCTCCATGTCTCCTTCTCATAATCTGGTTACATTCCCGCTAAAGTATTTACAAACGCATTTGTTAAATCACTCGATAATATCTCTCGCCTCTTTTATCTGCTTTATTTGGCCGATATACTGAATTAAAAGAAGCCGCAGACTCGATGACGATGCAACAAGAAAACGCGCTTTGCTATCCCTAGCAAGTTGTGCGATCACTGCTTTTTAGGAAACAAAAAGGACCGCAAAGAATTACAATCGGACCGCATTTTTTCTGATAGCCATTCGTCTTATTTCGGATTCGGAAACCAAAATGAAACAAACTTTTTTTTTAATGAAAGTTATTTGCATTTTTGAAACGCGTAATTTTGGTTTAGTTTTGATATCTAATTCGAACTTATTAGAAAAGTATAAAAATAATTGATCCCAAATAAAGAACATACATTTTTTTTTTCATCAGCGGGATTCAATTTCAGGATACTGGGTTTTACAATCTTGTTGCTCTTAGACCACTCAGCTATTCACACCTTTGGAAATATATGTTTTGATTGAAGCATAAGAAAAATCGAAAAATTTTATGATTATCTATACATTTATTTAGGTAAGTTAAAAAGTGTAATAATAAAAACCTCCAAAATTGAGGCGTTTTGATAGTATGATGTTGGATTTTATATCAAGATTAAAAGAACCAACAGAATCTCTCATAGAGAAATATATTTCAATTGCAACAATAGATTTCCGTGAAAATTAACAGATCGTGCTTAAGGTAATTCTGTCGCGAAGGCAATCCAAACTCATATGCATGAATTTTTGACATGTTGTAATTTAGCTATTCAATTTTACTTGCACAAAATCTTGAAGGCTTTTACGAGTATTTGAATGAACAATTAAAACTTGAACTTAAAAGAACCAACAGAATCTCTCATAGAGAAATATATTTCAATTGCAACAATAGATTTCCGTGAAAATTAACAGATCGTGCTTAAGGTAGTTCTGTCGCGAAGGCAATCCAAACTCATATGCATGAATTTTTGACATGATGTAATTTAGCTATTTAATTTAACTTGCACAAAATCTTGAAGGCTTTTACCGAGTATTTGAATGAACAATTAAAACTTTAACTTAAAAGAACCAACAGAATCTCTCATAGAGAAATATATTTCAATTGCAACAATAGATTTCCGTGAAAATTAACAGATCGTGCTTAAGGTAGTTCTGTCGCGAAGGCAATCCAAACTCATATGCATGAATTATTGACATGTTGTAATTTAGCTATTCTATTTAACTTGCACAAAATCTTGAAGGCTTTTACCGAGTATTTGAATGAACAATTAAAACTTGAAAATCGATCTTTTTACACGGTGCTCACAGGAGGGCTGGAAAAATTGATCTTTAAATCGAAAATTAACATACTTAGATCAAAGATAGAGAAAAAATGAAAAGTACTACGGATTCGCAAATCATTCAGGAATTGATGCATCATGAAAAAAGGTGAAGTCTCCGGAATAATGTTTAATTGAACCAAGGTCAAAGTGCACGATACCGGGCGAAATGACGTTTCCTAACCTAATTATCGTAAAAATGAAGTCAAATCCGCACTAAACATATCAACTATTTACAAATAATCGTTTTAATTTGATTACGACAATTTCGAAGGATTCTCGATTATTTTTTATATTATTATTGTGGCAGTCAAAGTGATGCGTATGATTATTTTTTAATGTCATACAGACTCTGAGATTTATGACTCCGGCGTACCGACAGAACTACCTTAAGGTAGTTCTGTCGCGAAGACAATCCAAACTCATATGCATGAATTTTTGACATGATGTAATTTGGCTATTCAATTTTACTTGCACAAAATCTTGAAGGCTTTTACCGAGTATTTGAATGAACAATTAAAACTTGAAAATCGATCTTTTTACACGGTGCTCACAGGAGGGCTGGAAAAATTGATCTTTAAATCGAAAATTAACATACTTAGATCAAAGATAGAGAAAAAATTAAAATTACTACGGATTCGCAAATCATTCAGGAATTGATGCATCATGAAAAAAGGTGAAGTCTCCGGAATAATGTTTAATTGAACCAAGGTCAAAGTGCACGATACCGGGCCACATGACGTTTCCTAACCTAATTATCGTAAAAATGAAGTCAAATCCGCACTAAACATATCAACTATTTACAAATAATCGTTTTAATTTGATAACGACAATTTCGAAGGATTCTCGATTATTTTTTATATTATTATTGAGGCAGTCAAAGTGATGCGTATGATTATTTTTTAATGTCATATAGACTTTGAGATTTATGACTTCGGCGTACCGACAGAACTACCTTAAAACAAATCAAAGATCATAATATCAGAGTTCTAAAGAATATGTATATTTTTAATGACAGCAGATAAACAAATGAGATATTTTTCAATGAATTTCAGCAATTTAGGTGTGATTTTCTCCCCTTAAGGGGATGCTGAAGTACATTTTTTTACCGACTTTGATCGATAAAAATAGGCGATTTCGTAGTATACACTATTCATCGAAAATATGCTACAAATATACGTCAAATTTTGCAGGGATGTAATGAAAACATTCATGCTTGGGTGTCCGGTCGAATTACTGTTCAAAACATACAAGAAATGTAAAAAAATTGTATATTACCGAACCTCTCAAAAACCAATATGGCCGCTCGAAATGTCAATAGGTCCTTTGAGGTAAGATATAAACGTTTCTGGAATTCAGATGTGTTAAATCAGACCGGACACCCATTCTTTGATTATTCCTGAACCTTTCAAAACCGTCGGAATGTCGATTATACAAACCAAATCCACGAATAGTGTATACTACGATGGCAAAGACTGTTTGCTTTTCGCACAGGCTCAGAGCTGGTAAAGAGCATGAATATAGTTTCGTCATTAGGAGACAGGTGGCGCTGACGTAGTCTGTTTACTTTTGACAAAAGCTTCGAGCTTCTGCAATGTGACCGTAGTATACACTATATATGGATTTGGCTTGTGTAGTTAACATTCTGATGGTTTTGGAATATTTCGAAATCATCACAGAATTGACGCCCGGTCTGATTTTACATATCTAATTTCCAGAAACAATTATATCTTACAGCAAAGGTCTGTTGACATATGGTGTGCGGCCATTTTGCTTTTCGGGAGTTTCGGTATCTTTTGCCAAAAGTAAACAGACTACGTCGGCGCCACCTGTGTCCTAATCGGGAAACATATCGACCAAAGTCGGTATCAAAATCTACTCTAGCAACTCCTTAAGGGGATGCTAGAATAGATTTTTCTATCAAAATCTACTCTAGCATCCCCTTAAGAGGATGCTCAATTAGATTTTTCTATCGACTTTGATCGGTAAGTTTTCCGATGATGACATAGATTCCGGCATACCGACAGATCTACCTTAACGCAAATAAATATTTTATAAATTTGGGACAAAAAAGTTCGGTTTTTCGGTTATGAAAATCGAAAAAAGTTTCAAGCTCCAACAGAAAAATGCGGTCCATTTCGTTCCCCAACGTACGTGTCCATTTTTTAGTCCATTTCGTGGTCCGTTAACTTGTATTGTACTGACTGAGAACAGTGCCTGGCTTCGCACAAATCTATCATGTACTTTCACCTTTTGTCATCCATTTAATTTTTCTCTCTAGTCCAGTCGCCTCGAACTAATGATTTTCAAATCGGATTTCGCTTAATTCTTACGGAATCTAACTACGACAACGACCGATCGATATCTCGTCGCGATTGCGTCTCCTGCTAATATTAATGGCGTAACTGGCTATGAACTGATTCAACGTAGATGCACGAGAAAAAAAGGAACAGAAATTAAATTCTGTCGCATGGGCGCTCGATGCAATAGACATATTTTAATCGTGTATAACTCTAATGTCCTTGTGGACACGGCGCTATTTTCACGCTCCATATTGATAGACTAAATATTTATCTTTCTCTCTTTTTTCCGCTTGCTTCTCCTCCAATTTTAGCATTCTGTATAAATAATGCACTCGAATCGTGTCTCGTACGATTCCTCGTCAAAATAGTTATCTTTCTCCATCTCGATCCATCGAATTTTTTTTATTTACTTTCAAACTGACGATGAGGTTGTTTGGTGAGGTCAAGTTTGTTATTTTCGTTTTAATTCGCGGAGACGTTTGTTTTAATCTCGACTTCGATCCGGCAATTTCATGCCGTCGCATTATTTTATTTATAGGAAATCGTTGCGTCTGACAATACTCGATTAATTATAAGACAAGTGAACGAAGATACGCGTCCTAGGCAAATAGAGGTTTCTCTTATATCTGTGTTTTTCGTTCCTTCTTCATCATCTTCTTCTTCTTCTTTTTCTTCTTCTTCTTTTGTATTTATTTCATCGTCAAGTCGTAGCTCGTCGGGGTTACACTAGACAATTAATTGTGTCAACTAAAACCAACTGCCCCCGCCGAACTTGGTGGAAAGGCCACCGATCCCCTTGCCGAACATGCTTCCCACTTTCCCAACGACGTTCGACGTCGCGTTGGTAATGTTCGTCAATGAATTGCCATCCTCACCACCTGACTCGACAATCGTCACCTTCGTCTTTGGCCTCTCTACATCGTCATCGTTGCCGTTCTCCGAAAGACCCCTAGGGAACAGAAAACAAATATTTTTAGCCGATTTTTACTACTTTACTACAAAAAAGGCAAAATACCGATAAAAACCAACTTTTTATCCTAACGTAAAAACAGATGCTGAATAGAAAATTCCTTGGACAAAAATCCGATTCAAATTTATTAATCACTGAACACTCTGATTGTTAATTGAAATGGATTCCTAAATAGATAATACTAATACGATCCTATTGAAATGAGCTTCAAATTAAATCCCATTGCTTCCTATTCGTCTTCAATGGGAGGAAAAATTGCATGCCATGTCAAGACACGAATACGGATGCTCTTGATTTATCAACGCCGCAAATGTTGGAATTCCTCATGAGACGAGTGCCGAAAGTAAAATCGTATAGTATCCTCAAGATTTTCAGAAAGATCCTATCTTTACTTACATCAAACGATCTGGGGAAGGATTCGAGATTGTTGAGATTTTTTAAGGGACTAGAAAACTTCCGCGAGTAGAGTGCGTGTGTCGGTGCAGCGATCTTATTTAATACATAATAATATATATAATCAGAATTCCCAAAAATTAAGAGATCTAACAAATTTTTCCAATAATTCCAAATCTTATCGAATCGGAAACTTTTTATAGATTTGACTCAAATTGATTATCAATTGTCCTTTAACATTCTTTCAATTATAAATTAGTATTTAGCTTGATAACTTCAAATTTGCGAGGTCTGGAGCATTTCCAGACTTTAGAAAAAAAATGTAAGTCCCATCATTATATGGGACTTTACATTTTTAGTAAAGCAGTGCGACGTCTTTGCTCAAAGAAATAAATACAGGATTTCCAATTCTGGAAACCTGGCATGGATTTTGCTAAAAGTAACAGTGAACAAAGAGGTCTGATTTACTTGACTGCAGAATTTCAATTCTCCCCGATCTCTTCGCTTATCATCTCATTCACGATTGTTCTGTTGATCCGCATGTAGTGACTCCGCGTACGCCTGGTTTTGTTGCTGCCATAGAGACTACGTCGCACTTTGTCGTTCACATCTTAAGCTTAGTTTAATATTCGCAATTAACACATAATCCGAAAACCCCGAAATATTGTAAAGTCAACCAACTTGGGAATTCAAACCTCGCGCGCCCGATATGCTTGACAAAACTGTCAGAATTGCAACTGTCAAACGTGTTAAACACGAACTCGGTCTCGGTCTTGATCTGATCTCGCGCCAATTTGGACCAATCACAGCGCGAATAACGTGACAACAATGGACCAACTCGCAATTCGATAAAATCTCGCAACATACTTTTTAGAGAGGACTAGGGTTAAGCGAACTCGGGCGCTTCAGCGCCTGAGTCTCTTTCTGTCAGTTTTGACATATGACATAAACAAAACAATGAATGTATGATTTTAGTTCCGATCGCAGTGTGACTGACGACACCGCCGACCAATCACAGCACGAATAAACCGACAACAATTAAATCTCGCACTTTCGATACTAAAACTCGAAAGTCGATATATCTCGCCACCAACTTTTTAAGAGAAGGACTATGGTTAAGCGAACTCGGGCGCTTCAGCGCTTCTTTCTGTAAGTTTTGACATTTTACATAAACAAAACAATGAGTGCATGATTTTTTGGTTCCGATCGCAGTGTGACTGCCTAACGACACCGCTGACCAATCACAGCACGAATAAACCGACAACAATTAAATCTCGCAATTTCGATACTAAAACTCGAAAGTCGATATATCTCGCCACCAACTTTTTGAGAGAAGACTAGGGTTAAGCGCTTCAGCGCCCGAGTCTCTTTCTATAAGTTTTGACATTTGACATAAACAAAACAATGAATGCATGATTTTTTGGTTCCGACCGCAGTGTGACTGACTGATGACACCGCCGACCAATCACAGCACGAATAAACCGACAACAATTAAATCTCGCACTTTCGATACTAAAACTCGAAAGTCGATATATCTCGCCACCAACTTTTTAAGAGAAGACTAGGGTTAAGCGGACTCGGGCGCTAAAGCGACCGAGTCTCTTTCTGTCAGTTTTGACATTTGACATAAACAAAACAAT
The DNA here is from genome assembly GCA_963970395.1 of Ephialtes manifestator. Classification (NCBI taxonomy): domain Eukaryota; kingdom Metazoa; phylum Arthropoda; class Insecta; order Hymenoptera; family Ichneumonidae; genus Ephialtes; species Ephialtes manifestator. Next base: position 24,905,507 of record OZ019980.1, read on the forward strand.
GAATGCATGATTTTTTTGGTCCCGATCGCAGTGTGACTGCCTGACGATACCGCCGACCAATCACAGCACGAATAAACCGACAACAATTAAATCTCGCACTTTCGATACTAAAACTCGAAAGTCGATATATCTCGCCACCAACTTTTTAAGAGAAGACTAGGGTTAAGCGGACTCGGGCGCTCAAGCGCCCGAGTCTCTTTCTGTAAGTTTTGACATTTGACATAAACAAAACAATGAATGCATGATTTTAGTTCCGATCGCAGTGTGACTGACGACACCGCCGACCAATCACAGCACGAATAAACCGACAACAATTAAATCTCGCACTTTCGATACTAAAACTCGAAAGTCGATATATCTCGCCACCAACTTTTTAAGAGAAGACTAGGGTTAAGCGGACTCGGGCTCTAAAGCGCCCGAGTCTCTTTCTGTAAGTTTTGACATTTGACATAAACAAAACAATAAATGCATGATTTTTTGGTCCCGATCGCAGTGTGACTGCCTGACGATACCGCCGACCAATCACAGCACGAATAAACCAACAACAATTAAATCTCGCACTTTCGATACTAAAACTCGAAAGTCGATATATCTCGCCACCAACTTTTTAAGAGAAGACTAGGGTTAAGCGGACTCGGGCGCTGAAGCGCCCGAGTCTCTTTCTGTAAGTTTTGACATTTGACATAAACAAAACAATGAATGCATGATTTTTTGGTCCCGACCGCAGTGTGACTGCCTGACGACACCGCGGACCAATCACAGCACGAATAAACCGACAACAATTAAATCTCGCACTTTCGATACTAAAACTCGAAAGTCGATATATCTCGCCACCAACTTTTTAAGCACACAGCACGAATAAACCGACAACATTTTAAATTTCACACTTTCGATACTAAAACTCGAAAGTCGATATATCTCGCCACCAACTTTTTAAGAGAAAATTAGCAACCGTGAATCCGCAGAAACCAAAGCACATACAAGACTATCTGGGATCTGACTTGTTTTATTCGTTCATAGAGTCAGTCTGGCCAGTGAATGCCATTTATCCCCTTAAATCATATTGTAGGTAATTCTGAATTAATTCGTATTTCCTCTCGATTGGTCGATACAGAGCGAAGAACTCACAACTACATCAAACACGATGAGGGCGCGCACATAGTGCTGCAGGCTCTTTTGTTCGCAGTCTGTTGAGCGAGCTTAATCGGAAGTGGCGAGGAACAATGCAATTCAAGTGAGATTGAATTTTGAACCAATACGTTATATCACGATCGCCACTGCAAAAAGTGTCGTTATTTCGCTATTAACGTATTGTTTCATTCTCTCGCAGTGCTGAAACTATTCTAGCGGTAATAACAGCGTGGCGCATTTTGTCTTCTGTCGTAGCGATATACGTATTCATAATCCTATCACTAACGTGTCTTTGCAAGAATGTCGTTATTATGTTATTAATGTATCGATGCATCCTGCCGCAGTTTTGAAACTATGCTACCGGTAACAGACTGGAGTAATTTGACTGTATCTGTAGTGAAATACGTGCTACAATTTGCAGTGTATATACTGTTGTGTTGAGGCACACTAGAATGACAAATTCGGCTTAATGCGGAAGCAGAATACAACTTCATTGCGACGCTGTTCGCCATTGTGGATTACTTTGCTGCTGCTATCACGTTGTCGAATACCTATTCAGGTTAGACTCACCTTAAAAACATGAAAATGTTACACTTACACACTCAGATATTTTTTTTCTAAACCACTTTTTTAGATGTTTCAGACCGTTATAAGAATCCTGACATAAGGTCAGAAAGATTTTTTTTTTTAATGATAATAAAGTTTCCTTTATGATGAAGCGAAATCATAATCAAGAGACGCGGTAGCGTCTCGACGCCAAGAACTTACAGTAGCCTCCCACTAAGTGCTCGCTCGCTAAGTGCTCGCCGAGGCGCCTTCTCCTCGATTGGGAGGCGTGAATGTTCCCCACCAAGACTACGATTCTCTACCGAGCCCGGCCGATCTCGGACGAATGCGCCCGAGCCCTGCCGATTTCGGCCGGATGCGGCCCGAGCTCGCAGAATCTCTACGGAGAGGTGGTAACTCGCTAAGTGCTCGTTTTTACCCCTACAGCCCAGTAGGCGAGCACTTAGCGGGAGGCTACAATTCGTATTCGTACTACGGTATTCGTGTAGAATGTTTATTTTTTAAAGAATTAAATAATGTGACAAAACTTACTCCTCGCTCTGAGCGCTCATGGTTAAGGCACAAGTTGCTTCCTCTGTCTGCATCCTTTGCGAGATCGTCTGATATGTCTGTGAGTTTAATTTGTCCTCCATTACTCCCTGGAGCTCAAAGTCCGAGTAGACCTTCTTGACAATGTGCGCGAGACAGGTACACTGATATAGGTGAAGACTGTGATCAAGTCTGTCCGAGAGCCAGTTGCAAAGCATTTGAATCTGCGAGGTGTACCATTGCTGGAAAATGAATAAAAATTTCTGTGATACCGCACACCGTTCTCTAACGTAAATACATGTTTTCCCGACAATGCTGAAATGACCGCATTCCATGTGTGCAACGCGGGAGCAAAGTTGCCGATTTTTTACCAATGATGAATACGCAGGCGCAGTTCGTCGCACATGCGCAGTACAGTTCCATTATTCCCCACCACGATCTTACATACAGGCCACGGTCGCCACGGTCTTACAGGTCTTGAGACTCCACCGAATTTGTCCGGTGGGTGGCGATCGCTTAGGGATGTCTATTTTAGGTTCAGAAGCTGCCACGACACGGCGTTTCGATAGGGTAATAATACCCACAATGCAATGCAAATACTGGCTAAATAATAACGTAACCACCAACTTGAAATTACGAATTCATCGACTAGCTTTGGTTGTCGTTAAACGTAAAATTTAAGTATCCATAAATAAATAATAATTTGTTTATTTTGTTATCGCCGTACGCTTTTCTTCTGCTCAAATAATGATTTGAACCTGCCAAGCTAGCTTTGTTATGTAAGGAAGAGAGACAGGGAGCGACGATGTATTTCTATCTCTGTTTATTACTCTCCCGCAGCGACGCTCGTGGCTAAAAGGCGAACAACTATTGGTATCCCTAAGCGATCGCCCTCCACCATAGGAATTTCAAGACCTGTATGTAAGATCGTGATACAGGTCTTGAAACTTGTGTGGCGGGGGTACGCCGCTTAAATTTTTGAATTTGATTCCTGTTGCGGCCACTAGTAGCGCCAGCGGTCCAGTAATGTTGTGTGCGAAAGAGACAGAATGATTCTATTATCTCTTTCTAACCCTCATAACCGAATTGGTTCTTAAAATGACATATTTGTGTAATATGCGCGGGAATTAGATGAAATTCGATGAAAAATGGGTGTGGACCATTATTTATACGCCTCAGGCATATCTCGCTACGCTAGGGCCCGGGCGGCCGCTGGGTGCGTAACAAGATAATCAGCTGTTCTTAGTTTGGCGCACATTGGTCCGATTTTCTAAGCTCCAAGGAAATATGGCGGATAGGGCGGAGCTTGGAAAATCCGACCAATGTGCGCCGAACTAAGAACCGCTGATCATCATGTTACGCACTCAGCGACCGCTCGAGCGCTAGCGTTGGAAATACGCCTGACGCCTATAGCAAATCAATTCCCTCCAATTCATTTTCAAGTACCTCACAATTTGCACTCGATTCGATAATATTCCGGGGAAATATAATATTGTTACGCGCGTGGTTGAAATAAAACTCTCGGGTTAATAGAAAAAGGTCACGTAACTTTTATTATGGAACTCGATCCGTTCTCACGTCTTGTTCAGTCGCGGTGTCAACCGAAACTGTCTTGTTGATCTGTCTCCGTTGTCAAGTTAGACGGTTGTCAAGTGCTTCGTCTAGTGTGCCGTGTTCGGTCTGAACCCCAATATGAAGTGAACTTGGCGCGCACCATTCGTTATAATATTTTCACGCCCGATCAGTTTTAAGGAATTCAGCAAATCACGCTAATTTATAGGTTGTGTTCACTTAAATTACTCTACCACTGCGCCGACTAGTGGCAGCGTTGCGAAACAAAAAATAAAACGTAAGCATGCTTCCCCCACCACGCGAAATCGGATGAGTTTCAAGACCTATACGTAAGACCGTGCTCTCCACGGAAAAAATGATGCGTTCTGAATTTGAAGCGTGTAGCATTTTTGTCGACTAATTACGAAGTTGCCGTTTATGCACGCATGTGTTCAATTCAACCATAGAGACTAAAGATGGGGAGTCAGAACGCAATACTATATTAGTAATCAAATTTCGAGGTTATTGAATTCGCACAGTATATATAACATATCGGTCACGTTACCGGCAGCGCCACACCTCGGAATAATGTAAACGGCGACAAAACGCGAGCGAAATCATGTTATTAGAAATCCATCCAGTGTCAGGGGCCTGAAGTGAACGCAAGTCGAAGTGACGTTATATAATTTAAATCGCTCTAACGACGAAGATTTCATTCAATTTTCGTAGTTAAAATTTCGTATTAAAAAAGAAAACACTACTGCATTCAAAAACGGAAGTTATCTTGTTGCTCACTTCACTTCAGTTCCAGGTAAAATAATTCTTCATGGTTTGGCGAACGGATCTCAATCGCGTTTTCCACAGTAGTTCATACTCTTTACCTTAATAGTCTAAAAGTCTTCATGATTTTAACCAAGTCGGAAAAAAATAGTACGCTACACGGGAGCAACGCGATTTCTACGTCATGTGAGTGATACAGTAGCCTCCCACGAAGTGCTCGCTCGCTAAGTGCTCGCCGAGGCGCCTTCCCCCCGATCGGGAGGCGTAAATGTTCCCCCACCAAGACTACGACTCTCTACCGAGCGCAGCCGATCGCGGACGAATGCATTCGAGCCCTGCCGATTTCGGCCGAATGCGGTCCGAGCTCGCAGAATCTCTACGGAGAGGTGGTAACTCGCTAAGTGCTCGTTTTTACCCCTACAGCCCCGTAGGCGAGCACTTAGCGGGAGGCTACTGTACATCACAATCGGTAAATATCGTGCCATTCTCTTAGTAGCATAGGAGGATAACTATTAATTGAGCGATAGATCAACATTTACCTCGGAGAAATTCAATATCCACAATTCGTCGATGACCTTGCTTCGAATCTGGTCCATGCAATTTCTGGTGAAATTAACGTAGGCCTGTCCCATTTCTTTACCGCTTCCCGACACCTTCTGTAAGACATTTTCAACACGATTGCGCGAGTCTTTGATTAGCGGAATCTTAACGTTACCAAGAATACAGATGAAATCGTCGTGCGGTGGTTAACCGGTATTATGCGCATACCGTAAAGCTTAGGATTGAACCAATGAAAGAGCCCTCGTCGTAACGCGACAATTTCGAAAGAGTTGTTTCCAGGACGGTGACAAGTTTGTTGATCATTCCCTGGCTCATGCCAGTAGATGTTTTGTCGATAAGATCGTCGATTTTGGCGTGATATTGGTGCTAAAATTCAAATTGACGATTAAATCGCACAAATTCCGCATTTTTTCGTAAAATCTACAATTTTTCGTGTTTCTAAACCAAATTTCCCATTGATGTTTCGAATTTTGTCTACATGGGATTCGCGTTAACACATTCCAATAACAATGTTCGAATATCACAAGTTATTTTGAAATTCAAACACTGGCATATCTCTACCTTCTAATTACACACTAAACATTTGTGTAGTGATATTCGTTGAACTACTACAGTCATCAGCTTGATAGGATGAAAAGATATTAGAGCGAGTAAGGAAAGAGCTACTTTACCCCGCGTTTTTCTCGTAAGTCTATCGTGACTCTCGACTTACCACATCGACGCCATCGACAGCGCAAAGCTTAAAACTCTGATTCTTCGCATCCAAGATAACGTTCACCATAGCGCACATTTCGGACGGTATAATATAATCCGTTGAGATAAAAGTTACGCCCTTTTTGAGCCATGATTGAAAAGCCGTGTCGGTCCTTTGTATACACGACTCAATCATGTCGCAAGCCATGAGCTTCAGTCGTTGCTCGAGATGCGATCGGAATTCTTGATCAGGCCAGTGCAATCCACCAATGAACGACTGCAGGGCGTCCAGTTTCCAGAAGAGGTCCTCGGAAGTTGCGCAACCGTTACCCTTGATTTCCCAGCGTTCCTTCTCAAAGCCCTTGTGAATCGACTGCGCAATCGACGTCTCCATAAGATCGACGTACCGGACGACCAACGGCGCGAAAGTATCGCGCAGATGTTGATGAAATCTTCCATTCTTCAAGTTATCTGAGAAACAAAAAACAAAAAGACAAAGTTTGACGTATTGTTCAACGATAAAACACATATTTTTCAAGCTCGAGGAAGAACTTACCGTCCAGTCTAAGATAATCGTTGAGAATTTGGAAAAGGGGAAAACTGTCCCAGGTGTCAGGCGGTTGTTCTGATAGTACTTTGTCCATATCGACGGCAAAGAGGGACCAGAAGATCTCGGCGTGCTCCACCAGGAGGTCGCTAAACCAGGCGAACGCCTGCGGTGCGGTGTAGTAGGAGCGAAACGTGAAAATATTGGACGACACACATATACGGTGGGCTGATTTTCGTTCACCCGGGATGGTGGGTCCGCCACCCTGGGCACGGAGCTCTCGAGGACCCAGAAGACACTAGTTTACTAGTCGATGACACGCGAGCGAGATGTGCTTTGTCTCAAAATATACTAACAAACCAGCATTTGTCTAACAATCAGTTTTCACTTTTCATCTTACCGTCGTCGATCGGCATTCTTGGGCGTTCCTCTTCCGCTTTATCGATATTCTATAATTTACCTTGATCCCGAATGGGCTATTTTGACTAACAATACGATTTTCGACCAGAGCTGGGCGTTACTTCAAGTACATTATACTTCTTTGGCACTCTAAGTAGAAATTTGTATTCGAATAGAAAAGCGTGTAGGGAAAAATAAAAGTGACGGTTTTGATTGTAACAATATTAATGTAACTTTGGTGATATTCAGATAATGTAAATGCTATAACGTGTGGTAACATTACAGTGATGAGGACAGTGTTTGTATCAGGTACATAACATCCACCATAGGTCTTCCATAGGCCTCAGGCGTATCGCGCTCTAGCGGCCGCTGAGAGCACAACAAGACGATCACTGTTCGTGCGCACATCGGTCCGATTTTCCAAGCTCCAAGGAAATATGGCGGACAGGGCGGAGCTTGGAAAATGGGACCAATGTGCGCCGAACTAAGAACAGCTGATCATCATTTTACGCACTCAGCGGCCGCTAGAGCGAGATACGCCTGAGACCTATTGGCTTAGTGCGTTAACATGCCAGCGCCGCTTGTGGCACACCTCGGCAACAGTTGATATAAAAAAAGCATTGATTCTTATGGTAGAATATAGTTTACAGACGATTTTCCGATTATACTAAATGAACAACTGAAAAGTATTGTTATAAATAAAAAATAGGTTGTTTAATTAATTTTTTTGTAATTTTGGTTATGGTAATAGCTTTTTGTTATTCGATTTCTTTCGTAAAAAGGGTACATAAATTTTCGTGTGCCCGGTGTCGTCTGCACTTTTCGCCGGTGTTTATGTTTATGACAGCTGACAGCAGCATTAAAACGGCATTGAAAGATATAATTGATAATCAGAACGGGATTCAAGGCGATAACGCATACAATTGATTTTAATCCACAAGGTATTATAAAAGGAAAGGCGTTATCTGTATGCCATGTGCGTCGAGTGGAGGAGTAAACAGATTCAGACAAACGTATCTTAATAAAGTGCAGCGTTATTCGCCTAACGGCAGTGACACTTCCACTACTACACCGTACAAGGTGAAATTGAAAGTAAGTATTGTAAAGTTTCAATCCTAGTAACAGTATTGTAGTCTATAACTTTTTATTGATTGGAGAGCATTTAGTTCGTAAAGTAATTCTGAAACTTCTTTTTTCGTTTAACGGAGGCAATCCAGTCCTCGCGCCTTTTCTGCTTGAAAACTTGAATCTTTCCTGTAGGGAAACTGTAGAAATGTACACCCGGTGAATTTACAGAGGTGTTTTTACAATTCACGACGCAACACGGCATTGAGGCCTTCCCTTTTGACGCACTCATAGTGTCGATTTATTAAAGAAATATAAATAATATCGTTAATTAACGTACGCTAGCATGCTTTACTGTGATAATTTTTTATCAACTGTTGCACAATTTCGCCGCTTCGAACGCTGGCTGTCCAAAATGGCCGCGAATGAAAGTCACGCACGAAGCCAATACAGGTCTTGCATCTTGTGCGGTGGAGGTATGTCGCTTAAATTTTGGAATTTGTTTCCTGTTGCGGCCACTAGTAGCGCCAGCGGTGGAGTAATGTTGTGTGCAAAAGAGACAGAATGATTCTGTTATCTCTCTCTAACCCTCATAACCGAATTGCTTCTTAAAAATGACATATTTGTATAATATGCGCGAGAATTGAATGAAATTCGATAAAAAATGAGTGTTGCACCATTATTTCTCGCAAATCAACAAAATCCCTCCACTTCATTTTCAGGTCCCCCACAATTTGCACTCGATACGATAATATTCCGGGGAAATATAATATTTTCACGTCTGATCAGTTTTAACGAATTCAGCAAATCACGCTAATTTATAGATTGTGTCACTTACATTACTCTACAATTGCGCCGAGTAGTGGCAGCGTTGGGAAACAGAAAATAAAACGTAAGCATGCTTCCCCCATCACGCGAAATCGGATGAGTTTTAAGACCTGTATGTAAGATCGTGATAACATTTTTATTTCGATGTTATGTCCGCTAGATGGCCAACGGCTTGAACATCTTTCGCAACAGATTCGAGAGACGTGATGATGTTACATTCGGGCGCACATTTTAGCACCGTGTTAATATGGAAGTGTAGTGTTTTGTCGCCAATCAGTGAAAATCGCTTCGACACTTTTTATGTCCCGAAACAATGATCAATCTGGGATTATTATCCACATTTAACAAGGTTACCTCTGAGAAGCTAGATTGATCAATTGTGGCTTCCTCATAAAAGAAGCTTTGTAAAATCTTCACTTTTCTCGACGTTTTAGAAAATTTAAATGTATACTGACATGAAAATCGAAATTCTTTTTTTTTTACGAAGACAAAGATTATTTTGGGAGGAACTAAAAATTAGGAAAATTGCATCGCTTCGCGTAATCGTAATATTTTTCAAATAAGAATTGCCGTCCAAATTTATATATTAAAACTTCCATTTGTTCTGAGTTTTTTTTAATAATGCGAATTAAGTACTCAAAAAACATGAGTACATTAAAGTACTTGATGACTTTGAAGTAATTTGCCCAGCTCTGTTTGGGACTATTGCGACAATTATTCAAAGTATAATTACTACGAATGACTGATGATTGATTTGTTGTCTTCTGAGGAGGTTGCGGACACTTACCAAAGTCCGTTTTTTGCTTTTCACATTGCATGCTTGACCCTCTATCTCGAGAGCCCCGGACAATGAACACTCAGTTCTAAAAACCTAACTAATACCTCCGAATAATGTTCTTCGTTTTGCTGCAAAAGATCGACGCATAGCTCGGCTAGGTGTATGAGGTCTTCAAGCTTTTTACCAGGTGGAACGCACACCTCGCCGTTATAATCATCCTCTATTTTTGCCGCTGCTGAGAGCTTCTCGTAATTCACGAGAGCAGCTGTTTCCAAGCAAGACTTTATCATGCCTCTGTGCTCTTCGGGAGGCACGGACGTCACAACGTCCTTCATTAACACGCGTTCCAATAATGACAACGTCGCCTTCAAAGCACCCTCCGGTCGCCCGAAGGGAAAACTAAATCTACGAACAAAATTATGCATTTTATTTCGCACATTGATCGAAGAGATAAAATGCCAAAGAGTCGGTTTGTGCTCCAATTTTTGACAAACATTCTTTCACATTTCCCGTTTTAATACGATGGAAATTTATATGACTTGAAAAAAGTGTATCTAAGCTCTAAATTCTTCCTAAATCGTTATCAAGTCAAATAATTTGTATATACTGCGACGTGGCCCTAGGATGCGTTCGCAGCAACGTACTAGACAGAAATCCATGGAGACTGGAGGTAAGGAGTACGAACGCAATGCTGAGAAAACGTTCGCGAAACTGTGTAAAATTTTAGGGGACTGAGCACCACTGATTGTCAACGTGGACCGAGATGAAGTTAGCGCCGAGCTCATTTCATTAGTTCCAGCCAACTTTCCGCTCACTTCACTTCGGTCCGCGTCGAATGAATTTTCCACGATTCGGCGAACAGTTGAGAACCGCATTTCTCATAGTCGTTCGTACTCCTTACCTCTAGTCTCCATGCAGAGATCACTCGAGCGTCGAATATAACGCAAACCGCGAAAAAAAAAGTTCTATGGAAACAAGGCTTTCTCTATGAGGACGCGAATCAGTAAAGAAAGAATAGTCGGGTAACATGAATGGGTGAAATAGTATACTATTTTTCACCATATCTGCAGCGGAAAGTTCGAATTACGTAAAGCCCGTAGGGCGGGAAGTCGAACTTTCCGCGCAGGTATGGTGAAAATTAATTTTACGCACCTGAAATTGGTGATCTGCTTCTCGAGTAATTGCCTAAGGCGTTCTTTGATCTCCTGAAACTTGTCTTTCTCTTCGTGTGTGATGGATCCGACACCGTCCGGCCTATTGCCATAAACATGACTGGCGCAGAACGCAAAACTATAATGCATCAGTGTCGGATCTATCATGCAACCACGTTCTGCGCGATCCAGTAGATCGCTCAGATAGCAGAGATGACGAAAGCAGCCACGAACGCCATATCTATGAAAATGCAGAATAACATATAACATTGATTAATGGAAGGGACATGACGTCACGTGTACTGAATTTTATTGTACCTGGCACAATATTCATCAAGCACAAAGACTTGTCCGGGTGAAAACCAACCCAATGAGCAGTATGGATCGTTAAGTCGATAATCCAAAGTCAAGTTTTGAAGAAACTTGAATAGACCAGCGTGGTCGAATTTGCACGGATCGGCGCCGATAAAGTCCTCCATTCCGTGCTTCCTAGCTCTATCCGCATCACCTTGTATCTTACTGATCGTGGAGTTTTTGTCGGCTACCGAAACGGGCGGCGTTGGTTTGTTCGATTGGCCGGTAGCTCTGTACATGGCCATCACCCACAAATGGCACTCGTTCTCGTCGTCCGAGGCAAAGACGATATTGTCTCCTTCGCGGACGGCGTTGAAGAAGTACCTAAATCATTGAAACATTATTTGTTAGAATTAACTAAGGTTATTATTAGAATTAACGATGAATATTAGTAATTTGAGTGTTCGATTCCCGGCCGACACCGCTGGAAATTTTTCCAATTGTTTTTTCTGTGATCCTGGTGGTTGGGTTCCCACCTTTAATAAATATGTGCCCAAAACACATCAGTGATGTTCGTGTTCAGCTCGGAGTGACTCCCGCGGGTTCTTATCTGGCGGATGGTGTCCTCCGGGCCGAGTAGGAACATCGCTGATGGGAGGTGTCGCTCGAAGCGCCACCGGTGACCGTGCTTGAGTTTACTCGCATTGTCATCGGGGGACTTAGAGAGGCGCTGGCTGTATCGGCTCAGGTTTTCCGCAGTTTCCCTGAGCCCTTGGCAAATGCGATACGGTGGGGGAAGTCGGCTACGGCCGCATTTGGGGAAGGGATTTCTGTCTCACTCTCTCGTGTGGAGTTCTCCTTGGGCCCCGGAGATGGCGGGAGAGTGAGATGGATAGCAGGCCCGAATCTCTGTCTCCCTCTCTCGTGTGGAGTTCTCCTTGGGCCCCGGAGATGGCGGGAGAGTGAGACGGATAGCAGGCCCGAATCTCTGTCTCCCTCTCTCGTGTGGAGTTCTCCTTGGGCCCCGGAGATGGCGGGAGAGTGAGATGGATAGCAGGCCCGAATCTCTGTCTCCCTCTCTCGTGTGGAGTTTTCCTTGGGCCCCGGAGATGGCGGGAGAGTGAGACGGATAGCAGGCCCGAATCTCTGTCTCCCTCTCTCGTGTGGAGTTCTCCCCGCTATGGAAATGAAAGCGGGGAGATGGTGGGAGAGGGAGACAGCCGTAAAAACCCAACAGGGTATACAGTTGGAAAGGAATAATAAAAATAGTAATTTGAGTGATATCCTAAATGGTTGAGATGGAAAATATTGAAGAAATTACCTTCCACCCTCCAAGTCTGTGCCAACCATAAGACTAGCGGATACGGCTTCTATATAGTCCACTGTATAGCCATCCAGCTGCATCATTTCCGACGGCTCGCTTTTTTTCTCTTTATACGAGCACATCGCAAACGTGTACTGCGAGACCTGGACTAGCACGTAGTACCGCTTCTTCCATTTCTTCCACACTGATTTTCCAATCGCATAGAGATAACCGGCATGTTTCATGTTCAACGGTCTCTCCATGCGGCACGCAATCTTTATTCGAAGTTCCTGATCAGGATTGTTCTTCGGGACTGTCATGCGATGCCACTCGGGTACCTTGAGTGACAGAGGCGTCGGCTTTATTATCACTTTGCCGAGTTCTTTGTCCTCTAGTGCCAAAATTGCTGGATTTTCGGTTAGCAATCGCACTTTAACAACGGGCAATGGATGCATCGTTGTGAAGTCACCCTGAGTATCCCACCTATTTAATACAGCACCAAAAGTCGTTAATCGAGCAGGAAATATTTGACTGCACTGTAGTTACTATTCAAAATATCCAATAATGTTGAGTAGTTTTTTTTTCAATAAGATGATGATAAATCTGTGTAGATTGTCACTCACATGGGCTTTGAGGCTTCGGCTTGATCGGTCTGTAATTTTTTGTCGCCTTCGACCTCCATAGTGCAGTAAACAATTCGATTTGGTGCGAGACTTTTGAGGCCCTTGACCTCCATGACAATGACCTCAAGGGGAAATGCAAGGCCAACGTCGACTTTGGTAAGTTGCGGTTCGGAATCGGCGGAGTCGCCCTCCAATTTGGCGAGTGAGCTCTGGGTGCGGTAGCGGGAGCGGTCGCTACGACGCTTCAGCTTCTGCAACCCGTATTTGCTATCCATAGGAATTTTTGATACCGGCAACGACTCCAAATTAGTCATTAGCAGGTTGATAGACGCTCTAAGCTCCTCGATGTAGAGCGACTCCATCTCCTTAAGGAGAAACCTCGGCATGAGTTTACGATTCTGTAAAGAAATAAGTAAATCAAAGTCAGATGATGAGATCTTAGTTTTCTCCATGCTGCAACAAGAGTTATCTTATCGATTGAACGAACATACCTTTTCCATTTCGGTGACTTTCTGTATGCGACCGTCCAGCTCCCTCCTGATGGCGGCAGCCTGCTCATCGGCTGAATCCAACAGGAGGGCGTTAAACAGAAGCTGATGTTCAAATTTCTTGATGCCGAGTATCTGTTGGAACATGTCGTAAAGTTGTTCCTTCGATAATATTAATTCCGAATTCAACGACTGCTGTTGCATCCTGGAAGGCCTCTTGTTGTCCTCGTCGCCAGTTCCTTTGAATATGCAATCGAACTTGGCCAACCAGGACGTAAGAACAGTCTCTTTGCTCAGCCCGTCGATTTCCGGGAGGCTGCGAACACGTTTCTCAATGTTGTTCCTGAACACCTCACGGAAGTCGTACTGGGAACAAGCACCGCTTAGCACCATTCGCACGACTCTCTCCGACTTGAGAAATACGTCGAAATAATTCTGTATGGCATTGTGAAAAGCCTCATCCGCCAGAATCTGCGTTTCGCCCTTCAGAAAAGCCTGTAATTCGAAAAATGACGAATAGATAATTTTTAATATTTATTCCAATCCAATATACTGGACTGCCTTTCAAAAGGTTGCGCAACATCGCGAGGGTAACGCTCCAGAATTTCGAATAGATTTAAGAGTTATGCTCGACCTTATTAGAATTTAAACATTTTGCCTTCAAGCCTAAATGATTTTGTAAATACGTGTATTACTGGTCAGACTTTAGCTTAGAAATATGAAAAAAAGAAAAAAAAATTGTAAACGAGAAATCGATTTAAATAAATAAAAAAATCATTTGCTTGTGAAGACAAATTCCTCGACTCTCGTTCGATCGGTACATTTTTTGCAAACAGGATAAAAACCAACAATTGATTCGACGAATTCGTGCTAAAGCTAATCATTTCGTGTTATAAGGTATTCTGGGAAGAACCTACGGAGAATACCTTATAAAATCACGTAAAATATATCGATTTATTCGAATTGCGCAAAAGGCGAAGGTTACGCGCTTGAGCGTTGTAAAAGCCAAGGGCTCGGTGGGGCTTCTCGGTAATTGCCAACTCATTCTTCGGAGGTTTCCCTCGTATAGGTAATATTATGCTAAATATGACATTTCGACTATTATTCAAGCTGCATTACGTGGAACAATATTTCTGTCTTTTCATCTCTCTCCCGCTGTTACAAAAATAATTATATATAAATGTATTTTAACGCGACGTCCCTAACCCCGGCCAGATTTTGGTATTTGGCCGCTAGATGGCCAATTCCGGCCGAGTTTCGCGCAAGCGGAGCGCGGCCGTGGCGGCTATTTAGACCCAAGCCAAATATCTCTCCAGGTCTCTTCATTTCCCTCCAAAGATTCGATCACACCTCTTACACGAGGCAATCCCTAATGGGAACTCGCGTAAATTTGACCTAGTATTAGTATGCGTAAGCACCGAATACAGACATAGTCTGGAAAGGGAGCATAGGGGGCGTCCATTAATCACGTGATGCGTTTTTATCAAATTTTTACGCCCTCCCCCCCGTTCGCGATCAGCCGTGACATTTCGACGGACTCCTCCTCCCCCCCCCCCTGGCTCGTTATCACGTGCTTTTTTCGTTATCGGACAGATTAAAAAGGATAAAATATAAAATAAATATCTCATACAATTTATGCTGTTTTAATTATATTTTAGTTGCATACAATTCACAATCCGCTTATATAATATCTGCTTATTACTAACTCTGGTATCGTCAGGCAGATCTCGTATTAAAAGTAAATAAGTGACTAGTATCCGAAGCAATCACTAGTTTGCCACTCGTCATCGGCTACCCACGGATTCTTGATACTCCTTTACACGCTTACAAAAGCTACGTCTTGCAACCTATTACTTTCAACCTGCACGTCCTCCAACTCGTCTTCGTCGTTCTCTTCGTCACTAACCCGTTCAATGCTTTTTTTTTGTTTTTCTTGTGCAGAGTTTTTTGGGCAGCAACGGCTTTTTTGTACAAAAGTATTGCCCATATTCTTGGCAAGTTCTACCTAAGTTCTAATTGAGGATTTGACTGTAGACTCGGGCAATACAATGCGCATTTCTTGGAACAACGAAACTATTTCGAATCATAATAGAATATACTCGGTAATATTAGAAAATAATGTATCGAGAAATGTACGTGACTTTGACCCAAGACCCCTCCCCTCCCCCATGTGATCATTCATGATGATTTTCAGTACCCTCCCCCCCCCCCCGGCCTCCCTTCCAGATTCTCACGTGATTAATGGACGCCCCCATAGTAGGCTCACAGTCGGGAAAGAGTACGCCACTTTTGAACGTCGGGTTGATTGGCATCCCCGTGTTGCAAAAGTGGTGGAAATTTTCTGACTTCCCCTTACGGGCGTGCGTCACGTAAATAGGTCTCGTCAAGACGGGAGGCTGATGCAGTCCTGCTTTGAAGAGAGACTGGAGTGTTCACACACCCGTCCCTCTCCTCCACACAACCTCTGCCGGCCCAGAGCTTGAACTCTGTTCCTTCCGTACGGAAAAAGAGGATCTAAATAACCCTGAGTTCGATAATTTGGTCCTGCCAAATTATCGAAACGTTTCAGTATACACAATCAGACGTACAGACAGGTCTGCTTTACCTGGAATCTAGAGCACAGAGTCTCCAGTTGTTGTTTCGTTATTTTCGTTTGCCTTCGAATCATGTCCGTTGGCTGCTTGGCATTGAAAGGATAAGCTATGCATCTCGAGATGAATACGTATAGTTGAATGCGAGTTTTTCTTTCCTCCTCCTCGCGCTCTTGCTTATCCTGCAGAATAAATGAAACAAACAATATGAAATACTTGCATTTTTCTGTAATGGATAAACATTAAAAACAAATAGTACATATGTTCACTGGAGCCGAAATAAAAGCTTTTTTTTCTCAAATTATGAATTAAACTTTCCAATGCGACCTCCGGAAAATGTGTACTTTTCTACTTAACTTTTGAGAAACTCTTGAAAATACAATATTTTACTTCACAAGGGCTGAAATTTTGGTTTTACACACGTAAAACGTCCATTATCGCACCAACTGAAGTAATTCAGAAGTGTTCAATTCAAACTCATAATAACATACAACTGTCCACGAATTTTGGGAAATCGTAACATGTTCTAATAATGATTACTAAATCCCCCTCAAACTGTCACCAATAATGTTACTGATAATGAAACCAATAAGTGTTCATTTACATACCAATGCATCGAAATTGAAAAATGCAAATTAAAGCTATTTTATCAATACATTTTATAATCGTAATAATGATTCTCAATGTTCAGTTGCTCCCTTAACCGAGCAAGAAACCCGAAAAATCATCAAGAGATGCGGTAACGTCTCGACGCCAAGAACTTAAAAAAATTAATGTGGCATCCGCACGATGAAATGAAGCCATGAATAAATATTATATATTTATCTTTCAGAAAATAAGACTATACATTGCAGAATCACAGATTCTTTATATCTAATAATTTTTTGGTAACGAATATATTTTGATATAAGACTAAATTTGAGAGGATATGGAAAATTCTTTTATTTTTTAAGGACAGATAAAATTTAAAGACTTCAAGGACCACTGGACATGATGCAAGACTTAACATAAGCAAATATGGTTTTCCTGGAAATGGCTCGAAGGACTTTGTGAAAGTAAAATATGTACCTGAAGATCAGCTTCGGTTTTCTCGCTAGCGACCGAGGGCGAAGGACTGGTGGGTCTTTGAGCCGACTTAGCGTAATTGGCAGCGTCCTGAGTGGCGCTCATCGACGGCGACAGCGAATTCCTGGCGCTCGATAGATTTGGAACGTCGAGACCGGCTCCTCCGGTATCACCTTGGTTACCAGGATGGTTTTGTCCGGCCGCGAGGTTTCTTCCATGAAGGCCATGAACGCTGCTGCCGTGAAGGTTCGGCGAACCTGATGCACCACCCTGACCACTTGGACCGCCGGGCGACGCCGTGAGGCCCGCTGCGGCCGTACCGACGGCGCCGGCACTAGGACCCCCACCCCCTCCACCGGGATGACGACGGGAACCATGACCACCGGCCCTGGCCCCACCACCACCCCCGTGATGGGTGCTTTGGTCCTCGTCGCTCTCCTCTTCCGAGGAGCTCGGGTCAATCATAACGATCGCCTTTTACTCCCGGTCCTCGTCAGCAGTAGCAGCACCTCTCCCACTCCCACCACCACTGACTTTCCCTTCGGGCCCTCCGTCTTTTTACTCTTCTCTATCTTCTTCCTTGTTCCCCGCCTCCTTCGTGTCGCCACCCGGTCGTCACTTGGACCTTCGGTCTAGAACACCGCTTTGGCAATACTCCCCTTGACTCCCCTTCCGGTTTCCCTTATCCGCTTTACGTCCTGTTCTGTAACATTTACAAATTATCATTATTAATACGTGTGACTCATTTCCAATCAACAAGGCAATCCAAATTTTTTATTTATTCATACAAATGAATAACCATTTCGTACACCGCACGCATTTACAATAGGCTCTATAATGTGCCCGTGGGTGTGCATAAGGTGTGGTTTTTACCACATCGACATCGGTGTACAAAAATTGTTCACAACATTTTATAACAAAAGTGGTAAAATATAGATAAATGAAATATGACATTTAGTATAGAGGACGTCCCATTTTTATCTTCCACCTGATTCATCTCGAAAAATATTACCCTGATCAAGATTTGAATACAATGAAACTTTTAGGGTTCGACGGGGAACATTGAAAAAAAAAAAGAAATTTGGTCCAACATTCAAAATGGCGGAGTTACGACGGCCGACATGTTTTTATAAAATGGAAGCATGACTCTGTTTCCTCGCTTTTTTCGCCCCTACCCTACGCTCAACCCCCCTATAAATGGGCACTAACCTGTAAATTTACATTTAATTATACATTGGAATTTTGTTTGACGTTTGACGTTTGTTTGATTAAAATAAAAAATAAAAATTATCCACGAAACAAATTCCGATCACGCCATACTTGCGGGCCGAGGGTGACATAGCTATATATATGCAAATTCCAAATTCCAATATAATAAAAAGGACAAAGGTGAAATAGTGAGTAAAATTAATAAACGAATAAAAAAAGAGGGGCAATGGTCGATTTCCGCAGGCACAAATCCAATTTTTCTATGCGTTTTTTTTGTGCTCTCGCGGCGAGTGTTCAGAATCCGCTGTACAAAATTGTAGGTCCAACAATTGGCATGGGCGAATTATGGTTAAAGTTTTCGGGTTCGATTTCCGGTGTCGAATAGATAAACGACCAAGCTCCGGATAACGGACGTGTAGGACGTAGGTCGTACATCCACACTGTTAAAAAAGATTGTAAATTTACTGTGACAAGTAATATAAAATTTACAAAACTGGTGTGTGAAAAAATGATTGGTATAACATTCACTGTAAAAATAACTGGTGAGAATAAAATTCAAGCCAATGTTTGATTGGACATTTCAATTAAAGCGACATATTATAAACATTGGGCCAATGAGGCTGCACGCTACCAGTACATTTAGCTTTCCCTGTATAATTTTTCTTGTCGCCTTTAAGCGACGACACTTCCGCTTTCTCTTTTAAACAGTGTACACGTGAATAAAACTCGTTTTCATATTTTCTTATATACATAATCCGTCTAAACTATTACTCGACCTTGACATCCTGCTTCGAAATATCGATCAACAACAATAACATTAGTTGAGTAAATTTATCTACATGAAGATTAAATTTTCAAATATTTTAATGAAAATTACAAAACTTATGTAGTAATCTAGTTATGACATGGGCAGAATTGTAAAATTTCAGTTAAGTTCTTAATATTAGTTAACCGATTTGGAAATTCATATACAGGACTTTTATATCTGTATAAAAATTAGAAGTTCATCATCATGGGATTTTTCAAGATGTTTATTTTCATGCATCTTGGAAACCAAAATATTGAATACGGATAATAAATTTTCAGTCAATCACAACTGTAATTTCAGAAATTCGAAAACATTGTTTTCATTGCAGATAGCTTTCGATTTTATAATAAACATGTGCACAAAATTTACAAACGACATGCAAAAAAAATACAAAATGTAAATTCCTAGTATTTTGTAACAGTAAATTTACAAATTTCCCAAATCTTTCTCAGTACTGTTACTTTAAATATCTAGTACAGATTGACAAGACACTTGCTATACAGGTTGTAAATAACAACTTCCACTCTGGTACTATTATTTTCTAGAAGATTTTTTTAACAGTGTACGTCTTAGATGCTTAGACTCGCTGCAGCACCGAGTGAGAGATCTCGAAACCGCGCACGGAGAGGAATCGTGACAACATAAAACGGTGACAACAAATATCGTTACGTTAGGCTGACAAATCCTTTGTTCGGCTGACAAATCCTTTGTTCGGCTGACAAATCCTTTGTTCGGCTGACAAATCCTTTGTTCGGCTGACAAATCCTTTGTTCGGCTGACAAATCCTTTGTTCGGCTGACAAATCCTTTGTTCGGCTGACAAATCCTTTGCTCGGCTGACAAATCCTTTGTTCGGCTGACAAATCCTTTGTTCGGCTGACAAATCCTTTGTTCGGCTGACAAATCAGTTTCGCTATACTGATAAATCTTTTGTTCGGCTGACAAATCTTTTTGCTGGGCTGATCAATCTTTTTGTTAGCCTAGCAAAACGATTTTTGTTGTCACCGTTTTATGTTGACACCAAAATTTCTCTCCGTGCGGTTCGAGGAAGGGCAAAGTGTAGTTTGAGGCTGCGATAACCTTGAGGGGATCGGTGTACAAAAACGTACATACACTGTGACGTGATTTTTTGAAATCTCGTTCACAAGGATATTTTGGTGGCGATATTGTCATTGTTTAGTCGCTGCCCCTCCTCGAAAAATTATTTTCGTCAAGAATAATGGCTCAGTTACCGATTATTTTGTGTTCTGTTATGCTTCTTTTGAGTCTGGAATAAATGTTTAAAGTTCGGCATATCCGAGTCTGACGCGAGGATGAGAGCTCAACGAAACGAGCAGCCCGACAGATGAGAGTTGCCGACAAGAGTCTTGCTCATGGAGCCTAGAGGTAAGAAGTACGAACTCAGGCTGAAAAAACGTTCGCGAAACTGTGTAAAATTTTAGTGGACTGAGCACCACTGAATATCAACGGGAACCGAGATGAAGTTAGCCCCCGATAAAAATGAAGCGAACGCACCCCAACGTGACGCCATATTGGCGATGATATGAATGGCGGAAAATTAACAAAAATTGACGCACGACGCAATTACAACAATCTCTGATACAGGTTACTCGCAAAATGGGCGTTACTGAGCGGGAACAACGCGTCGTCGTCAAAAACCGCAGGGCTGCGTTCAACAACATGACCACTTCACTTCGGTCTCCGCCAACTTGTCGCTTACTTCACTTCGGTTCCCGCCAATTTGCCGCTCACTTCACTTCGGTTTCCGCCGAAAGAATTTTCCTCGGTTCGGCGAACGATTCTCAACCGCGATTTCCATAGGAGTTCGTACTCCTTACCTCTAGGCTCCATGCGCGGCGACTTTGCAGCGGCACCCTCGACAGACTGAAGTTGGCGCTGAAACAGCCTAGAGGTAAGGAGTACGAACTCAGGCTGAAAAAACGTTCGCGAAACTGTAAAATTGTAGTGGATTGAGCACCACTGAATATCAACGGGAACCGAGATGAAATCAGCCTCCGATAAAAATGAAGCGAACGCACCCCAAAGTGACGCCATATTGGCAATAATATGAATGGCGGAAAATTAACAAAAATTGACGCACGACGCAATTACAACAATCTCTGATACAGGTTACTCGCAAAATGGGCGTTATTGAGCGGGAACAACGCGTCGTCGTCAAAAACCGCAGGGCTGCGTTCAACAACACGACCACTTCACTTCGGTCTCCGCCAACTTGTCGCTTACTTCACTTCGGTTCCCGCCAATTTGTCGCTCACTTCACTTCGGTTCCCGCCAAAAGAATTTTCCACTGCTTGGCGAACGATTCTCAACCGCGATATCCATACGAGTTCGTACTCCTTACCTCTAGGCTCCATGGTCTTGCTGTTAGTTGTAGACCGGTGCAAATCCGGCGCCCGATACCGAGAGTGCATTGCGCTGAATAACGCACGGTAAAAAAAGATTAGTTGCCATAACCAAGAAATGAGTTGACACAACCAATCGATTATTCTATTTCCCTTACAACGCAAATGGTAATACCAACGATTCGAATGGTAATACCGACGATTCGAATGGTAGTCCCAACTATTCGAGTGGTAGTCCCAACGATTGGATTAGTTAACCTAACTAATCTCGCGAGAACTAATCGTGAATAGTTGAGGTTACTATTCGATATAGTTGAGGCAACTAATGTTTTAGACATTGTGTACAGCAAATCGAAAACGTAGTTGCCACAACCAAACATTTCTTTCCGTGCGGGTGGAGATTTGTTAGTTTTTGACATAGGATGGAGCATCCTAGTGTCAAGTAAATGGAAAGTATAGGCCCGTTCTCGCGTGAAGCACTAAGGGAGTCGGCTGTTTAGATTTTCGAACCGGCATGCGTTACCGGCATAATTTGCGCTCTCGGTATCGTACGAAATTATTCGAGTGAGAGAGGGCAATAGCTCTCGGGCAAGGAATTTTGAAAGGCATTAGAAATAATGATAATGATGAGTTCCTGATGATTACTCGATATAATCAGTCTCGCTCGGGACACCGTCGAGGTGCCTCGAGTATTAAGCGCGCTTTCGTGTTGAAGATTTTTCTGCCGATCGCGTTCGAACGTATGATTCGGTTCTCGGACCTAGCGTGTGTAGCGTACAGAGCACGCTGTATAACCCAAGCTCTTATTTCATCTTACTCTTACTCCATCTTAAGAGTGTCGCAATAGAGGGTGACATTTTCTAATGCTTATAATCGTTAGTATCAGTATTTGCACTTTTTATAATCATTTAGGATCATCAAAATAAATAAATAAATAATTTCGTTGCGTTCTAACGATGCAAACTTCAACATCATTTTATATTGGTGCGTGCGTTTCCAAGTCCAAGATGGAGACAGTACGAGACGAATCGAATAATCACTACAGTTACAATAAAATCGATAGCACGCGCCATCTTCTGATCGGCGTTCACCCATCGCTATTCGTAAATACCAGTGGAATCATCTGCACAGTGTCTATCCAAACACACGACCTTCCTATCCTCATAAAATAAACTATTTTCGAGGTTGTACAATTTGTACACATTATTGGAGCGGTATAAACCTATATTATCATATATTTCTATGCATATTGACATTTCAACATACGTCTTTGGATAATAGGTATATATGTATATATTTATTATCCATGTGGGTCTATTCATTTTAATTCTCAGTATTATTTTGTACATTTCTTTGATGTAATTTAAACATATTTTTATTTATCCTTGCCCTATTTTGAGCTTAACTAATTTAGATTTAATTTTGTCTTTCATCTCCTTTAGGAACTTTTTTTATATCACTTTCTTAAATTATATCGGGAATCAAAATTTGGAAAAATCCCATCTAGCCCCAAAAAGTCTTGTGGGTCAACAATAATTGACATATTCATAATTTCATGTGGATCAGTTTTTTTCAGTTTTTAATTCTCTTTATTCATAAGTACTATTTTGTACATTTCTTTGATGTAATTTAAACATATATTTTTATTTATCCTTACCCTATTTTGGACTTACCTAATTTAGATTTAATTTTGTCTTTCAACTCTTTTAGGAACTTTTTTTATATCATTTTCGTAATTTATATCGGGACTAAAAATTTGACAAAATCCCATTAGTCTCAAAAAGTCATGTAAGTCAACAATAATAGACATATTCATTACAATATGCTGTGAGATTTTTTTTACGGAAATAATATAATAATATTTTTTTACGGAATAATATTCTCCTATGGAAAAAACACCGTGTATATTATCTCTCTATATTATAAAAAGATTTCACCGCTGTGTCAAGAATCGAGCCATATATAGGACATTCCATGTCAACTCCCCCAATTTATGTTCTACCTAGCCCGAATTTTTCCCTTAAGGAATTTTTCCCGAAAGTCCCTTAAGGCGGCTCTAAGGCTCGATTTTTTTCCAAGGCATTTGCGAGATCAATAAGGAAAACGGCAATGGGAGCGCGCGAGCCAAAATAACCCTTAGTATTTAATATATATACCTATATAATATTTATTACAGGATTTTTCGTAGTATTGTACTGTAAAAAAAAATCTACTTGAAATTTAATGTACAAGTACTGGAAGTTTTTATGCATAAACTGGTATATAAAATTTAATATACAAGTTTGATGTAAAATTAGTGTATGGTACAATAAATAAAAAAAATGTATTAAAATTTACAGTAAAAGTTATTGAATTTTTATTATTTGCTTTGATTTTGCCACAAAAGTACGCTAATTTTATAATACAATTGCACATTAAATTTAAATTACGAGTTTATGCATAAAAACTTCCAGTCTAACAGTGCGACTGATTTTGATTTTGACCGCTGCTGATTATTAGTTGGGAGGGTTTCGGCAGTGGAACGGTCCATGGAATAAATCCAGGAATTACGTTTCGACTCTTATACGAGCCATCTTCAGAAATATATTTAACATCTATAAGTTACATAAAATGTGATAAAATCTGTTGATAAAAAACCATGTACGTCTATCGACTCTATAAAGTGTTTTTTTTTTAAGTTAACCACCAGCGACTTACCAATACGTAGGGTAGAAGTACCGGTTGTGGCCACTTTAAGAATTTTCTCATTTTCAAGTACTTGTAATTGGGACCAAATATCATAAAACTGTTTTGGACCTATACTTTTCATATCTGAGAAGAATATAATTTCAGATTTCTAGCATTAAAATCTTCATATGTATCGAGAAAACACTGGAAAATAGAAAAAAGTAGGAGCATAGCCATTTCACCAGTTCTGGTCATGCTTAAAATTAGAATAACTCAATATTCATTGCACTTCAAACATTTTTTAAGATGTGTTTAATAAATCAAAATCGTATTCTTATGAAAGCATCCAATTCCTCTACACGAAAATGTCTTTAAAGCACAGATGCCATCTGTGAACCTAACTAATCTTTTTTGACATTCGTTTCCTTCGTTGTGCACTTTTTCGTAGCAGCTTTCTTTGTCACAAATAGTCATACATTATATTAATGTTTTACTCTTTACACTTTCATTTTTACTTTTACCAGAGTTCTTTCCGAAAGTAGATTTTCGCATTGAATAATGATGGGAATCTTCAACATGAAAGGTGTTCCACCGCTTTACCTTCTTTTTTACTATACATTTCTAAGGATATATTTTTCTTAGCGTTTTTCCGTTTTTCTGTTTCTTCTTTACGAATTTATGAATTGATTGTGTAATAATTAACGAAAAATTAATGATTATATTATCATGGCCATATCCGGGGCAACATGCTTATTCCATGTACCAATTGTGGCCATCGTATTTTTTATAAATGTATAGCTTTATTTCAAACTTTTAGTACATCAACATTTGCAGTGATGACTCTTAAGATTGATATGTGCAAAACTGCATACA
Organism: Ephialtes manifestator; assembly: GCA_963970395.1. Taxonomy (NCBI): domain Eukaryota; kingdom Metazoa; phylum Arthropoda; class Insecta; order Hymenoptera; family Ichneumonidae; genus Ephialtes; species Ephialtes manifestator. The sequence continues at coordinate 24,930,369 of OZ019980.1, forward strand.
ATTCGACAACTATATAATCCGAATATGTATCTAGAGCTTTTGTCAAAATCTTGTTGAATTCCGTAAGGAGTTGACAATTTGATGAATCAGCTGATGATACTTTAATTACTGACACAGTACTTTTTGTAATAGAGACAAACGGACGTCAAAATGACGATAAATGTTTCCAAAATACACAACGTTATGAAAAATTATGATTAAATACAGGTACAGAATTAAAATAGCCACGAAAAACGTATTTAAGTGTAGGGGTGGCCACAACCGGTACTTCTACCCACATAGCACATAATATTGCCTAAATATTGCAGGAATATTTCGAATATTTCATTACACAGGAATATTACCATAAGCTTCCAATCGAATATTCACAAATATTTAATTGCAATATTGTCAACTTAAAGTTCAGAAATATTGTTAAAGGTAAAACAATTGCCAATCATTTTAAAAATATTTCTGAACATTACCTGTGAAACAAACAATCCAATTTCTTCACCAATATTTCACAAACTTTCGAATAAAAGGTTCCAGATTAGATTTTGCAAATATTACAATGAAACTTTTTTGCAACATTCCAATACGTTTCAAGTGGAAATTTCTAAACTAGTTTTAAAAAGTTGAATTTGTTGATAAAAAGAAATTCACCTCGTTCAATTGAGTATCATTCGATTTGAAAAAACTGAAATTCAATCGGGAAGTCGTCATATAATTATTTGGAAATGGGGACAAATTCTGACAGAAATTGGAAGCCTCATTAGAATTGATTGGAAAACGCGGCACGGTATGAATCGATTTTTTTTACAAGATTGTTATGCACCAGAAATCTTCTAAAAGGTTGCTCAATCTTTATTTTTTAATTCATCAGTCTTTGTTGACAGAACACATGGGCAATAAAAGTATAACGTTTGTACAAGTAATCGATAGTCTAGTGGTTAGCGTGATAGACATTAAGTCGTTAAATAGGTTTGATAGGTAGGTAGATGTAAGTCTTTGAAGCGAGAATTTACGTTTCTTTCAACCGCATTCCCCTCTGGAACAAATTTAGTTAATGAAACTCTAATATTGTTATATATTTTTTAAGCAGGATCGCTTTTTAAAATTACTCATCGTTAATTCGACATGGATATGGTACGTAGGTGAGGTTGTGAGTTCGAATTCTGAACGGGATTTTTTTTTCCAATAAATAAGATTATTATCGAGGACATCCACTGGTTCTGCTTAAAAACTCGCAATCAAAAAATTATATTGAAAACGGTAGAATTTCTTACGAGTTAGCCTTGGGCGGAAAATGTAATATTAACACAATATTGCTCTGTAATATTATTGAAATATTATATTTGCAACGTTTTGAGCGGACATTGCAAGATTCCTACAATATTTTATAAATGTTTTAAACATCTTTCACAATATTTTCGCAATATTGCATTGTTGCAAAGGAATATTTCGAGAATGTTTTAGAAATATTTCGGTGCTATGTGGGTACCCTATCAATGAACAGTGTCTTTTGACACCAGCCCCTGCGCTCATTCATTTTATAGAATAAATAAGGCCTGGATTCTTGATCCCCATTGCAGCCAAAAATTATTTTAATAAAAAAATATATAGCCCGATGCAACACAAACGTTCGTTTTTATTTGACCATCAAAGAGAAAAAAGAGATTTTGGTGCATGCAGTAGTTTCGACGTAGATGTCTATGTTTGGTAGTGTCTAGCTAAATTTGGAAAATCAATGTTCATTACGTGCCCTCACGTCAATTCTCCACTCGGATTTCCGCTTGGCCAGCAACGCCAGCATCCATACCCTTTCTCCTCTTCACATCGTCACTGCACCTACGATATTTGTTCGAAGAGAGCGGATATCGAGAATCACGGTCTTTCCGCGCTTGCCGATTTTTCATTGCTATTCTCTGCTCCCGCTTGGCCAGTGAACGTTTCTTTCGTGTTGTTTGTTGAATGAATGTAACAAAAAAAAAAAAAAATGAAAGACAAAACGATGTAAAATTATGAAATGTCTCGAGAACGGTTTGCTGAATAACTTCACAAGGACGATAAATATAAAATCGGATTAATTTCAATGGAAAAATTAAAAAAAAAAAAAAGCTCCGAGTCGGTTTCCTTTGAAATTTAATTCCCTCTTGTTTTTTATTTTCCGTCTTTGGGAACGATCGTTTTTCTCCGTTCGTTCACCCCTGCAGCCTGGCTGAATGCCCTGGCTCGTCGGCGTGAGCGTTTCGCCCAGCTTATCGATCTTTCATAGCAATGTGCCCGTGACTGCTCTCGGCAAACTGAGCTTTGCGTGCGTATTGCGCAGAGTAGAAAAATCCGAACGAGAGAACTTGGGGGGGCAAACATAATTTCGTCTACATGCTTATTATATGGTCTTGATATTTGTCGCTGTTTCAATTACTGCAGCAAAGAAAGAGAAGGTAACGATAAATATAAGCCAGAGATGCAAATTTCAATTATTTCATTTTATCAATATTTATCTTATTATTTACTTATACACACGTGGCAATTTTGTCATCCAATTTTAAACGCCTGTAAGTCTGTCTCTCTTGCACATAATTTGCGTTTTGGTTTTTCGACTTTCTGAAGAAAAAAAAAAAAATTTAGCCTATTTCTACCATAATTCCGCGTATTCTCTCAAATCTGGGCCCCATTTATCAACATAGTTGAACAAAATTAGTTTTGCTTCCGCATAGAGGAAGCTTTGTTTTTGTGAAAAATTTTTGTTTTCGAGAAAAGTGATTTAGAAAAAATGTGTGTGTGTTTGTATGTGCAGATTTACTTGTAAGCACGTAATTTTAGTATATAGTATACATATAGTAATTTATAGTAATTTTAGTATATATATAGTCGTAATTTTAGATGTAACTTTTTCAAATTTGAAAATTCAAAATTTTACATCATTTTGAAATTTTTTTAAATATTGCACCGAGAGAAAAGATTTCATTGACGCCAAAGAAATGGGTGGAATGATTTTTTTTTATTGATTTCAACGAAATATTTCTTTGATTTCAATGAAATAGTGCATTTGAATTTCAAAGAGAACATTTCATTGCCTGTAAAGAAAGATTTACTTAGTGAGCATATAATAAAGAAACAGTTTCATTGTTTTAATGAGACGTTTTCATTGGTTCAAAGAAACTTTTTCATTGATCTCTCTCGCGCACCTAACCTCACTTTTTTGTTTTCCGGTTCTCCCGAACGAACGGCTTCGAGTTTCGAGGAATCAGAAGCTTAGCCTATTTCTGCCGTACTTCCTTACATACTCACAAAATTTGAGCTTTATCTGCCGCGTACTTCAGGAAAAAATAGGTTTTGAAATTTTGAGGTGGTAAGAAGGTTTCATTGAGTCAGGGACGATATCTTTGAAATCAATGAAAAAGGTTCATTGGTTTAAAGAAATGTTTCTTCGAATCAATGTCACTACTTTTCATTGAGTTTGAGATCATTCAAAGAAAAGATAGTATTGAAATTCAAGTATTTCATTTCATTGGCAAAGATTTCCGTGAATCAATGAAACTTTTTCTCTCGGTGTGTTTTCACGTTATAACTTCCGCAAATTAAGAGATATCGAGACAAAATTTTGTACGTAAATGGACTACCATCAAACCATGATGTATACCAAATTTGGTGAGAATCGATAGAGTGGTTCTAATTTTATGGCAATTTCATTTTTTTTAAAATAAATTCTGCAAAGACCAACTCCTGTAAATTTTGAGATATCCGGCACCTATATAGACATGCCGAATAACCTGTCCTGCTTCCGTTCTTTCATTCATACTATTTCGCTATCATCCTGTAATGTAGTATAGCGCTGGCGATCGAAAAGCAATCTTGGCTGTCGTATATCAAGAAACGCGGTAGCGTCTCGACGCCGAGTTCTTAACAAATTCGTATAATTTCTTAACAAATTCGTATAATACTCGACGCTCGAGCAATCTCATACTGAGAGAAAAATCTGGTAATTTAAAAAAAATATATAGGTAGACCGACGATAATCTAACTATAAACTATAATTCCTAGGAGGAACGTCTATATTTTATGATTATAGCAAATATATGAAAATAATTGAATGATCCATTAATATAATTCTCAGGAGGAACGTCTTCATTTTATGGTTATCTCTCTATATTATAAAAAGATTTCGCCGCCGCCACCGTGTCAAGAATCGAGAGAATTAGAAAAATTCAGGCCATCAAAAGCCCGAATTTAGGAACTTGGAAAAATTTGGGTCGTCAAAATCCCGAATTCAGGGATTTAGAAAAATTCGGGCCGTCAAAAGCAAATATAATTATAGTAGCAATTATCAGAATGATAATAATTTCAAATATGTCGTTTCGTTGTATATACGATTGCAACGTTTGTTTCCAATAAGCAATAAAAATAATGGGGAAGCAATGTGCAAAGTCCTACTTTGCATCCTTTTTATCTAGATTTCGAATCTAGGGGTGGTTACCAGATTTTTCGATATTTTGCGGAGATTTTAAGCTCTTTACGAGCGCCACAAAATGGTCTTTATTACAATAAAGCATTGGTCAAAAATGTTCTAGAGTAAATAAAGGAATATTTATCTCACTCTGCACAGTACAATAGTTACCAGGTGAAAAATATACGGAAAGGAAACAACACAAACGAGGAAATACACAGTAACGATTATGAAGTGCGATGTGAACAATAGAATGAATTGTATATACAGACCAAGGTAATTAGAATGTTTGCCGCGAAGGAGAACTCCATCGACAATAGAAATGCACGAGCATTCCTCGCTACTTGAACGCGCACATGTGTGTATATTCATAGATATTTGCCCTCATAAACGCGTGGAGAAGAGTTGATAGTGAGAAAGCGGGAAACCACCGGTAGACTAATATTTTTTAACACATTTTCATTCGACAATCATTCCCATGTTATTATCTACAAGCTTGTTCCTATACGAAGCACTCTTTATCAACTGGGACACTTTTTTCGGTCGACCTCCCGGATATTATTCCAAATTTGTCAGTTTGTTGTACTATTTGAGATGGGTGTTTGTGACTTTTTTCAGATTTTTAAAGGGCGTCGTTCAGGATTTACTTTTTTTTTAAATATCACTATATCTCAGAAAATATTAGATTCTCAAAAAATTCTTAAGAACATTAACTTTTTCATTTTCCATCTACTTTCGAGTGATGTTAAAATCATAATTTTTCCAATGGAAGAAAGTCAGTTTTTCGCAAAAAAAAAGCAATAAATATTTTTTTTTACGAAAAAAGCATCTTTGTTTCCGGTCTTAATTTTACAAGGTGTTTCGCATTGTATGAAGATTCTGAGAAAAAAATTCCAAAGTGGCACCTCCAATTCTTAGGCAGTAAAAAATTGAAAATTAAAATAAAAAATTAATACATTTTTCCTGCCCGTTTTTTCCGAATTATTTGGCGCAGCCCGTCGTCCGAGAAGTTTCATTTTATCTTTTGGAAATGTGATGAAATCCGCTGGGGAGGAAATCCAAAATTGCACCTCCGATTCTTAGGCAGGAAAAAATTTATTAATTTTTTTTATTTTAATTTTCAATTTTTGCTCGTTTTTATACGGCCACTTCTTTCCATCGAACTCCCGGATATTATTCTAAATTTGTCAGTTTGTTGTACTATTTGAGATGGGTGTTTGTGATTTTTTTCAGATTTTTAAAGGGCGTCGTTCAGGATTTACGTTTTTTTTTTAAATATCACTATATCTCAGAAAATATTAGACTCTCAAAAAATTCTTAAGAACATTAACTTTTTCATTTTCCATCTACTTTCGAGTGATGTTACAATCATAATTTTTCCAACGGAAGAAAGTCAATTTTTCGCAAAAAAAAACAATAAATAATTTTTTTGTACGAAAAAAGCATCTTTGTTTCCGGTCTTAATTTTACAAGGTGTTTCGCATTGTATGAAGATTATGAGAAAAAAATTCCAAAGTGGCACCTTCAATTCTTAGGCAGTAAAAAATTGAAAATTAAAATAAAAAATTAATAAATTTTTTCCTGCCCATTTTTTCCGAATTATTTGGCGCAGCCCGTCGTCCGAGAAATTTCATTTTATCTTTTGGAAATGTGATGAAATCCGCTAGGGAGGAAATCCAAAGTTGCACCTCCGATTCTTAGGCAGGAAAAAATTTATTAATTTTTTTTATTTTAATTTTCAATTTTTGCTCGTTTTTATACGGCCACTTCTTTCCATCGAACTCCCGGATATTATTCTAAATTTGTCAGTTTGTTGTACTATTTGAGATGGGTGTTTGTGATTTTTTTCAGATTTTTAAAGGGCGTCGTTCAGGATTTACGTTTTTTTTAAATATCACTATATCTCAGAAGATATTAGACTCTCAAAAAATTCTTAAGAACATTAACTTTTTCATTTTCCATCTACTTTCGAGTGATGTTAAAATCATAATTTTTCCAACGGAAGAAAGTCAGTTTTTCGCAAAAAAAAAGCAATAAATAATTTTTTTTACGAAAAAAACATCTTTTTTTCCGGTCTTAATTTTACAAGGTGTTTCGCATTGTATGAAGATTCTGAGAAAAAAATTCCAAAGTGGCACCTTTAATTCTTAGACAGTAAAAAATTGAAAATTAAAATAAAAAATTGATAAATTTTTTCCTGCCCGTTTTTTCCGAATTATTTGGCGCAGCCCGTCGTCCGAGAAGTTTTATTTTATCTTTTGGAAATGTGGTGAAATCCGCTAGGGAGGAAATCCAAAGTGGCAGCTCCGATTCTTAGGCAGGAAAAAATTTATTAATTTTTTTTATTTTAATTTTCAATTTTTGCTCGTTTTTATACGGCCATTTCTTTCCATCGAACTCCTGGATATTATTCTAAATTTGTCAGTTTGTTGTACTATTTGAGATGGGTGTTTGTGATTTTTTTTCAGATTTTTAAAGGGCGTCGTTCAGGATTTACGTTTTTTTTAAATATCACTATATCTCAGAAAATATTAGACTCTCAAAAAATTCTTAAGAACATTAACTTTTTCATTTTCCATCTACTTTCGAGTGATGTTAAAATCATAATTTTTTCAACGGAAGAAAGTCAATTTTTCGCAAAAAATAGCAATAAATAATTTTTTTGTACGAAAAAAGCATCTTTGTTTCCGGTCTTAATTTTACAAGGTGTTTCGCATTGCATGAAGATTCTGAGAAAAAAAATCCAAAGTGGCACGTCCAATTCTTAGGCAGTGAAAAATTGAAAATTAAAATAAAAAATTAATAAATTTTTTCCTGCCTGTTTTTTCCGAATTATTTGACGCAGCCCGTCGTCCGAGAAATTTCATTTTATCTTTTGGAAATGTGATGGAATCCGCTAGGAAGGAAATCCAAAGTGGCAGCTCCGATTCTTAGGCAGGAAAAAATTTATTAATTTTTTTATTTTAATTTTCAATTTTTTACTGCCTCAGAATCGGAGGTGCCACTTTGAAATTTTTTTCTCAGAATCTACATGCAATGCGAAACACCTTGTAAAATTAAGACCGGAATCAAAGATGCTTTTTTCGTAAAAAAAAAATATTTATTGCTTTTTTTTTGCGAAAAATTGACTTTCTTCCGTTGGAAAAATTATGATTTTAACATCACTCGAAAGTAGATGGAAAATGAAAAAGTTAATGTTCTTAAGAATTTTTTGAGAGTCTAATATTTTCTGAAATATAGTGATATTTAAAAAAAATGTAAATCCTGAACGGCGCCCTTTAAAAATCTGAAAAAAACCACAAACACCCATCTCAAATAGTACAACAAATTAACAAATTTAGAAAAATATCCGGGAGGTCGACCGAAAAAAGTGGCACAGTTGATAAAGAATGCCTCATATACGGGTTTGTTAAAATCGCACGACAAAATCCCTCTGCTGCGTTTAAGTAACCCAGAAATGCTAATTTTCTCTAACCTCGACGTAAACGATAACGAAGTTACCGGCCTGTCACTAAACGGGACTACAATTTTTTTTTTCCAAATCGGTGGTTACTTTCCAAATGTTAAGGTAAACCTTGCGATATGTATCACTCAATTAATGCACCGAACCAGAAATTCTGTAAATCAAGATATGCGGTAGCGTATCGACGCCAAGTATTAATTTGGCTTAATATTTTAGCAAGAAATTTTTTTTCTTTGCGCGTCATTTTTTTGCAAGCTTTTTTTTTTTTTGTTCCTAACGATTTTGTTGCGAGCAATTTTTTCTTTGGAAGGTCTATATATGGGGAACTCCAACCCACCTCAATGGACTTCTGACCCTTACTATTTTTACTCCCATCTGCCCGCAGAGCAAGAAGACGGGAGAAATTTTCTAAAAAAATAAAAAACTCCCGACTGAAAAAAATGACTGTAATTAATTAACGAATTGGGTAAATAAAAAAATTGTCAAATAATAATCATTCGCCTATTATAGTCGGCAGATTAATTCGTCAAGTGCTTGTTAATCTCCTGACTATAATGTAAGAATGGTTATTATTTACTCATTTTGTTTATTAATTACAATTATTTTTTTTAGTCGAGAGTTTTTTAATTTTTATGAAATTATTTGTATTAATTGAACTTATTCCTATGTCACTGGCTTATACCATCCCAAACACACGGAGGCCGAAAAATACCTTCTGAAAAAAAATCTCAAATGTCTTTTTGCGGTGCCAGAGGCATTTTTTCCGGAATTCAAACAATATTTCACTCAGAATTCAAGAGAATATATTGTTTTCAATGATATCAGTAAATAGACAAGTGAGATATATGTTAATGAATATCGACAATTCGGTCTGCCTAGCTCGCCTTAATGGTGTTAAATAACAGGTCACACGTTAATCGGAACTACGATTTAGGTCAGTTAATCGAATGATCGATGAGGGCAAATATATCAACGAAACGTATGCTCCTGGGCATATTTGCATATATAGACCGGGAACCATTACAATAGCAATGTGTCGAAAGACTTGTGTAGTGACAAGCGGTAAATATGTTGTGATTGCGGCTGATTTGTGCGCGCTCATGCTCGGCCATGAAGCGATCACCTTTATGTTTAATACGAATCTACTGTTAATAAAAGCAAGGATGCGAAGTAGAACCTTGCACATTGCTTCCTCATTATTTTTCGCGTTTTACAAAGCTACCTCTATGAGGAAGTATGTTATTCAATTTTTGGCTTCCTCATAGAGGAAGCTTTGTAAAACGCGAAAAATAATGAGGAAGCAATGTGCAAGGTTCTACTTTGCATCCTTGTTTTAATTAGATAAATATACATGTTGTGGATTCGCTTTTTCTATTTTGTTATTACGTTATTTCGTGATTATTAGAGCGTTTCCGAAAGTGAATGTGATAATGTATATTTTTTAAAATAATTCAACATTCCATAAAATCAAAAATTTCATACCGTTCGTCACTAAATTATACATATATAATGGCTGAATATTGTTTCATTTATATACTAAATTTGAGCTCGCTATCTTACGTTTTGCAAAAGTTACAATAGAGCGATAATGTCAATTTTTTGAAAAATTCAAAACATCATAAAATTTTAACGGTTCAACCGATCTTAACCAAATTCAATAGCGATCACCGGCGTATGAAAACTCACATTCATACCAATTTTAAGATCAATATCTCGAAAATTGAAAGAGTTAGCGCGTAAACAGACATTTTTCAAAAAATTAAAAAACGCGTAATAATTTAACGATAAAGTGGATTTTAACAAAAATCTGTATGAACGATGAGGCTTGATCCCTCTATCTATGGTCCAAATTTCAGCTTGATATCTCAAGACATTCCCGAGTTATAAAGGTTTACATTTTTCGATCGTGTAACATACACACACATACAGACATTTTTTCTAAATCACTTTTCTCGACGTTTTGGCCCATTCTGAGTGTACTGACATGAAAATCTCGAAAAAAAAAATTTTCAGGAAAACAAAGCTTCCTCTATGAGGAAGCAAAAACAAGGATGCAAAGTAGAACCTTGCACATTGCTTCCTCATTATTTTTCGCTTTTTACAAAGCTACCTCTATGAGGAAGTATGTTATTCAATTTTTGGCTTCCTCATAGTGGAAGCTTTGTAAAACGCGAAAAATAATGAGGAAGCAAAGTGCAAGGTTCTACTTTGCATCCTTGTTTTAATTAGATAAATATACATGTTGTGAATTCGCTTTTTCTATTTCGTTATTACGTTATTTCGTGATTATTAGAGCGTTTCCGAAAGTGAATGTGATAATGTATATTTTTAAAAATAATTCAACATTCCATAAAATCAAAAATTTCATACCGTTCGTCACTAAATTATACATATATAATGGCTGAATATTGTTTCATTTATATACTAAATTTGAGCTCGCTATCTTACGTTTTACAAAAGTTACAATAGAGCCATAATGTCAATTTTTTGAAAAATTCAAAACAACATAAAATTTTAACGGTTCAACCGATCTTAACCAAATTCAATAGCGATCACCGGCGTATGAAAGCTCATATTCATACCAATTTTAAGATCAATATCTCGAAAATTGAAAGAGTTATCGCGTAAACAGACATTTTTCAAAAAATTAAAAAACGCGTAATAATTTAACGGTGAAGTGGATTTTAACAAAAATCTGTATGAACGATGAGGCTTGATCCCTCTATCTATGGTCCAAATTTCGGCTTGATATCTCAAGACATTCCCGAGTTATAAAGGTTTACATTTTTCGATCGTGTAACATACCCACACACACACATACACACATACAGATATTTTTTCTAAATCACTTTTCTCGACGTTTTGGCCCATTCTGAGTGTACTGACATGAAAATCTCGAAAAAAAATTTTTTCATGAAAACAAAGCTTCCTCTATGAGGAAGCAATAGAGTATAAAAAGTCCTTTTTTATATCAAAATAATGAATATTTTTTTAAAGTTAAATAGTTCTTCATAAGTGTAGGGATATTTAACATATGGGATTGTATTTGGCGCCAATCGCTTGAAAGATTCATATTTTACAGTATTTTGAAAATTTTTAAAAAGTCCTTTTTCGTTATAACTTTCGTAAATTACGGGATATCAGGCTGAAATTTAATACACAAATGGACTAACATAAAATCACGAGCTGTGCTAAATCTGGCGAGAATCGATAGATTGGTTCGAATTTTATTACAATTTCAATTTTTTTTAAAGTGTCTGTTAACATTTCAACTCGTGTAAATTCTGAAATATATGGCTACAATTTTCCACATGAATCACGATAAGTGATTGTCAATGATGAATTTGGCCCAAGGAACGGTCGTTATGTTATAAAATTTCGATTTTGATTCATACAAAAAGAAAATATTAGTGTCTGGAAATTTTTATTAAAATTCTTTTCAATAGTTTCACCTTAAATTTCGTTCACAATTGGACTACCGTGATGCAAAGTTTTAGTGCAAATGTGATTACGGTAAAATAACAAATTTTATGACACTTAGAATTTTTAGAGCATAAAAGCAATCCTGTAAAGTGGAACCTTGCAATTTCTTCCCAACAATTTTTTCTTTTTCATAATTTTTGAGCTATAGAATATTTCTATTGAAAAACTATGTTGAGAAAAAATAAAAGTGCAAAGTAGAAGTTTGCAAATTGCGTCCTCATTAATTTTCGCTTTTTATTAATTTAAGCTTCATCCATGAGCAAACCAGAATCGTTTAACATACTTTCTCATAGGCAGAGTTGTAAATGCCTAATACTTATAGAAATAATGACGATGATACGATCAGCTCTATAATTATGATTTTATAATAATAACATGTAGCGATTGTAATACGATGATTAAACTTTGGAATGGCTGCAAAAATGATTATTTTTCAATAAAAATTCACGGTAATCCTTTTGAAAAATTGGAAAAAAAATAAGTAATGCATTACTTATTTCTTCCATTTTTTCCACTATTTCTTGCAATATTAAAGCGAAAATTAGTATTTTTTTCAGCTATTCAAATGTTTACACTCTATTTTATAATCACTACATATTATTATAATGAAATCATAATTACAAAACAAATTGTACTGTAAACTATATCTCATGAATTAATGGGGATTTACAACTCTGATCATACAAAAAGCGAAAAAATAATGAGGAAGCTATTTGTTATTTTTTTTTCTTTTTTCTTTTTCGTCAACGAGAGAATACGGGAGTAACGTGAGGGAACGAGAGAATGCAGCCCCGCGACCGCGTCGTGGAATTCTTCGTGGCACGGTTATTGATCTAGCAGTTGCTGGCGTTGGTCGTGTCACCGCCGCGACGCCCACACCACCGTTCCGCACACGAGAGCGAACGCGGAGGGTTACCCTGCGATATAGTAGTTTCGATCTTGGCTCACATGCAGTGAGACTATTCCCGCCGAAACAGATGCATTATTCCTGTCCTTTTAATTTTTCCTTGATATCCTTGTGCTTCGTCGCTGACCACTGAAAATCGTAGGCTCACCGGGATTTCTTCTTCCAGGCGTACAACCAATAATTACTTCATTTCGATCACCATCATATGAATCTTCAGAACAAACAAAAATAAAATAATAATAATAATAATATAATGACAAAAATATATTTAAAAAAAAAGAAAGATCTCAAAGCAATAAGTGTAGCCACAACGAGCTACACTGTTAGAAAATATTGGAAGTTTTTATTCATAAATTCGTCATCGAAATTTAATATACAATTGTGGTATAAAATTCATGTACTTTCCCAGTAAAATTACAGCAAATCATTGAAATTCCAGTACTTTTACTGTAAAATTAAAGAAAATTATTGAATGTTCTGTACCATAGATTAATTTTACATTACACTTGTATACTAAATTTAATATACTAGTTTATGAATACAAACTTCCAGTAAAAGTACAGTAAATTTCAAGTAGAGTTTTTTTACAGTGTACGAATAATCGTTGGATTGAACTTTGTCATCCCTATACCGCCATCGAAGGCCCTGGTAGATCTATGCCCCATGGAAAATTAAATATATCCAAAAATATTTCTGATATAACCAACTTTTCGGCGGATAATAGATTTTCTTCCTCATAGAGGGAGATTTGTTTTCGTGAAATTTTTTTTTTCGAGATTTTCATGTCAGGACACTCAGAATGGTCTAAAATGTCGAGAAAAGTGGTTTAGAAAAAATGTATGTATGTGTGTGTGTGTGCACAATTTTTTGTTAGCACGATAGTTGTCGCAATTTTTAAGATATCGGGCTCAAATTTGAACCACGAGTAAACCGTCGTTAAACAAAGTATGGGATTGAATTTGGAGTTAATCCATCAAGGTGTTCAAAATTTATGGCATTTTGAATTTTTTGGAAAATGTCAACTCGGGCTCTAACTCCCGCAATTTTTATGATATCCGGCTCAAACTTGGAGCAGAAGTGGTCTGTTATCAAATAGTATTTGGGATTAAATTTGGTGTCAATCCGTTAAGGGGTTCACAATTTATGGCATTTTTTAATTTTTTGACATTTTTTGTTCGTGCTCTAACTTTCGCAATTTTTAAGATATCGGGCTCAAATTTGAACCACGAGTAAACTGTCGTTAAACAAGGTATGGGATTGAATTTGGAGTTAATCCATCAAGGTGTTCAAAATTTATGGCATTTTGAATTTTTTGGAAAATGTCAACTCGGGCTCTAACTCCCGCAATTTTTATGATATCCGGCTCAAACTTGGAGCAGAAGTGGTCTGTTATCAAATAGTATTTGGGATTAAATTTGGTGTCAATCCGTTAAGGGGTTCACAATTTATGGCATTTTTTAATTTTTTGACATTTTTTGTTCGTGCTCTAACTTTCGCAATTTTTAAGATATCGGGCTCAAATTTGAACCACGAGTAAACCGTCGTTAAACAAAGCATGGAATTGAATTTGGAGTTAATCCATCAAGGTGTTCAAAATTTATGGCATTTTGAATTTTTTGGAAAATGTCAACTCGGGCTCTAACTCCCGCAATTTTTATGATATCCGGCTCAAACTTGGAGCAGAAGTGGTCTGTTATCAAATAGTATTTGGGATTAAATTTGGTGTCAATCCGTTAAGGGGTTCACAATTTATGGCATTTTTAAAATTTTTGAATTTTTTGTTCGAGCTCTAACTTTCGCAATTTTTAAGATATCGAGCTCAAATTTGGTCCACAAGTGGACTGTTATTAAATAAAGTTTGGGAGTGAATTTGACGTCAATCCGTTAAGGGGTTTAAAATTTATGGCATTTTGAATTTTTTGTTCGTGCTCTAACTTCCGCAGTTTTTAAGATATCGGGCTCAAATTTGAACCACGAGTAAACTGTCGTGAAACAAGGTATGGGATTAAATTTGGAGTTAATCCATCAAGGTGTTCAAAATTTATGGCATTTTGAATTTTTTGGAAAATGTCAACTCGGGCTCTAATTTCCGCAATTTATATGATATCCGGCTCAAACTTGGAGCAGGAGTGGACTGTTATCAAATAGTATTTGGGATTAAATTTGGTGTCAATCCGTTAAGGGGTTGACAATTTATGGCATTTTTAAAATTTTTGAATTTTTTGTTCGGGCTCTAACTTTCGCAATTTTTAAGATATCGAGCTCAAATTTGGTCCACAAGTGGACTGTTATTAAATAAAGTTTGGGAGTGAATTTGACGTCAATCCGTTAAGGGGTTTAAAATTTATGACATTTTGAATTTTTTGTTCGTGCTCTAACTTCCGCAATTTTTAAGATATCGGGCTCAAATTTGAACCACGAGTAAACTGTCGTTAAACAAGGTATGGGATTGAATTTGGAGTTAATCCAACAAGGTGTTCAAAATTTATGGCATTTTGAATTTTTTGGAAAATGTCAGCTCGGGCTCTAACTCCCGCAATTTTTATGATATCCGGCTCAAACTTGGAGCAGAAGTGGACTGTTATCAAATAGTATTTGGGATTAAATTTGGTGTCAATCCGTTAAGGGGTTCGCAATTTATGGCATTTTTAAATTTTTTGAAATTTTTTGTTCGTGCTCTAACTTTCGCAATTTTTAAGATATCGGGCTCAAATTTGAACCACGAGTAAACTGTCGTTAAACAAGGTATGGGATTGAATTTGGAGTTAATCCATCAAGGTGTTCAAAATTTATGGCATTTTGAATTTTTTGGAAAATGTCAACTCGGGCTCTAACTTCCGCAATTTTTATGATATCCGGCTCAAACTTGGAGGAGAAGAGGACTGTTATCAAATAGTATTTGGGATTAAATTTGGTGTCAATCCGTTAAGGGGTTCACAATTTACGGCATTTTTACATTTTTTGAAATTTTTTGTTTGTGCTCTAACTTTCGCAATTCTTAAGTTATCGGGCTCAAATTTGGTCCACAAGTGGACTGTTATTAAATAAAGTTTGGGAGTGAATTTGACGTCAATCCGTTAAGGGGTTTAAAGTTTATGGCATTTTGAATTTTTTGTTCGTGCTCTAACTTCCGCAATTTTTAAGATATCGGGCTCAAATTTGGTCCACAAGTAGAGTGTGGGTAAACTAAACATCAGTTCGAATTTGGCGAGAATCTGTCAATGGGTTCAAAACTAATGCCATTTAAAATTTTTTTAAACAAGGCTGCAAAGTAGAACTTTGCAAATTGCTTCCTCATTATTGTTGCATTTTTACAAAGCTTCCTCTATGAGGAAGCCAAAATAGATTAACATGCTTCCTCATTGAGGTAGATTTGTAAAAACCTACCTTGCAGCCTTTTTTATTTATTTTTTGGATATACTTAAATCCGACATATACAATTTTTTCGGCGCAACTATATTTAGAATAAAAATTATGTAATTCCGAATATACTTTAATTTCCATGGGAAAGGAGTTCGATAAAATTGAAACAACGAGATGTAAATCTCAGGGGACTACGTAAAATGAAAATGAAGAGTTTTGATCATTTAAAGGTGCGATATGATATACCTTAACACTTTTTGACATGATTACAGAATCGATAATTTAATTTATTCGATATCAGTTAATATTTTGGATGGAAGTAAATTCGATTTCACTTGCTTAATCTACATTGCAATGGAATTATTACAGTTTCCATTACCAATTACAGTTAATTATGACAGATAATATATTCTCGAATATACAAGGCATGTGACCTACAACCCATAGTTTGAATCTGATTACTTTTAATTTTTAGAAACCGTAATTATCAATTTCCGAATTCGCACATGGCGAGAGACATGCGCTGCGACTATCAGGGTCAAATTAGTGACGTTATAAGCTATTGAAACCAATTGGCGATATGTGAAAAAAAAACGAATCGCAGCGACTAATTTGGACGTAAAAAAATTAATAATATGTAGTTGGATCAACGAATAAGTTGATCTGCCCAACAAATACATTCGTTTATCTAACTATCGTTGCTGTTCCGGTCGAAAATTGATTGCGGTTATTAACTATTTTTATACATGTAGAAAATTGATTGCTGCTATTAACTATTTTTAGTATTATACTATCAGTATAATATATATACTATATACTATATTTTTATAGATGTAGAAAATTGATTGCAGCTATTAATTATTTTTAGTATTATACTATCAGTACAGTATAATACTATATAATATACTATATACTATATTTAGTAGTCAAAAGCTTAGCCCATTTCTACCATAATTTTGCGCATTGTCTCTAAATTTGAGCCCCATTTATCACGTCATTTGACAAAAAAATTGATTAAAATTTTTTTAAAGTAGTGTGGAAAGTAACATTTCCTCTTAAAAGGGAATGATACTCTCGTGGAAATTTTGTGGCCCATAACCCCAGTTTTGATTTTTCGACTCTTTTGAAAAAACGGCTTTAACTATCGTGGAGTCAAAAGCTTAGCTCCTTTCTACCATTATTCTACACATTCCCTCAAAATTTGAGCTCCATTTGTCAAGCCATTTGGCAAAGAAATAAGTTTCGAAATTTGTAAAAAAGTGGGGGAAGTGACACTTCCTCTTAAGTGGCAGTGATCAGAGATGTAAAATGATCGTCATTTTCAACTTGCGTCAGTGACGCTTCATTATGTCACGTGACGTCATTTTCAATTTTGCCGATATTTCTAAGTAAAAATGATGACGGCTATTTTTCATTTACGTCACTTTCATTCACGTCATGTCCAATAACCGTTATTTTCATTCACGTAATATGACATGACCAACATGACGTGCATCTATATAAATGTAAAATGACGGTCATGATATTTTTTGTCATTTTTTTCCATCACGGTGTGTTCATGCGCACCTTATTTTTTGGATCTTGGTCATTATTGTCATGTTCGTCATTTTAACACTCGTCATGTGACGGTTCTGACAGTCATATGACTGTCACGTGACGGTCACGTTTCGACTTTACATCACTGGCAGTGATACAGCGGCTGGAATTTCTTCGCCCAATGTTAGGGAGGTTGAAGCGCTCCACACTAGTCAAATCAGTGCTAAATTTTTAAAAGCGTTTCTACAATTTCAGATGTTTTAATGATCTGTTCCAAGGTGTTAATCACATAGCAGCATTAGTTCTTGCTATTCAAATACATTCACAGCTGTCATATGAACAGTAAATCGATCAATATCTCCAAATTTCCGATGTCATGTTTTTTCATCCATTTTTGTAAAAGGGTAAACCGTAATATCAGTTCGATAATGACGAAACATAGCTCATTTTGATCAGTGGAAGATCCTTAATCGATTGACCGTCCGGATTTTCTATAGTATCAGGCGTTCATAAGTTACAGCCATTTGTATACTTGATGTTAGGTTATGGTAGGATAAACACACGGTTGTATCTTTTGAACTACTAATACGATTTAAAAAAATAGACGGCCAATCGATAGAATATCGTTTAGTAAACAAAATGAGCTATTGGTCGTCATAATCGGACTGATATTACGATTTACCCTTTTACAAAACTGGATGACAAAACATAACATCGGAAATTTGCAGATATTGATCGATTTACTGTTGATATTACGGCTGTGAATGTATTTGAATATCAAGAACTAATGCTGCTATGTGATTCACACCTTGGAACAGATTATTAAACCATCTGAAATTGTAGAAACGCTTTTAAAAATTTAGCACTGATTTGACTAGTGTGAAGCGCTCCAACCTCCTTAAACGCCTATAGGTCGGTCTCTCTCGGACATTAGCTCTGTCTCTCTCGCACTATTTTTCTTTTAATTCTCACAAAAAAAAAAGGACTGAATCGAATGCTCGCCACTCATCATCACCAATGTATCGCCCCATTTAGGTTAAGATTTATCACTGTACTCCTTCATTGCTGCTTTTTGTTCTTGTAATTTTCTTTTATGCTCAAGTCCTTAGGGGATGTAACATCTCAGGATCTTAATAAATAATCTAAATCTAAATCTAAATCTAAAATACGGACCCTATCTGCCGTACTGTTCGGAAGGAAACAGCTTTTGAAATTTCTGCGGGGGGGAGGGGAGTATCACTGCCTTTTGAGAGCATGTGATACGCCGGTGAGAATTTCTTCGCCCAATGTTAAACGCCTATAGGACTGTCTCTCTCGCACCTAACCCCACTTTCCAGTTTTTCGATTATCTTAAACAAACGGCTTTTAGTATCGAGAAACCAGAACTTTAGCTCAATTCTGCAATAGCTCCGCACATTCCTGCTAAACTTGAGCTTTATTTGCCGAGTAGTTTAGGAGAAAATAGGTTTCAAAATTTTGAGATGTGGTGGGGGAAGTACCATTGCCTCTTAAGAAGAAGAGGCAGTGATACACCGCTGAAAATTTCTTCGCCCAATGTTAAACGCCTATAGGACTGTCTCTCTCGCACCTAACCCCACTTTCCAGTTTTTCGATTATCTTAAACAAACGGCTTTTAGTATCGAGAAACCAGAACTTTAGCCCAATTCTGCAATAGCTCCGCACATTCCTGCTAAATTTGAGCTTTATTTGCCTAGTAGTTTAGGAGAAAATAGGTTTCAAAATTTTGAGATGTGGTGGGGGAAGTACCATTGCCTCTTAAGAAGAAGAAGCAGTGATACACCGCTGAAAATTTCTTCGCCCAATGTTAAACGCCTATAGGACTGTCTCTCTCGCACCTAACCCCACTTTCCAGTTTTTCGATTATCTTAAACAAACGGCTTTTAGTATCGAGAAACCAGAACTTTAGCCCAATTCTGCAATAGCTCCGCACATTCCTGCTAAACTTGAACTTTATTTGCCTAGTAGTTTAGGAGAAAATTGGTTTCAAAATTTTGAGGTGTGGTGGGGGAAGTACCATTGCCTCTTAAGAAGAAGAGGCAGTGATACACCGCTGAAAATTTCTTCGCCCAATGTTAAACGCCTATAGGACTGTCTCTCTCGCACCTAACCCCACTTCCCAGTTTTTCGATTATCTTAAACAAACGGCTTTTAGTATCGAGAAACCAGAACTTCAGTCCAATTCTGCAATAGCTCCGCACATTCCTGCTAAACTTGAGCTTTATTTGCCTAGTAGTTTAGGAGAAAATAGGTTTCAAAATTTTGAGATGTGGTGGGGGAAGTACCATTGCCTCTTAAGAAGAAGAGGCAGTGATACACCGCTGAAAATTTCTTCGCTCAATGTTAAACGCCTATAGGACTGTCTCTCTCGCACCTCACCCCACTTTCCAGTTTTTCGATTATCTTAAACAAACGGCTTTTAGTATCGAGAAACCAGAACTTTAGCCCAATTCTGCAATAGCTCCGCACATTCCTGCTAAACTTGAGCTTTATTTGCCGAGTAGTTTAGGAGAAAATTGGTTTCAAAATTTTGAGGTGTGGTGGGGGAAGTACCATTGCCTCTTAAGAAGAAGAGGCAGTGATACACCGCTGAAAATTTCTTCGCCCAATGTTAAACGCCTATAGGACTGTCTCTCTCGCACCTAACCCCACTTCCCAGTTTTTCGATTATCTTAAACAAACGGCTTTTAGTATCGAGAAACCAGAACTTCAGTCCAATTCTGCAATAGCTCCGCACATTCCTGCTAAACTTGAGCTTTATTTGCCGAGTAGTTTAGGAGAAAATAGGTTTCAAAATTTTGAGGTGTGGTGGGGGAAGTACCATTGCCTCTTAAGAAGAAGAGGCAGTGATACACCGCTGAAAATTTCTTCGCCCAATGTTAAACGCCTATAGGACTGTCTCTCTCGCACCTAACCCCACTTTCCAGTTTTTCGATTATCTTAAACAAACGGCTTTTAGTATCGAGAAACCAGAACTTTAGCTCAATTCTGCAATAGGTCCGCACATTCCTGCTAAACTTGAGCTTTATTTGCCGAGTAGTTTAGGAGAAAATAGGTTTCAAAATTTTGAGATGTGGTGGGGGAAGTACCATTGCCTCTTAAGAAGAAGAGGCAGTGATACACCGCTGAAAATTTCTTCGCCCAATGTTAAACGCCTATAGGACTGTCTCTCTCGCACCTAACCCCACTTTCCAGTTTTTCGATTATCTTAAACAAACGGCTTTTAGTATCGAGAAACCAGAACTTTAGCCCAATTCTGCAATAGCTCCGCACATTCCTGCTAAACTTGAGCTTTATTTGCCTAGTAGTTTAGGAGAAAATAGGTTTCAAAATTTTGAGGTGTGGTGGGGGAAGTACCATTGCTTCTTAAGAAGAGGCAGTGATACACCGCTGAAAATTTCTTCGCCCAATGATAAACGCCTATAGGGCTGTCTCTCTCGCACCTCACCCCACTTTCCAGTTTTTCGATTCTCCTGAACAAACGGCTTTTAGTATCGAGAAACCAGAACTTTAGTCTAATTCTGCAATAGCTCCGCACATTCCTGCTAAACTTGAGCTTTATTTGCCGAGTAGTTTAGGAGAAAATAGGTTTCAAAATTTTGAGATGTGGTGGGGGAAGTACCATTGCTTCTTAAGAAGAGGCAGTGATACACCGCTGAAAAGTTCTTCGCCCAATGATAAACGCCTATAGGGCTGTCTCTCTCGCACCTAACCCCACTTTCCAGTTTTTCGATTATCTTAAACAAACGGCTTTTAGTATCGAGAAATCAGAACTTGAGCCCAATTCTGTAATAGCTCCGCACATTCCTGCTAAACTTGAGCTTTATTTGCCTAGTAGTTTAGGAGAAAATAGGTTTCAAAATTTTGAGATGTGGTGGGGGAAGTACCATTGCCTCTTAAGAAGAAAGCGTCGATACGGAACTCTCTTACTGCTTCGCAGTCTATACCGCGACTGCAGGGTGTGTCGTGTGGTACACCGCTATCCCCGAGCTTCTGTCCTCCGCTACTTCATTCTCTATTGAAGATCCCGAGTGGCGCACATTTCCCCTCCCTTCTTCACTCTTAATTCTTATGCATGCATAAAACCCGGCTAACAAAAAAATGTTAACTTTAACGGTTAAAAATATTGATCTTTCCGAATTAGGGGGTTGAAAGATTTGTCTTCAACAGGATGGATTCACGATTAGATAAGAGATACCGAATTTCGATATGCTGATAAGCTTTAATCTCCTAATTTTAGCTGAGTTGGTAAAAAATGTATTACAACTTTTCTGATAGAAAAACATGCAGAATCTTCAATTTATGATAAAATCATTTTTAAGTACGCATTAGTGATGAATAATAATAATAATAATATGCCTATCATGAAATTACTACCAACACAATTGTTTAAGGCTGCTAAGGAAAACGTCCTAACGTTTTTTTTTTCGTCTGTACAGGTTGTAATTGCGTAAAACCTTAAAAGCCCACACTTTTTGATTTCTGATAAGGGAAATTATTTATTGCTCAGGATCAATAATTTTCGATCCGGATATTTTTTAAAGGGACTTTTTATAATTTAGAAGATAATTTTTATAGGATAGAATATTTTTTGCAATTATCAGACCACGTTTGTGTCTTGTACAACAGATTTATAATTTTATTCCCAAAAAATTATGATAATTCGAACATATTTCAGGGTTGTAACGACGAAAACTCGGGTGTAATGATTTACAATCTTCACTCGTTTGCAAATAAGAATCTTTTTGCATGTGAAAATTAATATGCAAAGTTATAAATACGATATGATTTTTCAAACTCACAAAACTCATCATCTTGGAAACTAAACCTAAAAATTTCACTTGATCTTTTAACAGAATTCAGGATCCAATTCAAAATTCAAAAAGAGGCAAAAAAACGGAAATCATCGTGATTTTAATGTCCAATCAGTACTTACTAACTGGAACGTCAGCGTTAGTCGAAAACGAACCTTTTCAGTCTGTCCATCCTCGATAAACGCGTGTAGTCTCGATCCGATGACTCATCGTGATCCTCCGGTTTCCACACAACCAGACGTCTACGATCGTCTGTTTTTACGTTCGACACGAATCCCTTTAACGTACGAGCATGCACCAAATCACGAATTACGGATATTCACTCGTTATTCTTTTCAGTACATGAATTTATTGATAATCTAGCATTATGCTACGAGAATAAATAGACAAATAAACTATATGGTACACGACACCTGCTAAATCGTCGTCTTTTTACCCCCAAACCGGAAGAACTACGTCCAATCGTGTCGTCAGATTTTCGTAAGCACAACGAGCTGCTACTTTTCGGTATCCAGTTGTCGTTCAGTTTTTTAATCGTTAAAACGATCACATTTATGCAGTGATTTATTTGTTTTTTTTTTTTACGAGGTTAATAAAGTATTTGTTCTCGGGGACATCGACGAGGTTTCAAGAATCTTATCTATCCGTCCATGTATACATATATATATATAGATACACCTACTGGTTATATGATATATATTTATATATATATATATAGATTGGAGGAAAGTGGGCTAAGTGAGGAAAGGATCGTGGATGGACGAAAAGAGGGGAGGTGGAAAGTTATAGCAAGAAATAATGAGGAATTGTGAAGGAGAATGAAGGTGAACGAGGAAACAGTGATGACAACAATGAGGAAAAAGACGCGAAGGGTAATCGCGCGCCGTTGCGGGGTTGCGACTGACGATCGTTCGGTTTGTGTGTTGTTCACAGGCCGAATCGTCCAGACTCGTCGCGTGTTCGAGACTGGCGCTGCTCGTCGACTGCTGCTAGTCGCTCGCGATTCTCCGCTACCGCTGGGTAGCCTCGATCGCGACGAAAACAGAGACGGAGAATATGGGGTTGGATGGATGAGCGACGAGGACGAAGAAAGTGCGCGTAATAACTCCCGAGGGCTTACGAGTGAGAAAGCTATACACTCGACGATACAATCATTGGCCACTTTATAGTACTTTGGCCGCTTAAGATGCTATACAAAAATTGTGTGATATATATGCAGTAGATATATTTTTAAAACTGCTATCTATTATGAAAAATAATTCCTCGTAAATCATCGATGAGATTTAAAAAATATGTAGGGGTCGCTATGGAATTTTCGAAATTCCTTGTTTTTTTTTTTTTTTTTTTTTAGTGGAAATTTTCATATATATGTTTACATTTTTTTTTGCATTAAATGAGTGTAGAGATTCTGGATATCATTGCTACAGTCAGTTATTGTTTTGTGGTGGTTTTACAGTACGAAATAATTGCAACTGCGAAAAGTGTGTGCAGATATCTTCGAAAAATTCAAAATGGCATAAAATTTTTCTTTGGTCGCTAAAGATGCTATACAAAAATTGTGTGATATATGCAGTAGATATATATATATATCAATATATTTAAAAAACTGTTCTCTATTATGAAAAATAATTCCTCGTAAATCATCGATGAGATTAAAAAATATGTAGAGGTCGCTACGGAATTTTCGAAATTTCTTGTTTTAAACATTTTTTTTCAAAGAGAAAATTAGAGGATGAGCAAATATCTTCGAAAAATTCAAAATGCCATAAAATTTTTCTTTGGCTGCTAAAGATACTATACAAAAATTGTGTGATATATGCAGTAGATATATATATATCAATATATTTAAAAAACTGTTTTCTATTATGAAAAATAATTCCTCGTAAATCATCGATGAGATTAAAAAATATGTAGAGGGCGCTACGGAATTTTCGAAATTTCTTGTTTTTTTTTTTTTTTTTTTAGTGAAAATTCTCATGTATATGTTTACATTTTTTTTGCATTAAATGAGTGTAGAGATTCTGGATATCATTGCGACAGTCTGTTATTGTTTTATGGTGGTTTTACAGCACGAAATAATTGCAACTGCGAAAAATGTGTGCAGATATCTTCGAAAAATTCAAAATTGCATATAATTTTTCTTTGGCCGCTAAAGATGCTATACAAAAATTGTGTGATATATGCAGTAGATATATATATATATATATCAATATATTTAAAAAACTGTTATCTATTATGAAAAATAATTCCTCGTAAATCATCGATGAGATTTAAAAATATGTAGGGGTCGCTACGGAATTTTCGAAATTTCTTGTTTTTATTTTTTTAGTGAAAGTTTTCATGTATATCTTTACATTTTTTTTGCATTAAATGAGTGTAGAGATTCTGGATATTATTGCGACAGTCTATTATTGTTTTATGGTGGTTTTACAGCACGAAATAATTGCAACTGCGAAAAATGTGCGCAGATATCTTCGAAAAATTCAAAATGGTATAAAATTTTTCTTTGGACACTGAAGATGCTATATATTTTAAAAACTGTTCTCTATTATGAAAAATAATTCCTCGTAAATCATCGATGAGATTAAAAAATAGGTAGAGGTCGCTACGGAATTTTCGAAATTTCTTGTTTTTAACATTTTTTTTTTTAAATTGAAAATTCTCATGTATATGTTTACATGTTTTTTGCATTAAATGAGTGTAGAGATTCTGGATATCATTGCGACAGTCTATTATTGTTTTATGGTGGTTTTACAGTACGAAATAATTGCAATTGCGAAAAATGTGTGCTGTGAATGAGAAAATTAGAGGCTGAGCAAATATCTTCGAAAAATTCAAAATGGCATAACGTTTTTCTTTGGACGCTGAAGATGCTATATATTTTAAAAACTGTTCTCTATTATGAAAAACAATTCCTCGTAAATCATCGATGAGATAAAAAAATATCTAGAGGTCGCTACGAAATTTTCGAAATTTCTTGTTTTAAACATTTTTTTTCAAAGAGAAAATTAGAGGATGAGCAAATATCTTCGAAAAATTCAAAATGCCATAAAATTTTTCTTTGGCTGCTAAAGATACTATACAAAAATTGTGTGATATATGCAGTAGATATATATATATATATATATATATATCTATATATTTTAAAAACTGTTCTCTATTATAAAAAATAATTCCTCGTAAATCATCGATGAGATAAAAAAATATGTAGAGGTTGCTGCAGAATTTTCGAAATTTCATGTTTTAAACATTTTTTTTCTTTTTTTTTTTTTTTTAGTGGAAATTTTCATGTATATGTTTACATTTTTTTGCATTAGATGAGTGTAGAGATTCTGGATATCATTGCGACAGTCAGTTATTGTTTCGTGGTGGTTTTACAGCACGAAATAATTGCAACTGCGAAAAATGTGTGCAGATATCTTCGAAAAATCCAAAATGGCATAAAATTTTTCTTTGGACGCTAAAGATGCTATACAAAAATTGTGTGATATATGCAGTAGATATATATATATCTATATATTTTGAAAAACTGTTCTCTATTATGAAAAACAATTCCTCGTAAGTCATCGATGAAATAAAAAAATTGTCTTGTTTCAAACATTTTTTTTTCAGTGAAAATTCTCATGTATATTAGGGTGGCCCAAATTTCAGCTGTATTTTTTAATTTTTGATCTCACCCCATAAAATAGTTGTTTTCGGTGAAAAAACAATTTTCATGAAAAATGGAGATTGCGAAAAATTATTTAGAGATCGCTCAACAATTTTGAAAATTTCCGAAACGTTTTCTTTTTCTTCATTTTTTGTAATCTCT
This sequence comes from Ephialtes manifestator, assembly GCA_963970395.1. Lineage (NCBI taxonomy): Eukaryota > Metazoa > Arthropoda > Insecta > Hymenoptera > Ichneumonidae > Ephialtes > Ephialtes manifestator. The sequence continues at coordinate 24,956,193 of OZ019980.1, forward strand.
CACCCCTCATATCATCTTGTTATCTCATTCCTAGTTTATGGTCGAAATTTTGGAAAAAATATTAACTTCAAAACGTCGCTCAATGACAAAAAACATTTTGGAATTTATTTTCAATTTTTATTTTTTTCTTAACTTTCACCCCTGATTTTCACTCATTATCAGACGTCTAGTTCTTAGTTTAAAAAATGTTATGAAAATATTAACGTTAGGCTGTCGCTGAAAGAACTAAGTCGTTTTTTTTTTGCTAATCGAGAATCGCGAAAAACGACTTATTTCGTTCAGCGATCGCCTAACGTTAATATTTTCATAACATTTTTTAAACTATGAACTAGACGTCTAATAATGAGAGAAAATCAGGGGTAAAAGTTGAGAAAAAATAAAAATTGAAAATAAATTCCAAAATGTTTTTTGTCGTTCTGAGACGTTTTGAAGTTAATATTTTTTTCTAAAATTTCGAACATAAACTAGGAATTAACTAGGAGTTAACAAGATGATATGAGGGTCGAGAGATCACAAAAAATGAAGAAAAAAAAATCTTTTCGAAAATTTTCAAAATTGTTGAGCGACCTCTAAATAATTTTTCACAATCTCCATTTTTCATGAGAATTGTTTTTTCACCGAAAACAACTATGTTATGGGGTGAGACCAAAAATTAAAAAATACAGATAAAATTTGGGCCACCCTAATGTATATGTTAACATTTTTTTGCATTACATGAGTGCAAAGATTCTGCGCCAACGTTGCGATTTTAAGTGACATAAAATTAGAGGGTGACCAAATATTTTCGAAAAATTCATAATGCCATAAAATTTCAATCCCTAACCGGATTAACGTAAAATTAAATCCCAAACCTTGTCTGATAATAATCTACTTGTGTACCAAATTTCAGGTAGATATCTAAAAAATTGTGGAAGTCGGAGCGAAAACAAATTTTTCGAAAAAATTATAAAACCAGCTACCGATGTAATGTGATATATTTACCACAAATAAACTGTGCTATATAAAAATTTAAAAATTCTCGTAAAAAGAGTAAATGATAATGATAAATATTTGTAGGTTTCGGCGACAGAATAAACAAACTACATTCTGCAGATGCGAGAAACAATTAAGCTTATTATAAGACACTATCTATAACATTAATAAAACAATAAAATAATAATAATTTTAAAAAAACAATCCTTGCTCAGAGAGACAAGTGTTATTACACGGACGCATCTAAAAAGGCCATAAACGTGGCATGGCTGCACAAGTCGTCAAAATCTCATAATTTGTGGATACTGTAGGTTCTGAAAATAGGTTAACAAATAAACCGAAAAATAGGGTCAAATGTATAAAATATTGCTGAGCTGAAGACAGAATTGAATGCTTTAGCTACTGCAAAAAAAAAAATATATATATATATACATATATTAAAACTGATGATGTTTACAAACTAAAAATCAGTACAATTATGAAATTTATATATAGTAGAATTTCAACTAACCAACGGTGCAGACATTTAATAGAGATATTTCGATAATAAGACGTTATTTAACTTTAAAGTTTTAATAACGTGTCTCTGTTGCGCAGGCCCAAAATGACACGGTGCTGTCGTCTATTCCCAGTGCAAGTTTCTCTTTCTTTTCGTCGTTAGCTGCCTAGTGCGGAACTGAGAGCAAACGCGCCCTCTCTACGTCGCAACGATCGAACCACCTTAGATGGCCAATAACTGTACCGTTAAATGCAGACTCGAGATAGAGCGAGAGGAAATCGCAAGGGTGGCGCACGATTGAGAAGGGACGATTCCAGAAGGGGGCCACAGAACGTGTGTGTAAGAGAGGAAGGGAGAGAAAACTACCACCACCGTTGTACCTGCACCAAGTGCCACTGGGCCATCGATCGGCTGCGCGGCCGCTGTAATACCAGCTGACCGTTCTATGCTATAGTACGCAGATCCTTGTATGAAGTTTCTCTTTCTCTTTCTCTCTCTCTCTCTCCCTCTTTCTCTATCTCGCCGTTTTAAACCACCGGCGCTAGAACTCACTCTCTCCGAATTCCAAACATTTGGTAGCCTCGTAAAAATAAATGATGGAAAATGATTTTAAAAAATCCTGACGTTTCAAAATGCGGAGTTTACGAAGTACTATAATAAATTTACGATCAAAATCCTATATGTTTCTTCAATATTCTATAATATTATAAAACAAGGTTGAAAAGTAGAACCTTGCACATTGGCTCCTCATTATTTTTCGCGTTTTACAAAGCTGATGAGGAAGTATGTTATTCAATTTTTGGCTTCTTCATAGAGGAAGCTTTGTAAAACGCGAAAAATAATGAGGAAGCAATTTGCAACGTTCTACTTTGCAACCTTGTTTTAATTAGATAAATATACATGTTGTGAATTCGCTTTTTCTATTTCGTTATTACGTTATTTCGTGATTATTAGAGCGTTTCCGAAAGTGAATGTGATAATGTATATTTTTAAAAATAATTGAACATTCCATAAAATCAAAAATTTCATTCCGTTCGTCACTAAATTATACATATATAATGGCTGAATATTGTTTCATTTATATACTAAATTTGAGCTCGCTATCTTAAGTTTTGCAAAAGTTACAATAGAGCGATAATGTAAATTTTTTGAAAAATTCAAAACATCATAAAATTTTAAGGGTTCAACCGATCTTAACCAAATTCAATAATGATCACCGGCGTATGAAAGCTCAAATTCATACCAATTTTAAGATCAATATCTCGAAAATTGAAAGAGTTATCGCGTAAACAGACATTTTTCAAAAACTTAAAAAACGCGTAATAATTTAACGATAAAGTGGATTTTAACAAAAATCTGTATGAATGATGAGGCTTGATCCCTCTATCTATGGTCCAAATTTCAGCTTGATATCTCAAGGCATTCCCGAGTTATAAAGGTTTACATTTTTCGATCGTGTAACATACACACACACACACACACACACACACTCACACACACACATACAGACATTTTTTCTAAATCACTTTTCTCGACGTTTTGGCCCATTCTGAGTGTCCTGACATGAAAATCTCGAAAAAAAAAATTTTCATGAAAACAAAGCTTCCTCTAGGAGTAAGCAAAAATAAAAAATTTCGCTGCCTTATTGAGGAAACTTTGTTTTCATTTTTTTAAATCGCTCACAATGGTACAAAATATCGAGAAAAGTGGCTTAGAAAAAATCACCTATTATTCAAGAATCGTTCAACCAATTGAGCCAAAATTTGGCACACAAGTAAAGCTACAGCCCTTCTTTAACTCTTGATTTTTTTGTTGAATTTTTTTACGAATTGCATGTAGAAATTTTAATTTTGCAGGTTTTTCAATTTTTGAAGAAAAAAAGTCCGGGCCGTCTTCGCAAAATTAGCAATATTTTGTTAAATAATTCTCCATCCGTACTGATACTTTTAATGTTTGGTATTGAATTTGACCAAAATCGGAAAAGCGGTTCGAATTTTATAGAGTTT